>VZSF01002036.1:531272-626754 GCA_013398295.1 Chionis minor | reverse complement strand
AGGGGGGTTGGACTAGATGCTCTGCAAAGGTCCCTTCCAATTGCTACCATTCTGTGATTCTTACAAGCACTTCAAAAGGAGTGATACTGTACAAAATGCTGGCCTATTTTGGAATATAAATTATTTAAATGGACAGAATGATTGGAGATTATAAAAAGTATTATTTTATGATATTTATACATGTGCATGGACATGTTGTTGACATACAGGTAATAGAAAAGCTAAGATATATGGCTGAGGTATTTGACTTAGTATAAATATTAGAGTAGACTATTGATTACTGAGGGTAACGTGAAGAATTATGTCAATAGCAACCTTGTGTAGTCAGCCATGGAAGAGCTTAGCTCTCATGGAAAATTAAACTGAGCCCCAAGATCCCTCTGACTGAATAGGTGTATAAAGTTCGGATTGAACACCTGCTGGTAGAGAATAAAATATTCACCATAAAAGGGGTATCTGGAATCAAAGCTGCACTGTTGTAAACCACATGAAATTACTTTTTGTATGACAAAGCTGATACAAAAGTTATCATTAGACTAAGTCTTCTGAAAGTATTTGATATGACTGCTTTAAAAGATCCCGATTCTGCAGACATCTGCATACTATTAATCCTACTGAAATCAAAGAGAAAAATCTGTATATGTGGTAAAATGATGACATGTTTGACACCTGAAATTAGACAAGAAGTACTTTATTAGGAAACAACAGATTTGTTTTTTCCTTTGTGCTTCTCAGTTAACTTATTTCTAGAAACATGGGACACCACTGGAATGTTGAGATAAGAAATACCTGATTCAGAGGAAAAGCTATTGTAGTGGTGAGAAAAATATTTTTATTTTAATAAAGTACTGTCTTTTGTATGGTTCTCTTCTCTTTCACCCACAGAAGCAGTGGAAGTCTTACAATTTTTTACATGGTCAAATAGAAGATTCAAGAGCAGTGATTCTTGTAAAATATATTTCATGAAGCAGCCCCATATCAGTTCCTATCATTATCCCTGAACGTTTGTTTACAGTCAGAAGCATGTCTTTTTCATCTTTCTTATGACATGTACACAATACATGCACTTTTACTCAAGACAACTTATGTAAGCATGCAAGCTATATGAAAATAGTCAGCTCTGCAGAGAGGGACCTGGGAGTGCTGGTGGACAACAGGATGACCATGAGACAGTGATGTGCCCTTGTGGCCAAGAAGGCCAATGGCATCCTGGGGTGCATCAAGAAGAGTGTGGCAAGCAGGTCGAGGGAGTTCATCCTCCCCCTCTACTCTACCCTGGTGAGACCACAACTCAAGTACTGCGTCCAGTTCTGGGCTTCCCAGTTTAAGAAAGACAGGGAACTGCTGGAGAGGGTACTGCAAAGGTCCACAAAGATAATTAGGGGGCTGGAGCGTCTTTCTTATGAGGAAAGGCTGAGGGAGTTGGGTCTCTTTAGTCTAGAGAAGAGAAGACTGAGGGGGGATCTCATAAATGTTTACAAATACTTAAAGGGAGGGTGCCAGGAGGATGGGGCCAGGCTTTTTTCTGTGGTGCCCAGTGATAGGACAAGAGGCAATGGGTACAAACTCGAATATAGGAAGTTCCATCTCAGCATGAGGAAGAACTTTACTTTGAGGGTGCCAGAGCACTGGAACAGGCTGCCCAGAGAGGTGGTGGAGTCTCTGACACTGGAGACATTCAAAACCTGCCAGGATGCCAACCTGCTGTAGGCAAACCTGCTCTGGCAGGGCGGTTGGACCAGATGATCTCTAGAGATCCCTTCCAACCCTTAACATTCTGTGATTCTGTGAAAATATAGTGCTTAATATTTACACAGTACCTGTCAGCTCCTTAAGAAAACACAACAGCTACAGGAGACTTCACACTTGATACAGGAAGAATAAAGGATGAGTACTACAGAGAAATTAAGTTTGCCATCACATGTTGGGAGTTTCTGCCTCAATATATCCAGTCTCCAGCCCACAAATCTTCCAAGTGTAAATGGCAGGGAGTAAAAGGGCTGTGGGAAGCTTGGACAGAAGATGTAGGTTCTGTGCTTGTCTGAGGGGTTTCTAAGTCCTCTGCTAGCTCCAACCCATAAAGGATTTAAAAAGAAAAAGATAAATACAGTTTGAAACATTATGATTTTTCTTCCCCGGCAGGGTTCACCTCTAATGGGGCTTCCCTACCAGCTGCTGCTTTGTGCTGCTGTGAAGGTATGCAGCCTCTATGCAGACAGCCCTAGCACTTCTTCAGGTTCCGCTGGGATTTGCAGAGCTTTATCACAGGAGGAGTGGATTGGCTGTTTGTATCCCAGTAGGGAATTCAAGGAAGCTGCCAAGCCAGCTATTAGCAGACAAATGAATGACAGTATATATAAAGTAGAGTTCATGTTTCTGGATGATGGAAATTTCATTAGAGTCTATTTCCACTATCAATTATTAAATAAATTCGCTGGAGTCCTTTCCTTTCTTGCCTTACTGAAGACAAATATACTCTGAGGAAGTGTGTGCTAACCCTTGTTATGCATGAGCAGATTTGGAAATTAGAGGGATTATATCCCTTTTGTGCTCTGGGGATTTCCTGGAGCGCCTCAGTAAAATTCTGTGTCAGATGCTTGTTTGTGCTTTTCAGGAATGAACTGATGTCAAAAGAGTACAAAACTGTATTAAACATCTAAAGAAGAGTTGAAAATGAGTAGCAGGGAGCAGCAAATTCTTAAACCCTCAGGCAGACATCTGAGAGAAGTGCAACTGAGTAAAGAGTATGAAATTGGGCATTTAAAAATACAACAGTCGCTGATATTGGGTGTTCCAGCAATTTTACTGCCTAATTGAAAGGAGAATATTAACACTAAAATGAACCTTTCAGATGCTTTCTCTGTAATCATCAGGCCCTATGTGATTTTCTTTCTTTCTTCCTTTAGCTGGGTCTGTATATAAAGAATTCAGAACTGAGCCATATATGATAAGTAAAGTTCTGGACAAAAAAAATTATCTGCTATATATTTATAACTCAAATATACATACTTAGAAATTTTTAGCTGGAATAAGTAATTCTTTGGAAAGAGAGCTCATGTTGTTCCATGTTATTTTCTCACTAAGGCTAGTCATTTGGTTTCTTAATTTTCTTTTTTTTCCCCCCATACAGTGGTTTGAGTATTACGCTTAGCTATAACCTTTCATGCAGTCAGCTGACATAGTTGTATAGCTAATACAGCTGTGAAAGAAAGGGTAGTCCAGGACTGAACCCATTGCCCGCTGTGATGGTAAAAAGCTAGAAGAGTTATCTCAAAGCTGTGATTTGCTCACGAGTCATGCTGTTCTTTACAATACTGCAAAGGTAAACAGTTAGAAAGTTTTCTCACAAATAGTCCACAAAACAGCCTTCGTTTCCTTTAACATAATAATAAGAGAACTTTCAAATAGTATTCTCCTGGGAAGCATCAGTGTAGGTCTTCTGAAGGCTGTAGAATCATTCACTTTTAGACCAGCTTAATTTGTAATTGCTGAGTAATAGAGATCAGCAGGATTAAAATCATCCAGGCTGAGGCCCCAGGCTGGATGGCTGTAGCCTATCCTCCACAGGATGTAATTCAAAGCAATCCATTTCAAGCCTTTAGCAAGCTGGTACATCACAGAGAGTTTTAAATAGGAATACAGGAGAATTTCACTCCGTGCAAGGATTCCAAACATTTACTGCTGTCGAAATTGTTGTATTCCAAGGGAAAAGGAATATGCATTAATCCATACTAAAAAAACCCCCAACAAATGAATAGGATGTATATGGTCCATGTATAAAAGAGATCCATAGGAATTCCCCAAAATATTTCAACAATTACTAGAAAACAAGCCAAGTTGAGAGGGTTCTCATACTTTCTCTGCTCTTATATGTTAATATGTTAATGCACTCTACAAACACCTAAGCATTTACTCACTTGGATTTTTGCAAACTGAGACAAAAGCCCTTGGAGCCGAGATACACACTTGAAGACAAGCAGAGACAAATTAACCGACGCTACCACCTGCCAAACATGGTTGTCAGGCGACTAGAACTGCCTGAATCTAAAGAGTAGCAGGCATGCTTTTTTTCACTGCAGCCTGCACCAGCTCATGTTCTAGTTTGCTGTCCTAAAAAAATCTCTCTAAGTCCCCTGCTGATAGTGATACTGCCCACTTTGTGGCTCTGGGTCAATAAGATGCCAAATTGCTACATGGAAGCCAGAGAAAATCGATGTAGCCCCAAAAGATAGAAATGCTGTTGCCAAAGGTCACTAATACTACTGAGACTGTTGCTATTTGGGAATGGAGTTTTAAAGGCAATCTAGAGAAATAGCCATAGATGGGAAATGTCCAGTTTGCTGTTCCTTCTCTGACATATTGTACATAAGCTTATGACGATACATACCTTTCATTGGCAATCTTTCTTAGCTCTCCTAATTCCTAACGCAGCAATTGGCTGACACTAGTAGAAACCAGTGGCATTGGCTACATCAACTAGAACTAGGCATAGCTTTATTTGGGATGAGAAAGTGAAGAGAGTTTAGCTCATACCTGCACTCTTGTCCTGCAGGACTCCACTTACTTTGTCCTGACTTACTGGACTAACAGGTTAAAAGATCCTATAGTAAGTGTTGAGAAATCCTGTGACTGAGTGTCCCGGTTCGAGGTAAAACAGGACCAATTTTGTTCAGTAATTCTACTTTCTAACTAGGCCTCTTCTAACTGCTGAAATTACCAGCATGTTGGGCAGAAAAACTGTTCAGTCTCAAACTGGTAAGACTGATCTTTATAGCTGATGCCAGGGCATGGTATGCAGAGAGGCTCTAACTTACACTTATTGCTATAACAACCAAGGGCAGCCAACTTTGTGATTTGCCCCATTGGAGGGTCAGAAGCGGAAAAGCATAGAGGGGTCCCCACCTGTGGGGAGGAGCGGACAGGACAGGTGACCCCAAACTGACCAACAGGGTATTCCATCCTGTCTGCCTTATGCGCAGTATAAAAGCTGAGGGATCAAAGGGGTCAGCTCTCTTTCTTCAATGGCAGAATCTTTTTGAGCAGAAAGACCTTTTTTGTTGCAAAAAATGTTTGTAGCAATAGATGGAGAGTTACATTTGCAAAAGTTCACCAGCCACGTCGAGGATCTCTTCAGCTGGAAGCAACGTAGATAGGACTTCCATTTTAGGATTGCTCTCTATCGTAAAATTAATTAAATATTTCTGTCTGAACTGTCTAGACTGATATGTAGGCAGTACTGTGCCTATGTCTTTTTGAAGAATTCCAGGGTAATGTACAGATAGTTTTCAATTTTAACATGAAATGAGCTCGGAGCATGTTGAAGTTTCTGATGTATGGGTAGTATAATGAATTGCTGCAGCTGATCCTTGAGTTGTGATTAATTAAGGTGACAGAGAGCTGTGTTTTTATATCTTCATCCACAAAACTCAGGTCTCTGTTTTCTAAGTGGCTAAAGCCTTATATTTAGTAATAGCTTCCCTCCTAGCAACAACATGATTTTGAGGTGCTAGATTATGACGGAATGGACTCAAAACCACCTCAGGTTTGTCTTTATCTCACGTCTCTTCTAGTGGATGGAATATGACAAGCATCAGACATTTCATGACCATAGTCACCTCAGAAATCATTGGGAGCATTTTAGCTGATTTGACTGGGTGTGAGTTATCCTGCTCCTTCTCCTGTTTCATCACCTATTAGTTTGTTAGTGCCACTTAGCAGAGCATGATTGTCGTCTGTCAAATCTGTTCTGTTCTGGATTTATCATCCATCCAGGTTTCTTTGAGTAAAGAGTCTGTCTTGGAAGAAACATGCACTGGTTCTTTTCTGTTTTACTGAAGGAATGTGAGGGAAACTGTGTTCTTTAGCGACTGTACGAGAAAGATGCTAGCGCTGCCAAATAAACAGAGCACTCACATAAAAGATAACAGTAAGAGCAACTGCTCAAGGAAAATGAGTTATAATTGAGCTAATCTTTACTCTTTTAACACTCTTTGTGGAAGATAGTTCACCAGGTTTTGTTAAAAAATAATAACCTTTGTTATCTGCAGCCCCTTGGTTAACCTTAACTGCTTATGAACAAGATTTGAATTCTAAACTTGTCCCAACAGACTGTGTTGCCTGTTGGAGGAAATAAAGTAATACAGATTAAAAGGGGACACTGTTTATTATGCTTTTAATGCATTTGGCTTCAGTTTATAAAGATAACTGCAGAAATGGCCTGCTCCCTTATATCAAATTCTGTATATACCAAGTGAAAACAGGAGACTGGCCACTTAGCCACTGAGCAAATCTTGGTGATTACTATAACCAAGCACCATACTCAGTTCTTACTTTCATTTTTACTTCTCCAAGCACTTATGAATGAGAAAATTGTGGATGACTTATTTTCTCTCCTTAAAATGAGGCGTTTTCAAAAGAATCAGAAAATGAGATGATACGATTTTTGTCTCATTTTAAACAGCGTGTCAAATGAAAAGCCTGGCAAAGTTATGTTTTGACAGTGAAGATTGCTGATTATTTGGGAAAGATATATTGTTTCTAAATGATTCATTAAGCTGGAATTTAACTCTCATTTTATTCTCCTACAATTTTTTATCCTCATCTCTCTGAGTGCAAATCACAACTTCAGTTTCTAATAAATGAAAGGCAGTTTTGACTAGCAAGAGTGATTCCTTGGCTCTTTATGAAAATGGGGAAAGATCAGGTGCTGCACTTCCACTGTTAAGTGGTAAATTATTTGCACAACTTGGAAAATCTTGAAGACCAATTGCCAGAATAGAAAATTAAAGCAAATGTAAAGAACATTACAATGCATATCTATCAGAGAACCCACTGAACAAAGCAAATCATCCAGCATCAGAATTGTTATCTATGTTAAAGAAAATGAAAATGGATTACAGGCGCAAGAAAATAATGTCAAATGAATGCTCAAGGAAACGAAAAAACCAAAACAAAATGCAAGCAATATTCTGTTCTGCAGTCAAATATAATAAGATAATGGGTAATGGTTTTAAACTAAAAGAGGGTAGACTTAGACCTACATATAAGGAAGAAATTTTTTACAATTAGGGTGGTGGAACACTGGCACAGGTTGCCCAGACAGGTGGTAGATGCCCCATCCTTTGAAACGTTCAAGGTCAGGTTGGACGGGGCTATGAGCAACCTGATCTAGTTGAAGATGTCCCTACTCGTTGCAGGAGAATCAGACTAGATGACGTTTAAAGGTCCCTTACAACCCAAACTGTTCAATGATTCTAAACCAGTGAAACAACTGGAAATTTCCCTATAATTATGCAAACATACATGGGAAGAAAAGACTAGAGAAACCGAAAGACCTGAAAAAATCCCTGAGAATTCTCCTGCTTTTGAAGTTGAGCGGATGCAAAAAACCCCACAACTCCAGTCATCCCCATTATTTTCCTATGTCATCTGAGATTTAGAATTCCCGATTCTTTACATTCTTGATTCACTGGACAGCGATTTGTGTATGCCTGATTAATGAGGACTATGATTTGAGAAGAAAAAATTAGTATTCATATCCAAGGCATCTGAACTTTACTGAGGAATGTCCTGTAATTTATCACTTAAAATTTATAGAGGAACTAATTCTTATAAGCACATGAAATTGTGAGTATCTCAGTGAAGGATTTTCACGAGATAAGTACTTACTATTTTGTAGGATTTAATGAGACTTTAAGTTTCTAAAATTGAACACTGAAAAAATGGAAGAATCCCAAACTGCTAGTTCCTTGAGAAAACATGTTCCTAACTGGCAAGTTCTTGGCCTTGAGTTTGTAAATATCTGAAGGAGAGGGTTCTCCCTTCAACACTTCCTACATATGCCCATAGAGGTTTACTATTTTATGTAATTCTCCTGGTAAACCACTGCTTCAATGGTGAATTCTGTTAAAAAGCCCTGATTACCTGTGAAAGCTGCTTCTTACCCAAAGGGAAGGTGGAATTTTTTAGACTTCAAACCTGTGTGAAATTTTGCTGAGGTAAATAAGATCAGTATATTTATAGTGAAGTTTAGCAAACTTTGCTTCAATTGTAGTGTCTGCTCAGTTTATCTTTTATGTTTGTGTACATCTAAAAATATCATGTCTGTTTCCACGTAACCTGACTAAGCATCCTAGAAAGAAAAGTCAGAAGGTTACCGTAAACCAGGGAGGTACATGTAATGGTTCTGGAAAGAAAGAAACAGCAGGTCCAGGTTGGGGTTTTTTTACTTTTAACAGACTATCAGTACTTCCTTCTCAGTCATGTACAGTCATTGAAGTTTCCTGATGAAATGTAATGTTTGATTACTTTCCTGTTTAACATCTAGCTTTTCTGTTTTTACAAAGGTCAGTTATCCAAAATTTGCCTCTTAATTTAAATAAAGAAATTAATTTTATAAGGCAGTGCTGATAAGATTGAATTTTACAGCTACTTTGTTTTATGGATTTGTTGGTTTATTTATTTTTGAAGAACACTTTGATGCCAGTCTATTCATGCCAGGAAATCAGATATAGCTTCTGATTTAGTTTAAATTACATTTTATTGTGATGGGAATCACCAATTTATTGTTTTCTGTGATGTATAAATTCTGCTATAAACTATTAAAATATTCAGATAGGAATCATTCTCTCATATATGAGACAGATCCTTTATGTGTACTTCAATTAAAACACTCATTAGACATAATACTCAGTATATGTTTCCCATGCATAATGACAACAATGAAGCTCTTCTCCTTATGGGCAGAAAGTACGTATTAAATTGAAAATCAGCATCACTGATCAGACACAGCCACATTTCACTGACGAAGCATATTTTGATTTTTTGGTGTGTATTAATTTTGTGGTTCTCTGACTGAACGAAGGGTAAGGATGAGTTACGCTGCATCTACCCAAAATTTCCAGAGAATAATAAGAAATTAAATTACTTAAAAATAAATAATAATAAAAACAATAAACATCTTGGGCAAATGAAAATTGTTTTTCAACCCAGAACAAAGCATTTGGTTTTGGAAATGTTTAAAATGGTTAGCTAAAGATATAGTTTCAAAATCAAAAATAAAAAGTAGCTGTTTTCCAATGGCAAAGCAAAACAGATGGCTTTTTAGAATATTTGTCTTTTAAGATTATATAGGGTTTTGTTTTCTTTGAGTGAACTTCAGATTCACAGACATGTTTCAGAGAGCCCCAAATGTCATGCTTTTAGTAGAAGATATAGGTGGTACATAAAATGCCATGGAGTTTTTACCATGTATTTATATTAAGTGCTTCTTTTGGCCACTTCATCTATGACCTGTTTGCTTTCCTCTAATTTCTCCATTTAAATAATGAAGCAAAGATGGGTGGCAAAGCCCATCTGAAGTCTGTGGATATATCTCCTGACTTTTTTAGAAAGCTTAGAAGGGAAAAGATATTTGCAAAGAATTCTAGTTCCACCTCTCTGCTCTCCAGAGACACTTAATGTCCAGAATAGCATATTTCTATTTAATTGAACTACTGCAGAGTAGGAACTCCATATATAAAGTTTCCCAGGAGCCCCATCAGGATGGTTTCAATTTAAGAATGGGATTCAGGTGGAAATTACGACAATGCTTGGCTAAATGGCTGAATCTTTGGTAGCACTCTGGGGTAAAAGGGGCATTCGGTAATTAGCAATTTCAAAAAGTCAAAGGAAGAAAGATTGTGTCTTAATAATGAAACAAAATTTTGTGTTGAATGTAAGGAAACATTCTAGGGCTATTTCAGGTATTAAAGTTAAATCAATGAAAAATTTGAAATAAAATGACCTTTCAAACTGGAGGAACCAAATACTTGCCTTCAGAGCTGAAAATAAAACTTTCAGGTTTGGAGGAAAAGGGAAGGATGTTTCTCTTCTTCCTCAAGTGCACAGATTTTCTGCAAATTGTTGTAAATCATTGCCTCATAGCTGAATTTAAAATGTTTTGCTGGCAAACATTTCTGTGAAAAATAATCTACCTTCATGAAGTATCTTCCCAGGTTGAAAAGGATCACATCAGGATATTTATTTCCTGATCTACTAAACTGCAGTCTCAATATCTTGGAATAAAAGGTCTTAATAGGAAATGGAAGACAGACTGTAGACAATGTCTGGGTTTTTCCTTATGTTCTGTCTCTAATTTTGGTGGAAAAAAGAAAAATACTGCTTTTAGGCTTACATGCTGTTTTCTGCCTTGGGTGAAACGAGACAAAGGTTTCTATAACCACATTAAAATAGGCCTTCTAAAAGAAATATAAGTTCAATAAGGGTAGAGTTACAAATCAAACGCAATAATCATCAAATTGTCATCACTCCAGGACACATCATACCCTTCATCTGCATCCTTTGTAATTCAGTAGAGCTGCCCACATACTCTGAGGGCAGAATATGGCTGTGAAATACTTGCATATTTATTCTCTGGAGATTTATGGGCAATTCAAAAATTTATTTTGCCTTAATGAAAGTAATGCTTACATTATTAGATTTTATATTAAAAAAAGTTCGTCTGCTGGTTTGGCTTAGTCCTTCTTTGGATCTAACACCAACGAGGACACCATTACTGAACTTGATTACTCAGGAAGGTACTTACTTGCTCCCTGTTATTCCCCAACTGTATCGGTGCACATGGAATGTGTTAAGCAGGCTATCTGCAGCATCTTGAGACAGATGTTCTCCTGTCTCTTTATGGCTAGAGAGAAAAAAAGACTGCTTGAGAAAAAAAAAGCGGATGAAGCTGCTTGGAAAAGAGCAGCATGAACATAATCCACTGTGAGAAATAATGAAGATGTGGCCAGCTGGTACGCATAATGACACAGTATGATTTCCAGAGGCTGGGCAAAGATTCTTCAAATAGCAATCACGGACATTTAAACTAAGTCGTGGAACATGAGCTCTCACTCTCCATATTAATTTCACCCGAAGGAATGCAATCAAGATTGATAGTGGCACTATATGGGAATCATTCTTACTGCTAGGCAGGTTAGAAGAAACACTTCTGGTTCACCTACCCTTCTTTCACTTGAGATGAATCAGTTGAAGTTGCATAATTCATCTGTATTTTGGATGACTTAAAGCATAAGCTTTGATCAGCATCTACCTTGAAACTTTGTGGACAGAGAAACTGAAAAGTCTGTTTTTTTAAACCCCCAGGATTAATCTTAGTCTGATGCCCTATCAGCACTGTATAGTACAAATATTAGGCCATGAGTACTATCTCTAATGCTTTGAAATTTTAGATTCTAGTTTAATTTCCAAGCAATTAACATTTTAAAAATATGCATTTTATGATGTATGGTGAAATCAGCAGCCTGAATATTGGGAGTGAAGGTGAATCACATACAACATCTTAAAGATTTTTAGCTCATAATTTCTTTCTGCTAATGTAATTTCCAAACCAATAATAATGCTTTGGTGATGTAAGCAATTGTTTATCTAAATTAGCTTTCATTTTATATCAGATTCTTTTAAAGGTTGAATGGAAATAAAACATTTAAAGGAAAAACATTTGCAGCACTAATTAGTGCTGTGTTTTCTCAGTGACAGGTTGACCTCTCTGGCTAAGATTTCATGTGGTATTGATTAAGACTTTGTTTGCAGAGTGGCAAGTCCAGTACAGGAAACAGCTTTAACGAAAAAGAGAGCTGATATTAGGCAGTATTACACTCACTTGCAATAGGATTTTATTCTGAATTACATCCTTATGGTCAAATGATGTATACTCATGAGATAATAGAGACACTTTGAAGAAATAAAAAAAGTACTGTCTTCATTGATGCTAAAAACCATATAGATTTATCTAAGGTTTTAATTTGTCAAATTTTTGCAGCTCGTACTTTAGCTGCAAAACTAACAATACAAGCATTCCAGACAAGGTTATGTATGTTATGTTCATCTGAGTCACTGATGTGTTCTTATTTAATTAGATGGATTTTAACTAGGTTGTAAACAAATGCAAAAAAGGGTGGGGAAAAAAAGGCTTTAGTTTTGATCATTCTTCCCTGACACTTCATAGATTCATGTTCAATTTCTACTTTGCAGAAGCTCAGTTTTCCTGCTGGAAAGCCTTGAATTGTGAGATATAGGCAGAGCACGAGTTCAGAAAGTGATCTGCCTTATGAAACTGGCAAATCCATCACAATAAAAAATATTGCTTGCCTTTAAAGGTATCCTACCAGCCAAAAAGTAAGGTTGTTGTGAAAAGAAATTTGAGAAGGGATGGAAGGTGGGGTTGTAGTGTACTGCTTTGACATCGTCATCTCAGAAAGAGGATTTCTCTTTCCTGCCTTTTAAACCAGTGCTGTTTTCCTCCTACAAGAGTCTTAAATTAAAAATTGTGGATTTGGGCTTTTTAGATTGGTTGATTCTTTTTTTTTTTTTTTTAAATTTCTTATTTTTTTTATTATTTTTTCCTTTTCTGGAGATAGGTCAAACAATAGAAGAAAGCTCTTACCCCAAAATCTTGGTTAGAACTAGTTTCACATGCTTTACGTGAGACTTAATGTCTGTGTGGTCATTATTGTTGTCGCTTACATTATAAGGCAAAATTTCTTCTTCAAGTTATGCAAATATTTTTGCCCTTCACTTGGCAGAGAATGGTATCCTAATTTCCCTGTATAACCTCTGTTCTATCAAATTTATCTTAACAGTATGAGTTGACTAACCTGGAAAAAAAAAAGCATTGGTTAAGCGTCAAGTGTATTGCTGAACTTGTCTTCTCTTGTCACTTTCAAAGTGAAGCTGTAAAAATAGATTGTTTCCAGTACTCAAACTTCTTACTAGTAACTTTGTGCATGGTGTATTCACTATGGCTACCTAACTGCTTGCTATAAAAAAGAACATTAAGACATTTCTTTCATGGAAACTGTGGCAGCAATAAAGATATGCTTTAGTTTTGGATCATTGCTACATATCAAATCATGACTTACTTTTCAGTTAAAGCAAGAATAAAATGTGTTTGCATTTTGTCTTCTCAGTCCCAAGAAAGTGACACAATACTGATGGTGTGGAAGACTTTAGCAAAACTTAGCCTTTCTCTTAGCGATATAATCAAGATAAAAATCAGTCACGTTATTTATATTGGCGAGGGAACAGGTTGCCCTTTTTTCTCACTTTCTACTACAAATTGACTCAGTGCTCTAAAATTAATGTAGTCCTTTCTGATTATTTCTTGTGGTTTGAGCAATTTGGCATTTCACTTTGCTGGAAAAAGGCAGTCTTGAAAAACAAAGAACCTGACACAGTAATGACAGCGAATCAACAAAAGAGGAAACTGCTTTGCTTGCTCTTTTCCTTACTTGCTAATCTATATTTTCTAAACTGAGAAAGGTTACAAAGTGTTTAATGACTGTGCTTTTACCTACGCACTGCTGTTGTATATATAGGGATTGCAATATTGTGGGAGTATGAGCACAATTCTAATGCATGATTTCATAATTTATCTTTAAAGAGCTTAATATATTTTCCTTAGATGTGTGTTAATAGCATTATACAGCATAAAAAAAAAAAAAAAAAGTGGTATTGCAATGGTGTGCTGTATTTGAAACCGACTTGATGCCGTGGCCAAGAGAATTAAAATATGATTTTCATTCTGCCTGAGAATTCTGTTTGCTTCATTGGTAATATACAATCATGTCATTATTTCAACAGAAATCAATGAGGGTGGTAAGGCACTAGAACAGGTTGCCCATGGAAGTTGTGGAGGCCCCATCCCTGGAAGTGTTCCAAGGCCAGGTTGGATGGGACTNAAAAAAAAAAAAAAAAAGTGGTATTGCAATGGTGTGCTGTATTTGAAACCGACTTGATGCCGTGGCCAAGAGAATTAAAATATGATTTTCATTCTGCCTGAGAATTCTGTTTGCTTCATTGGTAATATACAATCATGTCATTATTTCAACAGAAATCAATGAGGGTGGTAAGGCACTAGAACAGGTTGCCCATGGAAGTTGTGGAGGCCCCATCCCTGGAAGTGTTCCAAGGCCAGGTTGGATGGGACTTTGAGCAACCAGGTCTAGAACTCGATGATCTTCAACATCCCTTCCAACCTAAACTATTCTATGATTCTATCATTCAAATACTGAGGTGCCTATATCCTATCACTTGCATCTGAATTTGGTGCCCAAGTTGACTGTGGAAACAAATGTAGAGCTGGAGAAAAAAGTAAACTGCATATGTGATTTGAGGACAGCAGATGGTCCAGAATGGGGAAGTCAGTACAAAGATTTTTTTAGATCTTAAACTATTGATATGTTAACACCTATCACACAGGGTAACACCAGGAAGCTAGAGAGAACTGACTGGAATAGAGGTCTGCAATCCTGTAGTTATGTGGAGTCCTGGATTCCTTACAGAAGCAGCTCCATTGAATTAATTCCCAATGGACAAGGTTATCAATTAAAAAGCAAAACAGGTTAAATGACAGTATTTTATTTCCTCCCTCCAGCAATGCTGCAATGCTTACGTAACCTATAAAATGTCATGTGTTAAATTTATATTATATGCATATTATTTATACATAACATCTATATTATGCCCACATAAATGTAAAGGGAAATTTTTAAATGATAGAAAAGCTCCCTTGTGTTTTATATCACTTTGTAAACTTAGAAGGAGCTTAACTATGGTCACTGGAAAGAAAAAGTCAGCAAAATATCAAAATAAGAGTTCATTAGATTATCTGAAGCAAGCCTAAGAGAAGTCCTGAAATAGATATTATGGATTCATGGAAATGTAAAAAAAAATAATTACAGATTCAGTATGGGAAGGCCATGTGGTCTGTATGGCCGCTATTGTCAAAATATTGGAATTAGTAGTTGTGAGTTGGGTGCCTCTCAAAAGAGGCCAGTGTGTTTTCCCACAAGGAAGTAAGGACACATTCATACTCAATCAAATGTACGTCGACTTGACTTTCAAATGGACATGTTATGTGCTCCTGCAGAAGCGCAATGTATTTGAAACCAGTGAAACACAATGTAGGAGCTTCCAACCAGATCGCATCTTGACTGCGTAATTTCACATGCATCACTGGTCAGTGGGGCAAAAGGTAGCAGATAATGTTCTAGGTCCTTTCCAGAAAAGCTTCAACGTCCCTTGTTATCACAGTAGAAAGAATTATGTAGTAGTCTTCACTCAGATTTGTTTCAATAACCTCTAACTTAGGTATTCAGGTTTTCAGAATACACTGAGCTTTTGGCTGCTATTATATCCCACAACTCACATATAGTATACATAAACCCACTCTGTGTTCTGTCAGCTTCTCCTGGTTTGATATATACAATTTATGTCATCTCACATGTGTAAAACAAGGAGAGATGGACCTTGTTTTTTCTTTTTGTCAGAGGGAAACGTAAAGTCTAGTTTTTCTGTTTCATTAAAATGCTCAAATCTGATTTTTCCATGACCATTTTCTAGATCTGTAAAGTCACATAAAAAACATGGAAGCACTTGTAAAATTGCTGTAAATGCCCAAAACCTCTACCAAACATAGGCATCTAAAACTTTCCATTAAATGCTTCACTGGTAAATGAAGACAGTGGCTTGCTAAATGCTTTAGAGCTGTTATG
Organism: Chionis minor; assembly: GCA_013398295.1. Classification (NCBI taxonomy): domain Eukaryota; kingdom Metazoa; phylum Chordata; class Aves; order Charadriiformes; family Chionidae; genus Chionis; species Chionis minor. The sequence continues at coordinate 611,200 of VZSF01002036.1, read as the reverse complement.
ATCACATAGAAATAATTGCAAACAACATGACACTTTGCCATTGACAAGTCCAGCAGACAGCTCTGGGGAAAATAATTTGCCTTACTCTGCTAAAGTACTTTTGTAAAATATCTGATCAGTCTACCAAGCAGAAAAGCATGGCAGAGGTGTTAAGCAGTCAGAAAATATATCCCCAAATACAGATTTTAGAGCTGGATTAGTAAAACATGAAAGAAATAATTAAGTCAGGAACGTGTACTTTAAGTTTTCCTTGCCTTTCTCTTCTTTCCTCATCACTTTTAAAAAAAAGTTGAAAAGTAGAAATAAAGCATTTTTATACTGTGAATGCTGAACATGTACAGAAAATTCACCTCCATGACCATAAATTTGGGAAATGGAATTTTCAAATATACCTCACAGACTCTGTTACACAAATCCAAAAGGATAGCTATGGACTAGCCAATGAAACTAGAGGCAATCGCTATCAAGCATCCTTTAGAAAGTTAAAAAATTAGTATCTAATTACCCATTGCAAGTATATTTAAAATAATAACTTTTTTTTTTCTGTTTAATCCTAGACACAGTGCAAATTTTATTTTTTTTATCTGGTGAGGCTGCAGCAGGGATTCTCAAAACTCTACCTGCTTCTATCAGACATATGCTTATTTTATTTTTTAAAAAGTTTGTACAGGGTACAATCACATTCTGTAATTCTAAGAGAGGATTGAAGTTGTCATCCTTCTCTTATTATTCCAAATAACTACTATTCTGGGTCAATAGCATTTCTATATAATTAACCACCTTTTATTTAATTGTAATATGCTCTAGTGGAAGGACACATTACTTTGGACACTTTGGACCTTTAGACTACCAGTACTTACGTGTTATTTTCCACATATACTGTCATTTTTCTTTTTCAATTTAATGCCTAATAATTGATTGAATAATAATATTGATAGGTCATAACCTATCAATAAAACTCAGCTCAGCTCACTTTTAGCACCAGATTAAGGGATCAGAATTCAAAAGTATTCAGCTCCCAGACAGAATGGGCCTTTTTGAAAACCTGAACCTGATTTATGTGTCCAAATATGGAGACTCGAAACTGACTCTAAAGTTCCACTAGTTAGTTGTTTCTTTGCCTCTGTATTTTGTCATGAAATATACTGAAATACAGGATGACCACACAAATCAAGGGGTTATTGAGTCCTAGATAGTCAAGGTATATTGGATGATCTCTGTGGTATTATTAAACACATGTAAAATATGAATATGGCCTGTCCTGTTGTTGAACTTTCAGCAATCTCAAATAGTATTATATCCTCTTTGCTTATTCGCACAATACATTTAATGTAATTTAGGATTATTGCAGTAGCCATCTAAGCTACTTAGGACAATTTAAGAGCCATATGTCTACTGAGCAGAGGTTTCCATGCTAGATATGTACTTCTGGCTTTTATGACTACCCCCTTCCTAATTTTTATAAGCCCCATTTACTGTGGTCTGTGTAGCCTGTGCTTTGATCCTCACTCAGGGAATGAGAGCTAAAAATAGCTTTTCATGCTTTCAGTCCTAGCCTCCTGGTTCAAATCAGCATTCAGAGAACTGAGTAAGATTTATCAAAAAAATAGACAGAACTTCTGTACCTATAATCCAGTATTCTGTAGGCAGCCTCAGTGTTTCTGAGCTCTAATTATCAGTATCACAGCAGTTAGTCTTTATTTTATTAAGGATTAAATATTTCCAAGTTGTAAACATGCTCAGCCAAAGTATTTTTCTTACCCAGAAACTGTCCATCTTTTGCAGCTATTTTAGGCTTTGGGGAGCTCACAAATGGAATTGAATGTGATCTATTATGAAACATGCTGTTAAAAATAAAATGCAAGAAACAGCACGTTTCTATCTAGCAGAGAATGATTGATTATTGCAGAGTAGAAAAATCAGGATGTTAGCAGAATAACAGTAAAGAACCACATTAGAGTTACTGCATTAAAAAACCAGAATCCTTTGTTGCTTAAAAAGATGTAGACTTTCCAAAACACTGAGGTGGCTGCCTAGAAAATATTTTAAGATGTAAGTACAGAAATGGTGATATTTCTTATGGCATATCAGATTTATTTTTTTTTAGACATATTTACAGCAGTCAGTTTTTCAAATACGCTGAAGAACATCTACTCTGTTATTTATCATCTGCTGTTGTGAAACCTTTTGTCATCTTAGAAATGTCTGATGGCACAATGTTCAGCAAATGACTTTTAAAAGCCAGCTTTCTTACCCTGATACTACACTAAACCTTTCTGTCTTCCTTTCCTCAAGATGAAAGAAAAGAAATAGTACTAAAAATCAGACAGCATGTTTAAGTTTAGCTGGTTTAGTGAATACCTACCTTTGCATTTGTGGGGGTAATTATGCTCTTAATTCCAACCTGTTTGATCTAACTCTATTCTTTACATCATAACCATATCCCTGGGGCAGAAATCAATTCAATACTGAAGCACACGCCTATTAGATCCTGGTTCCACTGAAAGCTGAGTTAAAGTATCCTGCTCTGCTGCTTTTATAGTGGTGTTACTAAGAACTAGAAAAATGTAAACAAGGTTCATCATGGAAGTAAAAAAACCCACACCACCACACTTGAAAACATGTTACCATTTCTGCCATAAGGCCATCCTGTCTTGGCAGTGGAACTTCATTGCCTGGCTAAATATACTATTGTTAAATATACATGTCATAAATATTTGTGGAGTATCTGAAAGAGGAACAACATTAAAACTGGAGGAGCTACAAATCCTGATTTTTACAGTATCTGTGTCTTTCCTATATTAGGAAAGTGCATGAACTGGGAGTGTAGTTTTACCACTAGCCTAGATGATCATAATCTATTGATCTCAGTCAAGTTTTTCCTCCTATGTCACAGGTGAATTTGACCTTGTATTCAGCATATGATATTGTGCAGCCAAACAAATAATAATGAAATGCATATAGACAGCCACATTGAGTTTTTTTAGACAACTTTCAGAATTTGCTTTTTGATGGAAGTTGCTTTATTTATATAGTTCTTTACTCATTTTTGTCAAGCTTCCTAGCACAGAAAATGGTGGTTATGGGGAAAGCTCCTGTGCATACTCCCCAGCAGTACGGAATTAATGAGACATCTGATATGCTGAACTGAAATTCTCCTTCATATTCATGCACTTATAGACACGTGTCAAAGGTGACATTTCTTTCCACAGCCTCTCATAAGGTTTTTGATATATTGTGATTATTTTTGTAACTGAAAGGTAGGCACATGGACCTATACAGTTTCAACCTTTATGTTCAGTGGTTTATGAAGCAATATGAGTCTGAAATACTGAAGATTCTGCTGTCGCTATTTCTAAAACCAAATTTACACCATGTTGGGAGCATATCATCTCGTGACTGATTTCTATGAGCAAGCATATGAATGTTAAAAGAAAAAAGAAATGAGAACTTGAGAACTTTATGAGTCTGATGCTTTCAAGAAATGTAGAAGCTCTTCACCAATATATTTGTTTATCATTAGGAATAATTATTATTAATTATTATCGTAAGGACAATGGCTTCACCAAAGCCTTTCTCTACCATTGTGTTTTCTACCACATCTGCATATTCTGAATCCTTTTTCCCAACTTGATCACTTCAGTGATTTTTTGGCATTCCATCCTCAACAGAATATGACTAGAGCTGGATAGAATTGACAGATGCAAAAGTTTTCTATAGAAAAAGAATAATTAATGGGAATAGAAATTTTCTTCAATTGGGATGAGGTAAATTTTGCTAAATTATCAACTAGAAAGTTTCTTATTTCAATATTTTCTATATTGAGAGTTATATCTATTGTTCCAGAATGACTTTTCATCTCAAACTTTTAATGAATTACAGTAAAGAGTATGTAAATCAAAAGCTTAAGGTTAAACCAAAGCAGATCAAAAGTAGCTAAAATATTTCCACTGATTTACAGTGATTTACCATTTGCAGCTTTTGTGGAGATTTTGAATTTTTGTTCCAATTTATAGTGGAAAGAGTTTTTCTTTTTTTAATTTCAAAAGTGTCCCCAAATTGCAAAAATTATTTCCCACCTGGTTCTAATAATAGCATGCTTGAGTGGGTTGTGCTTTCAAACCTACTGTGTTTGAGTGCTTTGCCAACAGCTAAAACAGGGTAACCTACCTTAAGTTCTTAAAATGCCTGGCTCTTGTATAAGTGCACCAGAAAACTATATGAATAAGAATAAACTCACAGACAGTGAATTGTCCCCCATTGGCCAGAGAGGACTGAAGTTTACTTTGCCCCATGGATTGAGTGCAGCATTTTCTAAAATAATTGTTAAAGAAAGTAGACCCCTAGCCTAGTCCCCTTCTGAAGTTTTTGGAGTTGCCTGCACACAGTGGGGAGCACAGGGTATTTTCAGAAGAAAGATACAGATACAGAATCACTTCACTGGCAAATTGCAGAGATAGCTGGTTTCTGAGTGTCTTTAGTCAAGGTTGTATGGTGGAGACACAATGAGGCTTTCATATTACAGTAGCTATTCCTGGTTTTGTGGCTGGAATTGTGGGTACCGAGCAGTTAAAAAAGAGGCTGCACAAGACAGAGAATGATATTGTGCCTCCAGCTCTGGAAGATGTCAGCTCAGTCCAGATCCAGTGTCACTTTCTACTTCAGAAGGTCAGGGAGGATTTAGTTGTGGCAGAATTAAGAAATAAAAGAATTTGGTCAGGGAACTTAAAAAATTAAATGCAAAGGCTGGCTCTTTTGATTGTTGGTGTCTATTTGTGTATCTCTGTGAGAGAGAAAACAAACCTTTCCAGCTTCTCTTTTTAAGCTAACAAAATCTGTTTCCTGGTGGTTGTATCTGAAGCTAACAAAATCTGTTTCCTGGTGGTTGTATCTGAAGTATTTAAACATAAAAAAGAAAACTGTTGCTCTCAATTTTTTTTCCTAACATTTGAAAGTCTGTTTCTTTTTTGACTCTGTCAAAGTCTTTGGGGGGAAAAAGAAATTAAACTCTAAGCAGGTTTCATTTTTTATGGGTTGTATATATTCAAACAAATCTGTTCCTCTCTTTCAGGATAGTGGGTTTTCTTGTCAAAATGCTCAAAAATCTGTTGCTCTCTTTAAGCTCACGGAGAAAACTGCTTAAGAGATTTAAAATTCTGTGTGATCGTCTATTAATACATATTTTTTTCTAAAGTACATGAACCTTATAATTTGGGGTCTAAGGCATTACAACTTCCTTCATGAGACAAAATCCCTGTAAGAAAATTCTTAGAAAAATCTCACCAAAATATATGCATCTCAGATCATCATGCATGTACATTCAGAGTTTGAACAAAATTAATTTTTAAAGTACAAATCACTCAGTGCACTTGCGTGATAATAATCCAGTGCAGTAACGTTAATATGGAACTTGCTTTTAAGTGCCATGAAGCGGTTTTTAACAAGATTTTGGGCTTCTGTTTAGTCAGCAGAAACCTCTTAATAAGATATATTTCATAAATACATTAAATCATCTATAAAAAGATTAACTTTACTGACTAGTGCACATGGTAATTTTTTCAGGCTGAAAATTCCTCTCTTTATAAGGAATAAAATGTGCAAAGTTACTAGTTGGATTTATCCAAAAGATCTTGTACTGGGAGAAGAACCTTGAAAATAACTAGGAAATAAACCAAAATCAAATACATCAATATGAAACCCACGTGAAAGGCTGGTTGCCAAACACATACACTTCATGTGACAACTCTTTTTTTTCCCTATATTTACTTCTAATTTCTATTTTAAAATGTGCTGAATTAGGTACCTGCCTTTCTTTTATGTGTGTGTGATGCACCAAGGAAAGCTAGACTGGATGACTAAAAAATATTTCAGAATATTCTTCCATGTGGGTTGGGGCAATTCCAAGCACAAATACAAGATGGGCAGAGAATGGGTTGAGAGCAGCCCTGAGGAGAAGGACTTAGGGGTGTTGGTTGATGAGAAGCTCAGCATGAGCAGGCAATGAAAAGCCAACCACATCCTGGGCTGCATCAAAAGAAGGGTGGCCAGCAGGGTGAGGGAGGGGATTCTGCCCCTCTACTCTGCTCTCGTGAGAGCCCGCCTCAAGTACTGCATCCAGCTCTGGAGCCCCCAACCTAAGAAGGACACGGACTTATTGAAGTGAGTTCAGAGGAGGGCCACAAAGATGACCAGAGGGCTGGAGCCCCTCTCCCGTGAAGACAGACTGATAGAGTTGGGGTTGTTCAGCCTGGAGAAGAGAAGGCTCTGGGGAGACCTTATAGCGGCCTTCCAGTACATAAAGGGAGCCTACAGGAAAGCTGGTGAGGGACTCTATCAGGGAGTATAGTGGTAGGATGAGGGGTAACGTTTTTAAACTGAAAGAAGCTAGATTTAGGTTAGCTATTAGGAATAAATTCTTTGCTGTGAGGATGGTGAGACCCTGGCCCAGGTTGCCCAGAGAAGCTGTGGATGCCCCATCCCTGGAAGTGTTCAGGACCAGGTTGGATGGGGCTCTGAGTAACCCCCAGGACAGTGGGGTTGGAACTAGATGATCTTTAAGGTCCCTTCCAACCCAAACCATTCTATGATTCTCTCATTCCATTAATATGCCTGGCGAGGACTGTCTTACTTAGCTAAGGGTGCTCATTGGTATTTCAGGTTTCAGAACAAGTTATTGTACAAGAATCTTTGATTTCCAGACAAGGAACTGAATGAGCCTCTGTCCCATTTCTTACTGAGACAGAATCAAAGATGGGCTCCAGGAGGGCTGAAGACCATAGTGTACAAACTAGTTCCTTCTCACTGCGTGCAATGTCTGTTACCTGGAGGCAAGTTTTCTTGTTATGAGGAACATTGATATCAGGTGAAAAGTGAACTTGAGAACAAGGATTTAAGAAGTCACGTTTAAATGCCAGTCACGCTGAAGTCTGACAGTTTTAATAGTGCTATACCCTAAAAGTTGCATAATAGTTCCTAACCATGTAACATGGCCTCATTGCCCTGGACACCTCTTTAAGACCGGATTTCATTCTTAATATTGCACTTGCCAGTTGTCAAACATTTTTACAAGCACTCAAATAAAGGGGTTTGGTTATTCCTTTAGTCTTATTAGGAGTTTTATTTCTTAATGAGCAAATAATTATGGCAAAAGCCCAGGACAGAGAAACTTCAAATATATGTAGACTCAGAGAAGCACTTTTTAGAGCTGCCCCATGACACTAAATCTCCAGTATCCTACCCTACTGGCATACTATAAGAAATATACCTTATTCTTTTAAATATCTGGCTGAACTTTTGTACTCTTTTTTTCTTGTGCCAGCTGTGTCCCTGTCTGCCCAGTATTGAGTATGAATTTATCTTCTTTTGGGGTTCAGTGTTATTTTTTATTGTATTCAACTTGTTTGTTTGTGGAAGGCGATAATTTTTGATCTGTTCATCCACTGACATGACAGTGACTCACTGCAAACCATGAAACCCCAGAGATTTGCCCTGAAATTATTTAAGACACATTGCTGAGAATCATACTCGATGAAATTAAAATCACTTATGTTACTTACCCTTATAAGCAGTGCTAAGATCCTGCTAGGCTTATGCTTCATGTTGGTAGGTATTAGTGCTGGAAATCTAATCACCCTCACTGCATTGGAACAGAGTCTCTTGTAATCATATTTTTCAAGGTCTCATAACCAATAAATTAGCACTGGATTTGCAGAAGGTTCGTTGCTCTGTGTGCCACGTTCTACCAAGTTCCAGCTGTTTAAATGTTTCTACTAGGAGAAAAAATATTTTGAAAAACTTGCCCTATTTGTCTTATCCTTTATACTAGACTAGCAGATGTTAGGTAAATATTTTTGTTTGTCCCTGTTTCCATATGTTATTCACAAAAGCACGGTTTGAGGGTATTTAAGAGCTTGACTAGTCCAGCTTCCTGCTGAGGGCAGGATCGCCTGTATCAAGTAATTCCTGACAATTGTTTGTACAACCTGTTTGTGAGATTCTCCAGTGCAGAGGGATTTACAGTCTCCCAAGGAGTTTCTTTCCCAGGGTAATCTATCACAAACTGTGTTGTTAGATATTATTTTTCATATCTAACCTAGTTCTTCCTTACTACTTTGCTACTTATATCTTCTACTATTACATCTTATCCTATTCCCAGTCTACATAGAGAAGAGCTTATTACATTTCTCTTTGTAACAACCTTTTACATATTTGAAGACTGGGATAATCGATCTTGAGTCAGCGAGGAGAAGAATCAGCACTCCTCTTGCTCAAGGAAGGCATCAATTTGTTATAATTTAATGGCTTAATTTCAATGTTTGTTTTCCCTGCTGCTTTCATTTTTCCCTTCATTGGAGCTTCACCATTGACATTTGCCCAAGGTCCAGTAGCCTAGTGTGAACCCAGAGAACGCAGAAGGAGCTTAAGGAAACACCAGGCTTGCTCACCTTTAGGCATAAGTCCTTAGGCCTGTCCTGCTCCACAGAAGGGCTTTCTGCTTGGCGCAAAGTTCCACTATGACAAGCGTGCTTTGCCACGTGCAGATACCACACACCAGAAGCACAGCTGATATCATCAGAGATGCTGAAATGTGAAGTCTGACTTTTAAATCAATCCCATTTGTGTTGAGTGTGTTTTCTTAGCATTCTAATTTTATCACATCATGAGTGCTCCAGCTGGAAGCAATGTCTGACAGTTGATTTGAGGAAATTTTATTTTATTTTTAAACTCAGAACAGAATAATTGTAGTCCTGTTCAGCCAAGGCTCTCATAAAAATTTTAAGGATAATATTTATGTAGGCTTATATTTATAATATAAATATAAGGATAATATTTAATAATAATGAAGATAATATTTAAGGCTTAAATAGTTCTGAATCTTGGCATTGTATTGTGGTGTTTCCTAGGAATGCTGTGTTTCCTATGTCTCTGCTGCAGTGTCCACCTGTGCTGCATGATCTACCCTGCAATTTAAAAATAAACAAACAAGTTGTATGGAAATGCATTCAAGTTATGAAAATTTTCACGGATGTCTTTTCAGCAGTCATGCAAATGTTCAGCTGTGGAAAGACAGACTCTTGTGCATCTATGTGTGGTCTGTGTTTTTTGACTACAGACAATGGTCATTGGTAAGAAATCTTCACACCAAAATAAGATTCTGAACTTTGTCTCAGAATCTCTCAAAGCATCAAACACTGTTCTTGGACTGAGATTTCTGGAATAATGAATTATTTTCATGCTATTTGCCCAGGTCTGCTTTACAAAAGAGCACTTACTCTGTTCTCAGACTATGCATCGCCAACAGAGAATCTGAATTTACTGCCACTTAGGACAGCTGGCATAAAGAAAAAAATGAATCCCCAAATTAAATGACCTAACCATTAATAATAATCTTTGAGGGAATATGCAAAGTAGAGCCCCAGCACAACATGGTATTGATATTATCTGAAACTAATGGGTTTTAATGGATACACTAGGTCACACTCAGAAGTGCAAAGAATGAAACTGCAGGGCTTATACCTCCAGAATAACTTGACGCAAAACAACGTATGTGGCATGCTTGACAGGGGCAGCATGTATGGAGAAATTAGACTGCAACGAACCACTGTTTCTACTTTTTTACTTTACGGCAATCCCATCTTTTGAAATTGATCTCAAATGGCAGTCTCTAGACCGCTTCATAAATGTCTTCAAACTCAACAAATTATCTACTTTTCTTACATATTTCTCACCTATTTGACTAGATCTGATGACAATGCGCTTCCTTTCATTGTGGCTCATCAAGATATTTTCATCTATGGTATCTCATTCTTCAGACCACTGTGCTAATTCTTGACTTGTAATGGTGAAAATAAAAAATTAACATTGTTATAGTCAGTTCAATTGCACTGATGTAAAGACCGCAAAAGAATGGAGAATCAGTTCTGGTTCAACATTTTATTGTAACTACTAGAATTTCTGCACCATAAATCTGGGATAGTTTCTGAGCTTGGGAACGTTCTAGTCTGTACTTTGTTTTTTAGCTTGGACCTCTACCATCTTGTCAGGAAAGTTTTACTATTCCTGAACAAGTATCCTGTTCGTATACCACAGCCTCGGCTGTAACCTCTACCGCTTCTGAGAGGAGTCTTGAAGACTCTCCCTCACTTTATCGTTCCACTTAGCTTTTCATGCAACAGTGTTGTGGTTCTTTAAACAAGCTGGGGCACATTTATGGAGGGGCTAGACTAAAGGAGCTCTTAAAAAGCCATAAGCTAACAGAGCTAGATGGAAACAAGCTGTTCATTGTGGTATAAATTGTAAGAAAAAAGTGTGGTTCAAGGCAGTATATTGTGCTGTACCAGCATAGGATCAGACTCTTATGACTTTTATGAAAACTATATTTAACATGAAAAATAAAATAAAATAGAACCTTAATATTTTTAATTTCTCTCTCCTTATTCTGTATAGTTAAATTTTCATAATACTGGAAAATAAGTCTTATTTATGGCTTAGTGAGGGAGGACTGAAAGACAGAAGGTGCTGTACAGAGCACTTTAATTGCAAGCAGTTCCACCTCTGGCCTGTCTTGAAAGCTTCACAAAGATCAGCACAGTTCTCTTTCCATCTGTCACATGAAAACTCTGTTGAAAGCCACCAGCAGTTCTGTATTTTACTGTATAGTCTGTTTTATCTAACTTTAGAGCCAGTTGGGAAAAATACCTTTCAATTAAAGAAACACTGCAATTTCTAAAGTTCTTAATCAAACCTCGATGAACAGTCTACTCCTTGAAGTAAAATCATCATTAGGGACGTTCCTTCCACATAGGGGCTGCTCTACACTTTCTGCTGTGCCAGTCAGTCTCATTTTCTTCTGGTTATACGTGACCTGTACTGCCACTACCTTCCTCTGCAGCGATGTCATGCAGGGGAATAGGTAAGACTTGCTTTCTTTGGCATTTGTGATCTCTAAGCACATGCCAAGGAATGGTCACTCTGGACAGAGGTTCCTTATACTTGACATCACATCTCAAATGCCTCTAAGCTGTCATCTAGAACTCCTTGAAACATCACATGTACACACCTCTAACAATAGCTGTAAGATATCCAATGTCATGTAAATGTAGGGGAGGGAGAGGTCATTCCTGTCCCAGAAGACAATCACATTCTGAAGTACCAAAGATGGGTTTGGAGCCAAATTATAAGAAAAACAGAAACTAGATACATCTTTCGGCATGATAATTTGCAATTTTGCATAAAGATTCAGGTCAGCGCTCACAGAACCTAAATGGATCTTTGAATCTGTAAGGATTTGCTGCTGTATCTAAATGAATGCAATTTCCTTAAAACAAATGATGTGGTAACAGACTTTGGTTAGAAAATTATGATCTTGGTATATTAAAGATAATCCAGAAATTAAACAATTGGAAGTAATAACAGAGTTGAGAGGTGAATTATTCTACATGAATAAAGGTCATCAAACTATAAACAGTCACACACACACAAAGCAGAGATATGAGAAAAACATGTAGAACAATTAGAGTGAAATAATCTGCCAAGTCAGGTTTCTTAGGCAAGTCCTGAGGTTCTCAAAAACAGATTAAAGAAAACACCTAAAAGAAAACCATTCTAAAGACTTTAATTTCCATTCTGAAACTGAGTTATTTACCCCTCTTCTTGTCTGTCCTCTTAATTTAGTCTCTATTTTATATGCATCTATGTTTCTAAACACTGTCTTTAATTGCATCATTACATATTTCAGAATGCGTATTATATGCTTGGATATAAGCAAAGTTTTTTTAAATCTCTATGAGAAAATGGAATTGGAATGACTACTGGAAAAAGTTTAATAGGGATACAGGGAGGAAAAGAAAACAATTTCCATGTTCTAGTAGAGCTCACCATTCAGTGTTTGAAGAAAGTAGTTATTTTTGCTATCCTCTACCATGGCAATTGTATAATACCTAAAATTGCAAATATATAAGAAGAGAATAAAATTCTGCTGCCAGTGACACCCAGTAAAGTAGATATTTCCAGTTTGACAACTGGACCCTTAAGTCAGATAACAGTATTGTAGGATAAGACTTGGCTGATGAGTGGAACACGTGCTATAGCGACAGATTACAATTATGTTTCTAAAGAGGTCTTCATTCATCACCTATGGAAAATGTTTAGCCTTCTTAACATTCAGGTCCTGTGTCTGGAGTTAGGCAAAATAAGAGGGCAACAAAGCTGCTTCATGAGAGCTCCCCAAATCTGCCATTGCCTTCTGAATTCTGGTATAGATGGAAGTATCCAGTGACAGATGACTTTGAAGAGAGTCTCATGTGCTTTACAGAGTCACAGAAATGTTGAGGTTGGAAGGTCATTGAGGTCATGAGGTCATTTAGCCCAAGGCCTCTGCTCAAGGGTCAGCTAGAGCAGGTTGCCAAGAACAGTGTCTGCGTGCATTTTGAATATCTCCATGGATGGAAACTATCAGGGCAATCTGTTCAACTACCCTCATAGCAAAAAAGTTTTTTCTTCTGCTCAGATGGAATGTAAATGTGTTTAAATTTGTGCCGATTGCCTCTTGTCCTGTCACTGGGCACCACTGTGAAGAGTCTGGGTAACTTCTTTACTGCCTCCAATGAGGTACTTATACGCATCTGTAAGATATACCCAAGCCTTCTCTCTTCAAGGCTAAACAGTCAGCTTTCCCAGCCTCTCCTTGTGTGCCAGATGCTCTTAATTTTCTTTGTGACCCTTTGCTGGACTCAGTCCAGTAAGCCCATACATTCCTTGTATTAGGAAGCCCAGAACTGAACAGAGCGCTCCAGATGTGTTTTACCAGTGCTGAGAGAGGGGAAGGATCACCCGCCTCAACCTGTTAGCAATGCTTTTCCTAATGCACGTGGACTTTTTTGCTGCAAGGATGCATTGCTGGTTGATGGTCAGCTTGTTCTCCACCAAGACCCCAAGGTCCTTCTCTGTAGAGCTGCTTTCAAGCTCATCAGACCCCAGCATGTACTGGTACCTGGGGTTATTCCTCCCTAGGTGCTTCATGGCATACTTACTGTTGTGATTACAAGGGGAGGAACAGATCACATATTCCTGATAGAACCGAACGGAGATTTTGACCAAAACATTTCTAACATTTACAGAATTTGGGCAAAGACAAATGTCTTTCAATACAACCTTCCTGCAGATCAAATGGAACATTCTCTAAGCACCATGGCATTTATGTTGACTTTGGCACATATTCAGACTTTTGAAAAACCATGTACAAGGGAGGGAGGATTATTCATTTGCCACGCTGTTCTCCCTTTGCAAATTTCCCTGGTGTCCACCACACTCTGAGTCCGAGTACTGAATGGAAACCAATGTTGACTTACTACATAGCTGCTTTTAGAAATGGAAAACAAGAGTTTTTGAGATGACAATGATACATACCACTTGAGAGACAGTCCCTGCTGGGAAAAAAAAAGCAGATCCTACTTGCTGGTCTGTAAAATATTCCTCAGAGAGACCATGAGTATCTTGAAATGTGCCAACCCAGCCTTTTTGGCTGGGACTGCTGAGGACTTTGACAGCTGCCAAATGAGTACAGCTCTGTCAGAAAAAGAGAGAAAGGCCAGGACAGGGTCCAGTGTCATAACCAGAAGTTTGTACCACCTATAAACCTCAGAACTGTTTATAGGGTTGATCTCTTTGGCATTGCATGAAACAAAGTGAGTATACAGAGATTAAGGTTTTAGCGGTGGGACTGACATCAATGTGACTACATGGATTCAGTCTGCTGTGAAAGAAAAAAATACAGAGGCAGAGACAGAGTAATTATTGACTTAGCTTTTATATTTGAGAACAGGAGGAACATACTGCACTAGCCTGATTCTATGATGCCCTGTTTGTCAGCTGGTGATAGGTAGACAAGTTGGGTGCGTGATTCACTTCACACCCTGGGAAAGAGAGTGTTCAAATGCAAAATGAGTTCTTAATGCTATGTCCTCTCTCCCTGTTCTTCAACCTTGAAGAAATACATGTGCTCGGTCAGTTTCTCAGATCTTATACTAAGCCTGGGATTTGCACATAATTTGTATTTTTGTAATTAACATTGCAAATCCACAATGTATGTAATAGCACACTGACTCTTTAGGATATGATTCCCTGCATGAAACTTAGCAGGATGCTTTTGAGCATTCACATTATTTAAAAGTAGCAATTTGTTGCCTAAGTCCATTTTTGCTGACTTAGTCAGCAGTTTTGCTTTATCCTGCAGATGAGAACCTCCCCTTCTGTTTTACAAGTACACTGACAAAAGAAACACAGACAACATGCCCTGTGAACCCAGTCACAGTCTGACTGAGTCTCACCCAAGTCATGGAGTGCAGCTCCTCAAATTTAACTTTTCTAGTGATCTTAGCAACACTGAAGTAGGTAGCGTAGGAATATAGTCAGGCAAGTGTCTTCTACACATGTTGTGGTGAGAGTGATTCCATATGTAGGGTACTGGATCTCAGCCTGCAGGTGGTTTAACATCCAGGCAGACTCAGGAAGAACACTGCAGAGACCATAGAAAAGTGAAGCAATTAGAGCTGCTTCAGTCTTTCACGCTCTTTGGTGCCACCTGATAACTCAATAGCACATAGTACCAGGAATAAAATCAGGCTGAAGAAAATAACCTGAGAGAAAGAATGGGAGGGCTAAAAAATCCAAGAAACTCTAAATATGGGAGATTAAATTTAAACTCTAGATATGGGACACCAGTGGAAAGAGATTCAGACAGTCCTGTCATTCTGTATTTGCAAGCAGAGCGTACCAGAAAACTGAAGATAGCCTTAGTCTGTAATAGACTTTAATGAGTTTAAAGTTTTTCAGTTAGCCTAGGCAGTGAAGATGACTGTGGACTTATATTGTTATAAAAACATAGTTTGTATAAAATGAGAATACTCAAGAGACATATACCTCATTATCCTAATTTCCTGAGCATATAAAATGAAAATGAGTTTGCACAAACGTTTTGAAGGAAAAGCTAACCAAGTCTATGGTAAGACTTTGATTTGGGTCTGGGACTGGAGTGAGAAATTTGCAGAGTACTGGGAGATTCTGACTTAAATCTTTAAAATAAAAAAGCAATTTTGAATTTTTGGTTTGAAATAAGATGGTAACAATGTTATTAATATGAAAAAAAGAACTAAAGGTTGTGATATCTAGTGATATCTTTAGAATCTGAAAGATACTGGCTGAGCATATTTATGCATAAATAGGAAACTTACAAATGTAGTAACTAGTGAAAAAAAAATTGCAGTAGAGCCATGGAAAGAGAACTTGTTATTAGGTTAAACATATATCGAACTGTGATTTTATCAGGACCATGCACCCATTTAGTCTTTCAGCAAGGTAAACAAGTGGGGACAGAGAACCACACTAAAACAGTGACCCTGCTCCTAATTACAGAAGTGCCTCATTCAGTGACAGTGCATTCATCGTAACAAGTAACAACTGATATACTTGTAGAACGAACAGAGGAATAAGAAAGATAGTTACTGGAGAAAAAGATGACAGATCCTTTAAGTATTGATGCAAAATAATTAAATAAATATGTTATTTAAAAATACTCTTTCCTGCTGTTTCAAAACAGAAGTTTAGAAAGCTAAAGGGTGGTGTATTTTTGAATCACAGAATCATAGAATTGTCTAGGTTGGAAGGGACCTTTAACATCATCCAGTCCCACCATCAACTGAACACTGCCAAAACTGCCACTGAACCATGTCCCTCAGCACCACGTCTACCCATCTTTTAAATACCTCCAGGGGCGGTGATTCCACCACTTCCTAGGCAGCCTGTTCCAATGTTTTATTACCCCTTCAGTGAAGAAATATTTTCCTAATATCCAATCTCCAATCTAAACCTCCCCTGGTGCAACCCAAGGCTATTTCGTCTTGTCCTGTCCCTTGTTACTTGGGAGAAGAGACCAACCCCCACCTCACCTACAACCTCCTTTCAGGTAGTTGTAGAGAGTGATAAGGTCTCCCCTCAGCCTCCTTTTCTCCAGGTTGAAGAACCCCAGTTCCCTAAGCTGCTCCTCATGAGACTTGTGCTCTAGAACCCTCACCAGCTTCGTTGCCCTTCTCTGGACACACTCCAGCACCTCAATGTCTGTCTTGTAGCGAGGGGCCCAAAACTGAACACAGTATTTGAAATACTGCCCTTTCCCTTACAGCAATACGGGCAGATGTACAGTTTATCGAACAAACAAAGCAAACTTTTTTGATTGTAGATTTGACTGCACAAAACAGTGACATTGCCAGTATGAAAAGAATGCTGTGTTCCTCTTATATCTTCTGTTTTCAAAGCAACAGAGAGAGTTTCCAACCGCCAACCTTACACTGATATTACCTTTAAAAAAACGTGTTCTTTAATGACAGCAGTCTTAGACTATAAACCTGTATTCAGTACAGTATCATTAAAATATTTCTGTTTTTTATACCCCTCCTGTAATTGTAATCTTTCTTGGTATAAGATACATCACTTCATCAATGACCAGTCATGTAATAGCTTAGCCAGAAGTAAAATCTGGTTGAATTGAAACAGTAGCTTGAAAATGGGAGTTCTGAATTGCAAAATGATGTAGGATAGAGCACTCTCTTACCCTGACCAGTCTGTGTATACTAGCCATGCTAACAATAATATTAAGAATGTGCATGATGATCAATAAACATGTTTTCTATTGTACTTCATTTTGCTTTGCAAAAGTAATATTTTATGGCATTACAAATTTATGTGTGTTATTGCTCTTTCCTCCTAGCAAGTTCTTTAGGTGAAGCTAAGAATAGTCTGTATTTTATTGTATGAGCCATACTGATAGCAGGAAATTAATTTGGTCTCTCCCTGATAAGATATTACAGAAAAATGGGCAGATGATCTTGTGGTTACATTTCTGCAATCACTGATGGGACCTTCCTGTCACTGCAGTAGGATTCTTGTATGAGATTGGATTGATTGCTTGAAATCAAGCCTTCCACAGTGTCCTGAACAGGGTCCAGAGTGAAGCCAGTGTTCTTACAGAACTCTTCTCTCATTTTATCACCTGACAGAAGTCAGATTTTCAGAGCAGTTTAAAAGCTGGCGAGTCAGATTTTTATGAAGCAACATGACAAATGCCAGTGATGAAATACAGTGCTGGTCCTTTTTTAAAAATCAGGTCTTTAAAATAACTATATCCATATTCACTCTTTTGTCTAATTTCTCCACCTCTAAAATGATGACAGTATTGAATGTATCTGCATACAATATGAAAGGTGTGACTATGAAGTGATTTGACTTTGATGAAATACTTACATGTTCTGGTGGTAAAGGCTATTAAAAAGCTATGTGAGAATAAATTAAAAATAATAAAGAAACCAGAAATTTTTCTTCATATTTTCTTCCAAATATCTCCTTATTCCTACTTTCTCTTTACAGGAAATTTTCAGAGTGAACTGCCTGTACTGCTTGTCTTTTCTGAGAGGCTGCAGCAAAATGAGGTTTTTACTGACTTTTGCCCCCATATTCCCACATATTTGTACAATACCAGGGATGAATCATACATTGTTTACTCTCGATTGCATTATATACTGCAACATTGCTATTTTAGTCTTCCCAAGCAGCACATTTTCAGGAATATAAATTAGACATGTATTTTTCTTGCCCTAATTGCAAGCTCCTGGGGTCTCTGTGAATGAGATATTGTAATTTAAGACTGCTTTCAGCAGGCAAAATGTTAACTGAGGTATGAAACTCATCATGGGTACTGCGGAACTTTTTCCTGTTGCCTTGTAAAATCTTCAAATGAAGTGAATATGATTATACTTTCTTTCTGATTTATACCAAAGAATAAATTCTCCCTAATTTAGAGAACATAAAGGCATAGTGAAGGTTTTTAGAATAAATCTTTCATGACAATTATAGCTAAACATACCCCTCCAAGATACAAGCAGAATTGTCCAGAGGACAGCCATTAACCAAATGTTTGCAGGGTTTATTTTTAAATAGGAATCTGTGGGTTAGTCACTTAATAACAAAACATTAAGGCAGTCTACTACTTTTAATTATTTGCTTATTGATAACTAAGCTTGCAGGTACATCCTACCTGAATTTGCTTTCAGTGCTTCCCCTCTCTGGGGATAAATAATGTCGGCTTATGTGGTCCATTGCAAGGCCATTTATATCATTCTCTGAATTGGTGGATATTTTTAGTCATGTTTAAAATACTAAGAGCTGTTGGCTACTGCCAAGATAAGTAAGCAGAGAATACTGTCACTGTAGGGTTTGCTTTGTCTGTTGCTGCTTAGGAAACAGTCACAAATCATGCACTGATTGATAGGGCCTCACTGCTACTCTTGACAACTATCAGGAGGGTTGTCATGTAGTTTAGATTATTTGCATACAAAAAGGACAAAAGAATGGAGATTCATTATTCAAAGCACTTTTGCACTAATCATAACCACTGGGCTTTTCAGAAAAACTCATATATAAGGCTATGAAATCTCTTCTACACTTATCTAAACATATCAAAACTACAGAACACTGAACAGATAACAACCACTCTAGAAACACTACTACTGATATTAGAAAAGAGGATCAATAACGGTAGTAACAAGAGCACGAGCATAGGCACTGGTCCAAAAAATGGAAAAGTTTTCTTTTCCAAAATCCTGCCCAGTTTTGTTCTTATCCCAGCTTCCAATTTAAAATCCCATCTAGCCTAGAGCAATTGAAGCTATTGCTTACTCAAGAGTTATGCTGGTGTATAATATTTCCCTTTGTCTTATAGGGTAGGCACGCTTTAGTGTTCAGAACCAAAACCTAGCACTCAACAGCTTTATTGGCCATGAGACCTATCCACTCCCACAACTGGCAGCACAAGCTTGCCAGAGACACATACTGCTCATTTTTTGAATGACAGAACAGCACATCCCATTCTGTCTTCAGTGTTTCCCCATGGAGCTCGTTCTGCCTAACAGAGTTTCTGCAAAAGAAGAAAGTTTCCCTAGTCTCCGTGGAAGAATATGATCTAAAAGGAGTGGCGTGCAGGTGATGTTTCACTGATTTGAAGGCTGTTAGGACAGTTTATTGTAACAGGAGGCAGATTGTGTACCAGCAAATAGAACACAGTGAAATGGACCCAGAGCTTAAATTTCAAGCTCATAGGAAGGAAACTTTAAGAATTGTTTCTTGTTCTGCTTCATAAGATATGATTGAAAAAGTGAGCTGTAAACTGGTAATTCTCTGTGATGCACAGAGCTGCTGTATTGGGAAGATAAACTGTGAATGAATCAGACCTCAGCAAAGTCGTGCCAATTTACTTTTAAAGACCAATAGACCTTAGATAGAAATGACCAAGTAATTTGGTCACAAAACCAAGTCATTCACACAGTACTAGGATTTCACTAATCTTGACATGAAGATAAAAGCTTTTCTTATGAGTACCTTAAAGCAGACATGTTCTGACAAGCCTTATTCTACATGGAGAATGTATGGAAACCATGTGGAAGCAGTTGGCTTCCAGATCATCCTAGTCCTAACGATACATAAAATGCCTGGCTGAAACTAGCTAACTTCAAATCAGTTAGCTAGTTACTTCTCATTAGCTAAGACTATATTCTGCAAAGTTAAAGAGATCTGAAAGCAAATGCCTTCTGATCTTAATAGCAAAAATGCACTGTAGTACAAAAATACAACTAGAGACATTGGAAAACAGACTACTATAAAGTACTGCCCTTTGAGGGTCCCAAGAATCACCTTTATTTTTATTTTCTTACAACATCTGAACATCAAACCTTTTGATGCTCTGTGTATCTGGTAATTTAATTTTCACTTCTAATTTTGATCCATACATTGACAGAAAAAATGCAAAGCAGTTCTGTCCATAAAAAAATTCTTCATAGCTAATTTTCTTAGTGAAATCAGGAGTATCAGGATTTTCTTAGAACACTCCATCTCATGAGATTCTCAATCCAACCGTGAGTACTTAATGTGCTTTGATAGTTGTAGTGAGTTTTAGGTTACCAAGTTAGTTAGGTTACTTACTAAGTTTAGGATTTAAACCAAGCATCCGTAGATTAGAGAAATAGTATTGCACACAATACTTACAGGCTTTATGCCTTCCTGTTAGGCAACTACTTTTTAGCCCTCACCTCTCATTCCCATGATTCCAGAGGTGACAAGAACCAACAGGCTCTGAGATCAGTAAGTTAACACATGATTAAAGTATTTGGATGTCATAAGAAATGACAGAGACTTTTAGGTCTACAGAAGCTATTACACTGATCTTTTTAATGGTTCTATTTTATATCAGGTTTTTCTATCTCATGTACCTAATTCTGCCAATGTACTTACTTGAGAGCATTTTTATTACTTTCATAATTATGTCTGATATATGTCACAGAGCGACCCTTGAAATAGAAATAGTGCAATGATTACAAAGGCTGCCTTGCAGAGGGTGTGCAGAATTTCTCATTTCTCATTCTTTTTTTAATATGTACTTAACACTTTCTCTGGCCATCTATGGTAGTCATTTGTATGATAGTTGTTTTAAAAGACCTTTCTCATTTCTGCAAAACTTGCTGGAGTCAAATCAAAAGACAGGTAAAGATTTTTTGTCAGTAAGAATAAGGAAATAAAAAGTTTGGTTCAAACTGGATCACCAAAATGCCTCTGAATCCTTAGAACAACAGGTGCTTTTGTTCTTGAAGCTAATATGAGTTGCATGTGAGATGTTTAGATTTATGAAATATTATCCTATGGATATGAAGGTTGTTTATTTTGTGCTTTAACTTAGGTTTCTCATATGTGTGTAGACATGACAAGTAAGGAGTAGACAATGGAATAAATGCATTAACATTAATTTCCAGTAACTCACTATTCTTCTTATTGTTATAAGCACAGCAGCATACAAGCTGATCTTACACACCAGTCTCACTGGTGCTCCGGTGGACCTGTAGCATGACTTGAAATGCCAGCAAAAATAGTCACTGTGGAGAACTAGATAATGTGTATGTTTATAGTCACTGTGTCAAGAGTGTGTCTATTTAGAGGAAGAGCTTGGAAGGACTACATCTAATTAAATAGGTGGGAAAGTCTCTGGGACTCTGGGAAAGTCTCTCCACAGCCTCGCAGAGTTTGGTGGTACATGATCAGAGAACGACAAAAGCACAGAATCACAGAATGGTTAAGGTTGGAAGGGAGCACATAAGATTGTCTAGTCCAACTCCTCTGCTCAAGCAGGGTCAGCAAAAGCAGGGTGCTCAGGACATTGCCCAGTTGGGGTTTTAGTATCTCCAAAGATGAAGGAAACTCCACAGCCTCTCTGGGCAACCCGTTACTGTGCTTGATTGTCCTCATGGTGAAAATGTTTTTTATTCTGTTCAGATGGGATGTAATGTGTTTCAATTTGTGCCTGTTACCTCTTGTCTTACCACTGGGCTCCACTGAGAAGATTCTGGCTAACTGTCCTTTACTCCACGCATCACATATTTGATATGATACACATTGATAGGATCCCCTGAGCCTTTTCTTCAGGCTAAGTGGTTTCATCTTTCTCAGCCTCTCCTCATACGTCAGATGCTTCAATTCTTGATCATCTTCATGGCCTTTCTCTAGACACGCTCCAGTATGCCTGCCTCTTTCCTGTACTCAGGAGCCCAGAACTGGACATAGTGTCCCATGATGTCTAAAGGTTTCTGAAATTTTTTATGAAAACACAATACTTGTCCTGATACTATGGCCTAATGCAAAAAAAAAAAAAAAAAGTTTTTTTAATGTTATTCCACGCATTGTGTGTAAACTAACAAGTTGAGATAGTATAGGAGATCACTAATTTTTACTACATTATTTTCTACTTGATTCCTTTTCTAATTCTTTCTTGTCTCACATTCTTAGAGAGCCAATAGTAACTTTCAAACAGTTAACTTCTGTAATAAGATGAATAAATCTCCACTTAAAAAGAGTGCCAGGAACCAAAATGCTTACTAAGTCCCAACAAGCATACCTGGAACTGTGCCAGTAAATTTGGTTATAAGGAACACCTGGAAAAGAGTCAGGCTTTTGTTGAAAAGGTCACAGAAGGGTGGCATTTAATTTTTGGGCAGGGAGTAGGAGTTTTGGTTGTAGAGGAAGAGTATAGTTCATGGGACCTTCCTGGAAAGGATGGTGTGTAAGGGAGTGAGCTTTGGTGTTCTTACAGACTGTCAGCAAGTCTGGGAAATAATCAGGCAGAAGATGAAAAGTCAGAGGAGGTTAAAAATTCTGTGAGTTAATAGCAATTTCTATGTGTTCTGAGCATTGGGAGATCCATTGGCGAGTGCTTTCAGGGGCATGGCCCACGAGAGAATGGGGAATAAGTCTATATTTAATGTTTACAGTTGGGGTTTTTTTCAGTTTTGATGTGGAGAAAATCCTGAATGCTGTTGCCTGAGATAGCATCCACAAACCTCTTACAGAAGGATGAATCGTAAGAAAAGGCAGGTCAGTTGAAAAGCTGATAGGACTTTGGAGCACTGCTGTCATTGCAGTAGTTATACAATGCCTAGTCATAAGGCTGTGCTATGCCTGCTGTGTTACATTTCTATAGCTACATATTGCTGAACATATTTTACTGCAGTAGTCTGTTTTATTGTCTGGGATTCAAGTGAATTTTATTTCACTGCTGTCTCTGTAGCCCACTAATGAAATCTTAGGGTGGCAGTTTTTCATATGCTTTTGTAAATCTCCAGGAAATGTCTTTTTTAGTGCTCTGGGCTCATACTTGTCTCTTTCAACCAGATTGAAAGATGAAATGTTTAAAAACAGGGGAAAGCTCAAACCATAAATACTGTGAGGGCCTTAGTTTGTTCCCTGAATCACCAATTGACTTGCATATGGAAACTCTGAGACACGAAGTGAGGTTCTATTATGTATGTTGTCCCTGAAGAGTTAAGCAACTTACAGAAACACCTCCACCAAGGTGACCTCCCAGTTTTCAGATGAAGTGAAGCAAAAGATCGTACTTAATGTCACTAGAGTCTCATTCTTCCTCTGTCTTCTCCATAGTTATTATAAATATTATGTAATGAGAATGTATAGTAGGTTCAATGTGTGAAATATGCCTGTGCCACAATGGTTCAAGAGAATTTTGATGATTGTCATGGTGGCAATCCAAGGAAAATGAGCTCCAATTAGTCAGCCAAATAGAAATAAGAATAATGGTGCTTGCTTTAGCACTGTGATAATAATACTTTATGAATTCTTCCTAATCAAACAATGCTTGAATACTTGATCCTGCGAACACCTGGCTGCGCAATGCTCTCCTACATAACAAATGTATAATCAAACATCTGTATACTATGAATTAAATAGACCTGCAGCTGGTGAGCCATCTGCAGAGTGGTTGTTCTCATGGAACTGCCTTCCTGTTCAGTTAAATACTTGCTTCTCTTAAACTCTAACATTTGTGATGGGTTTTGTATGCCTACCTCTGTGTATGCTCTGATTAATCTTTTTTGGTGGTGATACGGGCTTTCTATCAAAGTACAACTGAAATCTTGAAATGAGGATGGGGAAGGAGGAAGAATTTAAGGCCAGACCTTCAAGGTGGACCTTGTGATCCACAAATATTAAATGCAGGTAATGTTTTGTGCAAGTATTACAACTGGATTTATAGATACATTTCTAGTTGGAAAGCTTATGAAATACTGCTGAATATTTGGAGTCTGTTACATGGCAATTATCTTAAATATTACGTTTGTCATTCTCTGTGTATAAATCTAATTTCTTTGTATCCTACCATGTTTCTGACAGTAAAAGCATATTGTGGGGCATGTTGCAATGTTTTCAGTTTTTGAAAAGGTGTGAACAACCATTTTAAATACATGTAGCCTGCATCACTGGCAACACAATCAAATCGGATAGGACTCCAAAATAGCTATGCTCTGCGAGTGCTCAAAATCAGTTTGAACATCCATGAACTGGGAATTAACACTGACATTCATTTTATAGTTTGGTTCCATTCTAGTATATAAAGCATCATCTCCAGACAGTAACTGCTTGGGATTTATATTGCCCTTGTTTGCGGGCAGTATACTTCGAAGTCTAGACAAATTGTCAGTGTACCTTTAAAACAGGTTAGAGGAAAGATCCAATAGAGAACAGCTGTACCATTACAGTCACAGGAAACTAATATTTTGGGGTGGGTGGGTGTGGGTGGGTGTTCTTGTTGTCCTAATTTTCCTATACTTTGTAATTAAGCCCTCCCTAGGTCAGCAGAGCTCCTTTATGAGGCAGTTATTCTGAATTTCACATCATATTAATTATCTTGTCTCTTGACCACTCTTCCTTCTTTGTTTGGCATTTAAGAGTTTTCACTGTTTCAGCTCCTGCTAATATGATTTTAATATTTACACACTATATTGTAAGCACTGCAAACATAAGTATTTGGACTTTCTTTCGAATCAGCTCTGACTTATTTTTGGGTGCATGCAATGTTACTTCAGCGCATCTAAGATTTATTCTTAGTCTCAATGGCTTTTGTTGGCTCTTTACATAAATTTTTCTGCATTTTAATTTTCTGCACTTCATAATTCTGCAGTTCCCTTAGGGAAATGTATGCATTTTACATTCTTTCAAGCTTCTTAATATATCAACAGTCTGCACTGACCTGCATTTTTTATCTTCATTTTTTGATAGATCTACATTTTATATTTGGGGGCAGGGAGAAATCTAGTTTACATCACCTTGCCATTCTGAAATCCTACATCTAGGACACATGGATTTTAATCTAAATAACTTGAAATAAATCTGAGGCTTGTGGATGCTAATCTTCTGTTGGCAATGTAGACTTTTGAAACTGTCATTCATAAACTAGCAGACAGAAGCTGATAAAGCAGCCTAGCTAATCCAGCAGCAAAGTCAAGTCCCCAGCTAAGTGAAAACTGACTAGGTGAAAATGTCAGTCTTGTGTTTCTGAGCCTGTATGGAAGGACCAAGGGCCTATTCTGTACTGTCTGGCTTGTCATGCAATTTCTTCAGTAACTGAATCCCTAAAGACTCAACTAGAAATAAGTGTGATCTGCCCATTTCTCCTCTGTATGCCAACAACTGATAAAACCAGTGGTGGAAGCAGTGAATGGCAGCTTAGGTCTCCTGCTTGCTTACCCCTATTTGGACCCCAGCTAAGTGGTCCAAGCCTGTGCTGATCAGTCTCATCATCTAATGCATATTTGGGAGAACACACTGTAATGTACCCATCTAATGATTGTGCGATACATATACAGGAGAGTTTGGGGAAGAATGTGCTTTTGTTTTTTCCCTTAACCAGCCTTTGTGCACAAATTCACCTGGCTCAGATTCTGGGACTCCCTTTATTGGAATCTGATCTTCCTTTTTACAGAAACTTTAAAGTATTGTGCCTTCTGTTCTTGAGAACGGAAACTTGACAATTTTCTTAGGTCAAACCTGTGTTAAATTTTTTCCAGGAGAATTTTAGGTTAGGCTTTTGATTATATAATTGTGTACTGGCAGAAGGCCCAGTATAGCTGTATCTTCAGGAGCTGAACAGAGCTTTGCTGTGATAACTTTTGTTTACTTATGGCACTGGTTAAAACTACTTTGAGGGAAACAGTCTTTGCCAGGAAAAAGGGTATCTGCATTTCAGGATCTAAAGCTATACTTGTAGGTACCTTCTGCTGTGCGGCAGGATTCTCTAGTGTAGTGCCTGGAGTAGAGAAAATGTGCTGCACAAGCAGGTACACCAGAAGCTGGAATACCGCTGTAAGCAGTGCGAGTACATCAAAGATTAATTCACTTCAGTAAATCCACGGTGACTTAGTGACTGGTTAAAAGCTGCAGGCTGAGATAATCCACTTATCACTAGCACTATTGGTGATATATCAGCATATATATTGTCATAAGGTCCCAATAGACTTGTAGACTCTATCTGATTCAGGTAGGCAAAACTTGATTTTTACCAATGCTACCACTAACTGTTATAACTTCTTAAATTTTGTTTTCACTGTTTTGAGCAACCTTATACGTTTTCAAATTTTGATACTTTTGGAGTTATGTGGAATGTGAAAACAAACTTGCTAGTAAACTTTCTTTTCTTACAAATGCCAATTGTAAAGTATTCGAGTCTTTTTTATATATTGTGTGATTTAGTATTGAGAATCCATGGCTCAGACTGACCTTCTTCAACTTTTAATAAAGCCAATGAAAGGGCTTGAAAGTAAGGAAGCTGTTGAAAAGCAAAAAGTGATTTATTACAAAAACAGTTGGGCCCAGTAAGCTGGAAAGGTCAAGCTGACAAAAATCTAGACTCAAGAAAAGCTGCTACAATGTAAGGAGGCATTATCAGGAGGAAAACAAATACCAAATGAAAGTATTCTTTGGAAAAATGTAGTTCAGTTAGTCAAGAAAACAGTGTAGTTGTCCTGCAATGTTCTTATTTCAGAAAGCTCCCTGTGGAGGGTCTTTTATATAGAGAAGGAGTTGGAAAGTTGTTGATGCTTCTGAAAGAAAATGTGGAGGAAGGATTCAAGCAAGATGCAAAATGAAGCAAGAGAAGCCCATTGCAGAATAACTAATAACAGTAGTTACAATATTCACTAGCATCGAATACCATAGTCAAGACTTTCTTCTAGGCTAGGCACGGCAGAAATTAGGGGTCTTGGTTTCTCATCTATAAAGTGAGCATTTTGGCTACTGGAGTAAGAGGAACTGGGAGGGAGGGGAACTTGAAAAAAAATCCCTGTTAGATCCCTAAAAAATCCAATGGTTAAAATTGGTCCTTGTCAGATAATTCTCAAATGCTTCAGTGAAGAGCTTTGTTCTTCTGATAATTTTTTTGTTACTCATGTAAATTAGGAATTAATTATGGAGGAATCGGTGGGATTGTACAAATCAAGGAGAAAAGGACCTTCAAATTATTTTCTTATAGGTTTACAGAGATTGTAGAGAGAGCAAGGATGTTGGATGTTATAAATGGTTACTGAGTTTGTTTCCATTGTAGTAGCTTTACAAGCAGAAGATCTGAGATTATTTCCATGGAAAACTTTTCTTGTTTGTGAATGGGTTTTGTGGTTTTAAGTTTAATATACATTGACTAAAGTTACTCTCCCTTCTCCATTTCACTCGGAGTTCACCACAAATAACCTTCTGTTCAGTAAAACAAAGCCACATACTTCCTGATCTTCATAGGAGTTAAAGTCAACTCCGTTCTGTACTTCTGAAGCCATCTAAAATATACCAGGGATTGTTGCTTGACTGAGGTGTGGAGCATCATGGAAATCAGGGATGTACTCTGGCTAGGGCAACTGGAGTCTCTCATGTGACAGTGTCAAGTTCAAAGTGACACTATCCATCAGACTTCCAGCAAGAATGGCCAAAATATTCCTTTTTATGATGGAAAATAAATTGTCAAAAACAGAGTAAGAAACTGTGTTCATGTCGCTAGTACATGTACTTGAAGCCCTCAGTGGAAAACTTCAGGCTTCTGTAATAATATAACTGTCAATAGACTTGCCTTTCACATTTCTTACCCACTTTTTGTTAGGGTTTTCTGCTTGGTTTAAAAACTTTGCCATTTCACATTTCTGTATAGTCTTCAGGTTAAAAACTGTAGGACAAATCGGGTAGAAAATTACTCCATTGCACACAAGGATGCAAAAATATATGCTTTCACTGGAACAAATCATTGCCTTATTACGTAAGGAAATAAATTATGTGCTTAAGTGCTTAGAGTATGTGTTTCTTGACTAACCCCAATAGTTAGGAAAATGCACCAGAAAGTCTGGGATAATAACATACCTCAGGAAAATACATGAGAAACTAGGTTCTGCATCTTCCTCGGTTATTTAAACACAAAGGCTTGTCCTTGCATTTGCAGTAATGCTAACCATCCAGTCAAATATTTGAGTCAAACACATCAAATCTTGCTGAAACAAACCAATTTGTGGATTGTACTCTAACTACATCTGATCTTTCCTAGCCTGGCTGTGTACTCATTTACATGGGCATCTGAACACCATTTCATTGTTTCAAGCTGTCCTACAGATAGCGACTTTTCTGCCTAGGAAACATGTTCATGATCCTATTCAGTTTTATTTTAAAAAATGCTCCCAGTGGATAAATAATGTCGTATACTCTAGATACAAAACACTGTGCCTTTATCGGATGAAAATACTAATGCTGGCCTTTACAGTGCTAGGTTTTTGAGTATGAGTTTGAACGTGTGCTATAAACTTACACGTGCAACTGCAGTACACGATTCAGCTAGCAGTAGTTGGTTTCAGTGCCTTCTGTGTCTCACTAAGAATATTTTGCTCCTTCCAAGATCAATGGGAACTGTGCTGAGGATATAATAAATTACTGTAGCTTATTCTGCAAGGTTCATTTTTGTGACACATACCAATTCTAGACAAACTAGAGCTCTTGTATGTGCCAGAAATCAAGCTTTTCTGAAGCACAGATCATGTAGACAACTGACATGAACTGGCTCTACCTCAGCTTACAAATGAAACTAAATTACACCAATTTAAAGTTAAAAGCATATGGTCCTTTTTTTTTTTTATAAAATGTTTAAAGTGAAAG
This sequence comes from Chionis minor, assembly GCA_013398295.1. Taxonomy (NCBI): domain Eukaryota; kingdom Metazoa; phylum Chordata; class Aves; order Charadriiformes; family Chionidae; genus Chionis; species Chionis minor. The sequence continues at coordinate 582,643 of VZSF01002036.1, read as the reverse complement.
TATTATCTCCATTTTAAAATATTGACAGAACTTCCCCTTTTAAAAATAATCTAAGTTTGTGTTAATAGTTGAAGAAAAGAGTAGGGAACATAAATGAAAGAAGAAAAGTATCCTTTAATTTTGAAAAAAGTTCACCATTTTTTGGTAATATATTATTTTTCCTTTCTCTGAGGAAAGCAGTGATTCTCTCCGCATGGTGGGATAGAGATGTGGCATTAGATCTGTGCAGTATTGCAGGGAGAGACACAGTCATTCTATCTTAAAAAGATTAAGTGATGCACGAGTGTTATGTACCCTACAGTATCAGATCACCTTTCTTTAATTTTTTCATGTAATTTTAAGGGCCGGGGGATGTTCATAATCCTCATTGATCTTTTGTCCTTGTTCGGAGGCAAGCTACAAATTCTTATACAGACAGCAATGTAGTTCATTTTTTTCTTGGAGATTGCTGTCCATTGAATAACTAAGTCACATTAACAAGTGGAATGATCCAGACTGTTGGACAAGCATGTTTTTTTCACCACCAACTTCTTGAAAGCCATTTGAACTAATGACTAATCTTTGAGCCAACCTTCCCTCTGCCCTATGACACTCACATAATCCCACTTGAAATTCACTTCTAGTCCATTCCCAAACATAGCTAAAATTACACTGCCACTGCTGTCTTCTGGGTTTTTGTTTAATTTTTTTTTTTTTTTCAGAATGTCACGTACCTTGATCTAATACCTTAGCTTCCTTTTTTACCAATCCAGTTCTCCAACAAAGCTCTGTTAAAATGGATTAAGGACGCCTTTATATCTCTGTAATAACTAATACACTGTGTGGTGAAAGCAGTATTTCAGCATATATTACTACAATAACGAAATATTTTATCCATGAAGATGTATTACTTAAGCTAAATACATGCGTTCTTTTTACCTTTGAATTAACATATTTACATCTTTATGCCACCTCTTACAGACACTACGTTTTTAGATCTGTTTTCAATGGAGCAAACATATAGACCATAAAAATAACATGCAGGAGTAGAGTTGCGCTCTTGCTGTATTTATTGAGAAAATGTAGTAATGAAGCCTGTTATGTATTTAAAATGCAATTTCACACATTACTGAAAGTTAAATTTTAAGAAATATGCACCAATTTGCATTGAATATCAAGAAGTACCCAACTGTGGTGAGCTTTTTTTATCTAGCAAGTTTTAAACACTCCACTTCTCAGATAATCAACCTTATGATACGGAAACCCAAAGTACTATTTGCTGGAAAATAACAATTAATTCCTACTTTGCATTGGTCATGTCTTCTTCATTTGTAAAGAACTGAAGTTGTACAACAGAAAGGACAGTGATAACTGCCCATATCTGGAGTAAAGAGAGATCAGAGCAACTGTGAGTCTTTTTTCCTTCCCCTCGCCACCTTGCACCCCCACCCCCCGACTGTGTTGCCTGGAGCTCACGATAAAGTTTCTGTCTAAATAGACAGGCAATGTTGCAAGAAATTGCATGCTTTGGTATTCATGAATGCCTGGAACTTTCTATTGAATTTCATATTTAACAAAGATTTCATAAGATAAGGACAGCTTGCTTGTTTCCCATGTGTAGGTTCTCCCTTATGGGATTTTACAATTTATACAGGTTATGTTTGTTTATGGGAATATTTCATTCATCTTCATCCATCCTGGCACATTTTTCTATTTCCAACGTCCAGTATATTTTATCACTTTTCTTCTTCACTCTAATCTACTTTTCTCAGGTCTCATGCTCTAGGATGTTCTTTTCCCATCACCTTATTCCAACAGCGCCCATTGGTAGAAGTGGTCTTTGACATCTGCTAGATGACAGAATAAAAACTTTAGGCAAGCTGGAATTCCTATTGTTTGAGAAATCTAAAATAAGATGAAGCAATCAAAGAACATGTGTATGGAGCAACATTTGTATCAGGAAGTTCTGGACATCAGAACTTTGAAAATCCTTTTGAACTGTGACTTTTTTTGGTCAATAACTGACTTAGCCACTGCAGCAGGGTTGTAGCAAAGAGGAAGATTTCACTTTTCTGTTATATCTCTGTTTTGGTTTTTTCTGGGTATGAAACCCAGAAGGTAAGCCTAGCTGTTTTTCTAAATAGCCTTGAGGTTTTGCTCAGTACACCTCTGTCCTTAGCTGTCACTTACTGACAGATGTCTGTCAGCAAAGACTGAAATACAGAATGTTTAGCTCACCTGTATTGTACAGGGCATGAAATAAAGCAGCTTATCACGGGACAAAAATTACAGCTTAATCCCCAGCCAAAAGTCACTTGCTCTGGTATTTATTTAATATGTGCCTGAGAGGTTTGTTTTATTTTTTTTCTCTAGTTGGTCTAACTGACATTTGCAAAAAAATGGGTCTGTTCCTGTACCTGTAAAAGTTAACAAGAGTTTTGTCACTCTCACTGAAGTGAGTAGATGCAAGCTAAGGTGTAGGAGAAAAAAGATGTGAAATCCTTTATTATACTTGTCTGGAATGATAGAATATTCATTTTAACCTTATTTCCTATGAGTAATGGGAAAAGTATACTTAGAATTTAGGTCTTCTTACAAGGAGACTTTACCTTTATGGGCTGTTTCATATTGGCTGCTTGTTTCTAATATGATTTGGATAGCTAATTAGCTAATGTCCATGTTAACCTTTGAATTGTCCAAACTTAAAGAATCAGGTTTTGATTGTGGTAGCTATAGTGGTATTTTTACTTTCACCAGAAATTCAACGCTGGAATTAGTATGCTTCAGATTAATGATGCTTTTCTTGATTAATCTTTCTAAATTATGACTTTTTTTAAAATTAACTATTTGTTGATTTACTAAAGCAGCTACAATACTTTCCAGCACATTAAGATTTTATAATCTTAATAGCAGAAGAGATATGTTTTAGAGCTAGGGGAAGCTGGTTGAAAGTTACTGTTTGCAAGTATGAATTCAAAATCCAAACAGCTGGATGGCTCAGTTATGATATTGTACCTCAGGGTCTGAATATTTTCGATTATTCACCAAAAGACATTTATTTGTAGCAATGCTTCAAGAATAGCTAGCCTTTAGGAATACCCATATTTGTTTCCAAATGCAGAATATTTATGCAATGATTCAGCAGGTCTTCATTCATCAGCATTCACTGCTGGTTATTCATTACTCGCCTGTTTTCAAAGTTGCAGCCATTAAGATGTGTGCAGCTGAGAGCTACGCCATGTGACTGATAAGACCAATCACATCAAGACTAATTAACAAATAAACGATGAAACCCAACTAAAATACATAAGTAACCAAGAAACAGTTACAGAAAACAAAATGCACATAGAAAAATGCTTAAAATTTGTCAAATTGTTTAGCTGTCATTGGGAGTTTGATTATTCTAGAAAAGACGTGTATTGTCTTAGGGAGGGAAGTAGGTATGTATATCATTTGGAAACTCAGAAGTGCATATGTAAGTGCATGAGTACAGAGGAAAAACTACCAAATCTCACAAACTTAGATTAATGTCCAATTAATTGGAAACTCAGCTAAGCTGTCATTTGATCAGAAAGTTATACTGGCATCCAAGGGCTGAAGAAGGGGGAAAAAAAGGCCTCATTATGGTAGATTCTGTCCACATGCAGCTTTTTAAACTGCAATGGAACATTAGAATTCACACAACCTCAAGGTCACTGAAAATGACAGTAATTTTCAAATGAATTATGGGGGAAAAGTTTGGTTATATGCATAATGTTCTCTTATCTAGTCAGACCAGAAGTTAAAATGCCTTATGGTTAATAATATATGAATAATCTATCCAACTTTATTCATTACTGGCTTGAAAAGTCCACTTCAATTTGCAGACAATACCAGGCTGGTACGGGCTGCAGGACACTGAGATTGGAATTTAAAATTTTCCTGACAAAATTAGATAAAATGGTCTGACAAAACAGGGTGTGGTTCAGTGGGGACAAGCGCAGAGATCTATAGCTGGGTAGGGATGCGCAGCTGAGGACAGGCTGACTACAGAGCGGTGCATCATAAGCAGGAGCATCACCATAAACCGTGGAGATTTGTCTACTCTGTATAGGACTTTTAGGATCTCTCTCGCAATGCTGTGCGAAGCAGTGTTCAAATTCAGGTACTTCAAGAAAGATGTGGATCAGGTGAAGATAATCTAGACAGGTTAAAGATAGCTAGGGATAGAGAAGCATGACTTCTGAAGAAATAGCAAACCGAGTTTGTTAATCTAGAGAACTAACAGGAAACCCAATTGTTTACATATATGAACTGTGATGGAACAAAGGAAAGGCATACATCGGTCTCAGTGTGCAAAAAGACAAGAATTAATAGAGAGAATCTGCACCTTGGAAGATTTAGCTTAGCTGTTTTGGGAAAAGCTTTTAAAGATGAGGATAATTATATGGAGGAAAGATTGCAACAGGAACTCATGAAATCACTATTTTTTCTCTGAATCACATTCTGTTGTATTTATTCACATTTAAAAGGCAAGTGGAGATGATAATGAAAATGAAACATAATTACAGAAAACTAACATCTATTTGTAATCAAAATACTGGTTATTGAAATGATTCAAAGAAAAGTAAATAAGATATTTTGGACAAAAGTCAGTCAGCCATGTACCTTGGAAATGCAGCCTGAGGCCGCTTTAAAATGGGGTTTGCAGTTTGCTGTGTTACTTCTCTGTACTCTGTAGATACAGAACTGAATCCTAGAATAAAGGCTATTGACTGTCACAAACTGGTCAGGAGTTCAGATGGCATCAGCTGTAACCAGTAAGACTTTAACTTCAACTCAGGGATACTTCTGGGTTGAGAATGAGAAGAAACAGAAATCTGGCAATGACCCAGGAATGTGATCTTAGAAGAAAATCTTTAGGACACTTTAACTACACCAGATCCAGATAGTCATAGACAGAATAGCATTTCTATACATGATTGAGTGTCAGTATAAAGAGAAGGGTATATTTTATGAGAGTTACTCAGGTGCTGTTTGACTTCTAGATTATGAGAATTTTTGTATTATATAAAATATTCTGTATTAATTATTTAATTCCCCCCTGTGTACACTGAGAGGTTTTTTGAGTTGGGCAAGTTTAAAGGTCTTGATAGGCAGAGATGCAATACATTCAAGGTTCCCTTGAGATAGCATTAAAAAAAGCTGATATTCTTTTTCAAGACAATGGAAAAAAGGATCCGTGTATAGAAGAAAATATTTGAGATTAAAAAAAAGGTATGGATCATAATGACTCATAATGAGGCAAGCACCTAATTTTCCCTTTTCTTTGAAGTTTTTTCAAAACTAATGGTAAATGCCATATGACCTGAATACTCAGATAATAAACTCAAATTAAAGGAAAGGGAAAAAAGCCACAATAAAAAAGTGCATTTATCATCCAGCTAAGCTATTAACAATTTTTTTCTTCTTTTGCTTTTTTAATTGGAGAGAAAAAAAAATCAATGCATATTCTGAATATTAGTCCTGTTGCAGTGGATGAATAGATTTAGCTTTGTTCTCTCTGCCTTCCAGGAATACTGAGGTTGAAGCTTCCTGTGATGGATACCAACTGGGTCTCATAAATGTACAAAAGAACTTTCACTGACAACCTTGCAAATAACTTTATTTTGTTGTTTTCAAAGAGAAATTAGTGTTAGTATTTGAGCAGGTGAGAAATAATAATTTGTTTAATGAAGAGACAATAATTATTTATGTTAGAACATACGAATGAGTAATTTGAGGTCTTGATAGATACCAAGTTTTGGGGTAGGCCAAATATGCAAACATATATACCTGTAAGAAGATAACCCTTCGGGCATCCACTACCTCAAGCAAAGGTGAGCTCATAACACTCTTTATAGATAGTGGTCATTCCACAGACAACTACAGTTTGGCTTTAAGATCTCAATTAGTGTCCTGCAGCGTATGACTATGTCTTCTCCCTGCTCTTCTGTGCATTTTGTTCCAAGTCTGACATGCCGTCACACCCTTTCAGGAACAAGTTAAGAAATAGTGGCCAGTTGTCTAAAGTCTACCCTTTTTGACTCCTGCACAGTCTAGCAGAACCAAAGGGTCATGTGAGAAATGTACATATGTTACTGAAATTGGAAAGAACAATTTACTTCTCTCTGATACAGCCAAATAGTTTTCCTATGGAGGTAATGGTCCTTCACACTTCTTCTATATATAAACTGTCCGTTAAAAGCACTGTCCAGCTTTAAATTACAGAATACAGCTCCCTCATCTGTTCGACTCAGTGCATTAAAATACGTCAAAGGCCAAAGAGGTTTATGATCAGTCGTATATCTTCCCTTTTTTCCCAAAGGTTTTGTCTCCTTGAACACCTATTTCTAGCATACACTGGCAGAATAATTTGATTTCTGTGATGCTCATTGGGTATTCTGAAATTTTCTGGAAGATACTCATAATGATAGAGTTAAAGGTGATCATTACAGAAAAGAAATCAGACTGAAGTGAAAGATCCTTTGACGTGTTTCAAAGTTTAAAAAGCCAAGAAACGTGGAAAACATAGTGCTTTACTTGCCCTGTTTCACATACTTCTGATTGCATCATCACTGTTTTATTTTCTTATTTGCTTCTGAGTGCTACCTGCTGAACTGGTGCAGCTTGGCAGCCTTGACTCTGTAGAGGAGTTCTAATACAAGTAGCTGCAGTACAGGCTTATATGTCAATGTCATACAATTTGGTCCTTATCCCTCGATATTCATCCACAGTACCCATTTCATTGTTTGGTTTTTCATTAAAAATGGTCAACAGTCATGCTAAAAGTACCTGCTGTGATGGTGTTCTGATGTGTGTGTTGCTGACTTGAATACACACCATCAGAATCATTTCATAAGCCACCAAAAGTCATTTTGCTGTCATCTATGTTCCTGCTCTGATATTTATGATTTTCAATTAGAAACCGAAATGACTTTATTAAGACCCATTTATTGGAATATAAATACTGAGAATGTCTATCTCCAGCCATTAATCTTTCTATTTAGTACATTGTAAAATATAGCATAATGGTGAATATATTATAAATGTTCTTTTCTTTCACTGAGATCTTCCTGACTGCCAAACTTAACACTGTCATTTCACTTTTTGTCAGTGTCACATACCCTGCTCCTGAACAAATTGTTCTGTGAAAAATTTTAGCTATATGCCACCCAGCAAAACCAATCAATCAGCTAGCATCATGCTAAGGCAGACCAATTGCAAACTTAATTTCCTTACTGAGCATTGACATTTGGGGGGGAAGGGGGGAAATCCTATGTTGCATGCTCTATCATAGCAATGTCATAAGTGGCTCCCATTCTGAAGAGTCAATAAGACATTTCGAAAGAGTTTAAACTTCCTTAAATAATGAATATTGTGCCCCTAATCCGAACTGTTTGCATTGTTTATGTATTGAAACTATGTATTCTACAGTTGTCTTCATGTCTCATTGAAGTAGTACATGAGAGATAGAGATATATCGATATGCCAAATAATGACATTTGGATGACCTAGTGTTCCCAAAACTGTTTACTCAGTTATCATCAGTGCTGTGATTTTGAGTGCTAGCAGTCACTGCTGTCATTGCCACTGTAAACACTCTTGCAATATAACTATGACTTAAATGTTGAGTGTCATTTTGGCCCTTTGTATTTCATCTGGGGGCAAATGAAAAGCACAAACACCAGAATTTTTTCTTTGTTTATGTTTCTAAAGAAATAAAGCATCAGCTGCCTACACGGCTAAGGTGCGATGAATGATGACAGAATAATAAAAACAATCTCCTTTCCCTCTGTCTCACTGATGAAGAAAAGGCCCTTTCAAAAGGCCTGGAGCAGGGATATGAAATTAAGAGCAGGTGCATTTCTGCCCTAAATATGAAGCTACACAGCTACATCCGGTTTACAGTGATCAATGTATGATGCTGATCGGTGTTAATGTTTAACAGTTTTCCTCCACTGGGTAAACATGAAACTCCCCCTGAGCTAGTGGTGGCTGTGTGGAACTTGTCTCAGATCTTGCAGATTCAGAGAACCCTGTGTTTTATTTTCACTTTTCTTTTCACTGAAGCGAATGCTGAGTGGCTGCACCTCTGCAAAATACTGCTGATGTTGTTCATGGGGTCATTTTTGTAGCAAACACTTCTTTTCACCTTGTCTTCACTCTTCCCCCTACCCCAAAGTAACAAGTAACAATCAAGATAACAGAAGATCTCAGAACTTGAGTCTAAATGTGCTGCCAACAGGCTATTTGGATGCTCCAGACCACAAACATAGGACAGCTCTTTGTTTCATAGCCAATACAAATAAGTGTGCCCAGCGTATCTGGAAAGTGATAGATGGAATCGAGAAAGTTACCTTGGGTGTCCTGTTATGTTAGCCTATAACAAGGAATTAAATTTCTTTTCCAGGGCTTTGGAGTTAATGGGACATTACTACTTGTGAGTGAACGTTCCACAAGTCTTTTGCACAACATGGGATATAACATTAGGTTATCTGGAGAACATGAGTGGCATGCTAGCCTTCTGCGTTTTATCCATGCGTACATTAAGTTCCAACAGCAGAGTCACCATTGTCCTGCAGGCCATGCTAGCTGAATGAATGTGATTGATTATTCTAGTTATATTGGACAAAGTACAGTTTCATGACATTTAACGTAGGTGAAATGATGGTGTGTGCCATTGAATAATAAGTGTAAATGTAGTTTGCTGAAGCAGCTTTTGGAGAAGCTTTTAAAAGCTATCATTGACCAGCAAGAATAAAATGTATTGGGAAACAGTCAATTGATACATTCTCAATGCTTTCATAATGTAGTACTAGGGCAAAAAGGGGTGTTCTAATTTTATCCTTTTAATCTTTTGTCCTGCTCCTTTAAATCCTAGTTACATGATAAATGTTCACGCTCTAGTTTGCATAAAACAAAGCTCAGTTTCAATCTTTTAGCCAATTGCAGCATCTGCCCTACAAGGTTTTTCCCTTTTATATACAGGCTTCCCTGAAGATATAAATATGGTCTTCCTAATAAACACATTCAAAATGTCTCCAGAGAGAGAAGCTTCCATAGCGGGATTAACATGGGGCATTACGATACTTGCTAAAAATGTTTGACTTACCTTAACAAGAGAAATGGAGCTCACTATGACTTTAATATGAACCTAGCACCAAAAGGAGTTGCAGAGTATAAATAAAGGCAGAATGTCGCTCCTGATTTCTCCATATTAATACGTTTTAAAACTAGAAATGCATGAGATTCTCCCTAATGTAATGAGAGGCATGCTTGTGAGCAATGTTTCAGTGAGCCCTTAGGAGGCAGTGCTAAGTCAAGCCACTCTGACTATCAATGTATCAAAGAGCCATTCATGTCTTTTCAGCTAAGGTGATCCTTTACAATACTTATCACAGAAATAAAATATGTGAAAGTAAACTGTAAAAAGTACTAGATCTCTTGATTTTTAAAAAAAATAAACGTTTCCTTGCTACTGTAGTCTGCTATAGAACAACAGGACAAATGTTAAGAACATCTTCTGAAGCTGAGTTAACCTATCTGATTATGAGACTCTTTACTACTTTCCAGTTTGGAATAATATTAATCTCTCACTGGTTTGGGTGAACACGCATTACTGTTCTATACTTGAGTTCAAGTGGATCCTTGGCCACAGGCAAACTTCCTCATCCAGCCAAAGCACCATCAAAGCATGTGCGACCTGTCTGGTTGGCTAGTTACACAGCCTGAGTGGGAGACTGCGGTCACCTATCCACTGTAAGTATCACTGCAGGAAGCTGATGTTTATTTTGTAAGTCTGGACAAGAAGGTATTAGAATAACAAATAAGAATAAATGATATAATGGTCTATTTGAGGGGAAGTGCAGTTTAGGGGCCATAAGTCCCCTAAATTGGGTACAGTTTACAACACTCAAAGCAGGGACGCAAAGTTTAAGGTTTTTCTTTTATGCTTATACCACTTCTGAACATGCGCTGTTTATTTCTGTATTCATTCTGCGTACGTTTGAAATATGTCATATTTTTAGAGAACTTGCTGATACAAAGTCTAAAGTTAGAAATGCATCTCACTGAAAACTGAGCTTTGATATCTAGCTAGAGATGCCATCACTGATGTCATGCTCAGAAGGGGTGACTGGTGGTTGTGTATTCACAGATCACAAAGCTGAAGCCGCACATACGAATCTCGTAACTATTTTTGAGGTGTGGGGCTTGGGAGGCTGCATAACCTTAGTGTTCTCCCTAACCTTAGTGCTCTCTAAAATTACATTTCCATGACCCAGATCTGTTCTAAATTCAATATGGTGATAGAGAAGGTAATATTGTCTAATTAGTAGGGTTATTAAAATCATAGTCTCTCTATTTTCTTTTCTCTATATATAGGTATATATGCTATTTACATATGAGACATACCTAAGTACAAAGTCAATCTTTATCACTTTACTTCTAGATTTCTTAGGAAAGGGACTACTGGAAAGCATGAGAATGAACTTAATTTCGTCAGATTCCTAACAGTTTTGTGTACTAACAGGGTGGTCACATAGCTTAGGAGAACAGTAATGGAAAATCGGAGCATTTGCTTCTAGTTCATTGGTTTACATCTGGTTGGGATGGTAGTAACACATTTTTCTTACAATCTGGTGATTACTGGATGGCCTATGTGATATAAGTTAAAGATTTCTCTGTTCCTGCAGATCTATTTCATCTAGGTCTTCAAATGCACTGAAAGGATTTGAACTCAGTATCATTTTCCATAAGCACTGTAATTTATTTTCAAAAGAAATAGTTCTCTGTCCCCTTAGATTAATTGTACTGATGCAACTGATGTAAATGAAGCGTTTATGGTGCCTCATATTTTATTTCGGCAGCCAGGCTGTGTGTTATATATCTTGATTTTAAGAACAAACTACACTTCTCCTCAACATAAGGCATTAGTAGAGCTGAATGCTTTCTAGTGATGCAGGGAGACAGGCTAGGATATTGTTTGTTACACAATTGAGAACATTTTAGTTACAGCAGCTCAAATTGCTGAAACTGATCCTGATGGTAAGGATACTTGATTATCTAAATTTTATCTTACTGTGTGATGAGAAGAAACATCAAAGGGTTGAAGGAACTTTGGATGGGTAAGCCCTGTTAAAAATCTAACTGTGGAAGCACTTGCTGTTGAACTTAGTACTGTTTAATTAATTCGGAACTAACTATATTTGAGGATGTATTTTATAAACACCAGCAAAGAAAGGCTGGTATTTAAAACGTAAGGCATCCATCTACTATTGCCTCTCATTAGAGGTTAGGCATCTAATTTCTAGCTCAAGCTATCAGACACAATGAATGTCTAACAAAATACTGTGACTGAGTACGTGAAAACTTCTTAAACAACGTTACTACAGAGGTCTCACTAATACTCAGTTGATAATACCCATCTTTGTTTCGGTGCTTCCTGATAAGCAGGGCTAACCATCAGAGCTCAGTCCCAAGAAGTATAATGAAAATACATACATTGCCCAGAGTATCAGTTTTCCTATATGCCAAATTTTGACATGGTTTTATCACTCTTCTTGCCAATAGGTCTCTCAGGATGGGCTGGACAAACTTTTAAATATCAGCAAAAGTATTGCCATCTTTTTTTATTTTTTTTTTTTTTTTTAGCCAGTGCAATGTTTCTGTCTTGATAAATTGTGAAAAAAATTATTCAGTAAAAGCTACAATTCCTCCAATGTGCAAACACTAGTATAATGAAGTAACATATCGTGAACTCAGATTCCGAATATTTTTACATGAGTTTGGCACTGATAGGAGCCATCAATTGAAAGGAGACAATGAATTAAAATATTCCTTGTCAGAGACATGAAAAGATTATCTGTTCACAATGAATTAAGAGTATAATGTGGGATTTCCACTTAGCTGTGAGAATCCAATTGAGAGCATGAAATCTGTCTCCATCATATTGCTCAAAGCATTATCTTCCAAGTTCATCAGCATGAAGCACATTCTTCTGTTTTTAACGTGATTCATGCAAACATACATTTTAGGTATGAAATGCATAATGCTAATCATAGTAACAATCTGAATAATGGGATCATAATAACTCTAGTGATAAAAAACCCCACCTTTTTTGGAAATTGGGTCTGAGAGAATCTTTTTTGTTGGTCCTATATATTTTTCAATGCTAATAAGTGAAATGTTTCTCTCTGGCTTCTCGCCAGTAAAAGCTGGCACAAACATGAGCTATTGGGGATCCAGGGACGCTGTATCGATAATGTATCTCCACTCAGTGAGGAGCTGGTGGAGAAACAAGCTAGCGGACAAAACCTAATTTACAGCCACTGGATTAAAAAAAAAAAAAATTATCAAAATTCGTGGCATGCTGTTGTCTACAGTCCATCTCCCTTTTCAAAGGGTATTTAGTTTTAATTTATTTTAATTCTGTACCACCAAGTGAATTACTGTTTATCTGACTAACGTGCACGTAAAATGGGTGGGTTTGAGCACCTTCCCCTGCTCGGCATTTCCCAGCGGCTGCCGGGGTAAGACGAGGAGCTGTGGCACAGCTTGGCCAGGCCCCAGCGCTCGGGGCCGGACGCGGGGATCATCCGGCGGGATGGAAACCCGCCCTGCGCTCTTCCCCTCGGCGGGCTCCGCCGGCTCGCTTCCTCAAGGAGCCTCTTGTCCAAAAGGGGACGAAGCCTGCGCCAGCCCCCGCGCAGGAGGAGGAGGAGGAGGAGGGTGGCGGGGCGCTTTGGCCGGGCGGCCGGGTTGCTAGGGGAACCGGGGCGTTTGTTTGTACATACTGAGAGCAGCTGCCGCCCGCGCGGGCCCTGCGCCGCTCCGGCCTTCGCGGGAGGGAAAGCCCGACCTCATCCCAGACCGGCGTGGTCCGCCCACTTCTCCGCCTTACGTGCCCTTTGCTTCCTTTTCTTTGGGGCTTTTTGATTTTTTCCCCCTTAGCATATGGTTTCTGGAGCGGGAGATTAGTTCGCAAGGCTGCGCCCGCTACCTGCGAGATACCGAGTGCTGCTGGAAGCAGCAGAACGCAGGCTGCAACAATTGCGCTCTGTCTGGGTTCGCGCAGTTGCGTACCAGAAGGTTTGGGTTAGCACCTTCTCTGACTTCAAGGCAGAAGAGTGTAACCAGAACTTATGCTTGAGGAGCGTTCACTCCTCGGGCGTTATTACAGGCGCAGCTCACCTTTTGGTCTTAACAGCAGAATATAATGTGAAATTTCCTCATTCTGTAAATGCCCCTGAAGACACCGTGTCTTTAATTCAGCCCTTTCTACCATAGCGTTCACATCATTTAAGAACAGCTGCAGGGCAAGGAAAAAACCACTAATATTTCTTCCTAAAAGATGAATATTCAGCTAATTTACATCGGTGCTGGCCTCAGAGCTGCTCTGCAAGGCGGAGTTGAGGGCTGGTTGTCACCGAGTTGAGTGCCCTGTCATAACATGTGTACCTGCATCCGTTGCCAGAACGCTCCTTCAAGAAAATTTGAACAGATAAACATAAGATTAGAAGGAGCAAACAAATGCATAGCAAATCAGTCCTTAGATGAGACTGCCTTTTTCATGTAACAATCTTTCTAAATAAATCAAAGCATTAGGGGCTAGTTCAGCAACCCTTAGAGGGCTGACAGCGATATACATTTTGCTGAACAATCAGATTGAAAATTTATGGAATATTTGCATGTACAATATTTGCATGTACAATATTTGCACAACTTTAACCATAGTTTCCCTAGCGACATAACATCCATGTGACCTTCACATATTTTCACCTTTTCTTCACTGTATGAAGCACCAGAATAAAGAATGATTGTTGATTTTGTTCAGTTTTAAGAGCTGGATACAGCAGTGGGAAAGTCTGAGGATTTGACACCAAAAGAAATACAGATCATGAATGTTTCTTTAAATAAAAGCCTTTCAAAGCCATGGTATCTTAGCAGTAAATGGAAAGCCCAACTAATAACTTTTGGGATTCTTCTCATTCTCAAGAACAGAACTAAGAGCCAAGTTAAAATTACATTAAATGTTCCCTAGTATGATTTAATTCCAATCACTCATGGTAGAGGACACATGGTAGAGTACCACTCCACTGAAGTGATACTGTTCCAGCTATAAAAAGTGCTTGAGATCTCACAAATGTGAAGGTAACAGTGCAGTGAAAGATGATAATTTAACCAAGGTTTCACTATAAAATCCTAACTTTTGTGAGTAACACATTGACTCAGATAGCCTACTCACAAATGAAATCGTTTGTACCTTAAATTCTAGACAGCTGAGGTAGATGCTTAAAATGTATTGAGGATCTGGGATTGAACTCTGTCTCGAGTGGAGGAATTGGAACTGTGAAAGTCAAAATGAGTAAGTTGTCAGAGGAAAAGTACATCACTCAGATGTACCCAGCTCCTGTCTTGCTCTCAGTTCTTTGATGGTGCTTGCGGTCACTTTGAGATTACTGGTTCCCCTGAACCTGGCTGATCGACCCATCTCTTGTTTGCATAGAGGATGTTGAGTTTCAATAGTGCAAGATCTGTATCTATTCACCATCACAAAATGAAATTAAAATATATTTTTAAAATGAAAATCCTCAAAACAATCTGATTACACTCACTCTGGTTGTTTATCAACCTGCTCTTACCATATTTGTGATACACCTCCTACACTGCCTTTCTAAAGATACAAGATGAATGAGTAGCTGATGTCAACATAGCTGAAGGTGACATTGTCACAAATTCTTGTTTATTTCTGTTAAAAGTCCTTAAAGTACAAGGGCTATATAGCAGGGGTTTTGTGACACTAGTGTTTCATCTACGAGACGGGAAACCCCAATCAACAGGCTTCTAATTTTGCTTAAAAAAGGATTTGCTCCTAGAGTCTATCTTTTCCTACAAACATTTAGAGTGAAATATTAATGATATTTTTAGTAGTATCACAGTCTTTTCCATGGCTACAGAAAGAAACAATGAACAGTCAATCAGGAGAATAAAGCTTTGAGGAGAAAAAGCTGTCTTTTACTACTGATATTCTATGGCTTTTGAATTATTTTCCTTAAGTACTCCTTTTACTTTCAATTATTACTATATTTTGCTTTGGTTTTTAGAAATTCCCCCTTAAAATTTGTTGACTGTGCCCTCGATATCAAACAACCGTTACAAAAAAAAAAAAAAAAAGGGGCATTTCATTTAAAACCAGAGAAAATGCATTTTTACATTAGAAGTTCACCAATTCTTTAGCAGTTCACTTCATTTTTTTGGCAAGGAGAACAGAGGATTCTCAGGGACAATCTACTGGCCACATCCTAACAAAGAGGAATTAGCCCAGAACATACATTACAATTAGGTTACACATTAATAATACCTCATTATTTTTTACCGAAGGTATCACAGAACAGTTACCACTATGATCTGCAATATTCTAAATTATTAAAACCCAACAACAAGTACTATAGTAAATGAACTAAGTTCACATCATCATCCATTATTCTTTGTTTTTAATCACACAGGTGAAACTCATTACCCTGTGAAGGGAAACACAAAGCTTGCTTCAGTGGCATACAACTGAAATGGAACTTAATCTGTACATTACTGGTGGTTTCTTTGGGCCATCACCCTCCATCAAGGTGAACTTGAAATAATTTGCTAACTCACGGTATTCAGTAATTCTGAGGGGGGGAGGGACAAATTATCCCAGTCAGTTCCAGTGCAAAAAGCTAAATTCCTGTCCTAAAAGCTGTAGAGGGTGTTTTTTAGACTGAAAAGAAACCCCTTTAATGAAATATGGATTCTGGTTTTCTGCTTTGTTTTAAACCCCATTCCCTGTATTAATTATTAATTAGCACTTAAAAGTAGAGAGAGCAGGACTAAGTGGATACAGTTATATTTAGATCACAGCTGCCAGTAACCAAATTTGAAGTGGGTGTCTGGTTTCATATTTTTGTAGGATAAAATGCTGCACTCAGAGAGGTTAAAAAAAAAAAAAGGAAAAAAAATCGTTCCCATACTGAAATATTAAAGCAGAAAACTGGTACAGTCAGTGTCTGCAGAAAATAGCAGGCAAAGGAATCCCTCTTCACCTCTGGGAGAGAGATGATTGGAAAAAAGGGGAGTCCTCAACCCTCTTATGGGAAAAGGGGAAACAAGGAAAAAAAAGAACTTCCCATTGCTTTTGGGGAGAGAAAAGAAGCGTCATCATGAGTAAGAATAGCAAAGGGATTCCCTCCCTGCATAGAGAGAAGACAGAAGGGGAAGGGAATTCCCTCTCTCCATTGGGAAAGAACAGAAGGGAAGGGAATTCCCTTTGTTGCATTTATATTTTAAGCTCTAATTAATCTTGAAGGTTTTGCACTTCTGTTAACATTAAAGCAATTCTGTACATCAGGCGAAACCTGCTTTCCTTGAGCTGCGGGAAGTCAGTCTTGAAATTCTGATGGAATTTAGGGATTTATATCATTATTATCATGTGGCCAGATGCAGTCTCTAACTTTTAAATACGATCTACAAGGGGTCTTGGTTGCTTTAGCCTCAGGCTTGGAGAGATTTCTATTACAGCTTAAGATTTGTTTTTCTATGATTTAATTGTCACTTCAGTTAAAGGGCAAGCAGCAGAGGTGCCAGTAGAGCAGCAAAAAGCGCCAGGAGCAACATATGGGACTGAAATTCCTTATAAAGTAAGGATCACATGAACCCAGTTGCCTGCAGGGGGAAGGCTGCATAAACAAATATTTAACAGGGAAAAACACTGAGGTCTTTGCAGTAATCAAACAAAGATCCAAAAATAGATAATGAAGACATATAAAGCATACAATTTCCCTGGCATGCTGCAGCCCATGCGCACATGCTTGAAATAGCATGTTGGGTTATGCTTCTGTTGTGAAGATGTTTTGAGTTTTGCAGTTCTAGTGTAGGATGAAGAGGGGGCAGTGCTGGGTACTGTGACCTTCTAGAAATCCACTTGGCTTCTCCACTGCTAAACGAGGTTAGTTCTGACTACTTTTCTGAATGGTTTGATGACTGGAAAAAGTGGCAACGGATCCGATGCAGTTGTGATCATGTCGCAAGGGGAAGGTTACAATGTTCAAAGACTGTTTTATACATATTTCATTGGTTAAAAGCTTGAA
The DNA here is from genome assembly GCA_013398295.1 of Chionis minor. Lineage (NCBI taxonomy): Eukaryota > Metazoa > Chordata > Aves > Charadriiformes > Chionidae > Chionis > Chionis minor. The sequence goes on along the minus strand of VZSF01002036.1, from coordinate 565,523 downwards.
TTTCTTATCCTGAAGGAACATCGGGACCTGTTATTTCTCTTGCCTTTATCTCTTTACTTTATGTGCTAAGGTAATGCTAATTAATGCCTGGATGGAAAAATCAGCTAGTATATCACCATAGATAGCAAAGAAAACTTGCATTGGCAGTTTCTCAATTTTCTGCCCAATTTCGACTTGAGTTTGTGGATGCCACAATCTCTAATTGATTTGGGACTTGACACAGTTAGGTCGGGCCCCAACCAATTTCACGTGTACATAATTTGCTGTACAATTCCCAAAAGATACAACTGTTATTTCCACTAACAGTGAACGGTATCTTAAATAACACTTAGCATAGGCGGAACACAGTTTGTTTTACTCAGCTGGCTGTAAGTAGGTTGAGATCCTAGCAATCCTTAAAAAAGGACAATGGGGGACGGACACTAGATGTTTGCTTGAAAAAACAAACTTCTAGTGTACCTAGATGCGAGTAGTGTATGTATTTTGACCTACTTTAATTTGTATTGCCTATGTTTGAAGCAGTGTGGGGAAACCACCTGTTCATGCTGCCTTTCCTCAAAGTGCAGACTTCAGATAAGAATGCCAAATACACCACCCTTTGATAATCTGTCAAAACAATTTTTTTTTTCCCTCCTGATTCTGCCTGCAGAGCAACCTCTGTCTGAAAAGCTGTTCCCAGGGTAAATAAGGAAATGCATGAAAAAAATTTGGGAGAGGTACCAAGATTGATCTTATCTTTTGTGTCACTGTGTTTTAAGGCACTGAAGTTGTAGAGAAGAGAATACTTCAAAACAAAATTGTAACATTCTTTCTCTCCCCCTGACATATCCCAGAACCAGATTTTTTTTAAGTTAAAAATGTGCTGTGTTTTTATACCTGAGCCTAGTTCCAGAGTGTGACAGGCATTTGAGAACAAACAAGATCACTAACACAACTTTCTTGTTTTCTACTTTATCAAATATAAACTGGAATACATAAAAGAAGGAGCTTTCTAGAGTTTCATTAAACATTTATAAGTGCTGCAGTAATTCTCTGAATTACATTTATTTTTATGCATGGCAGTATACTTCACTGCAGTAGTTGTAAAAGAAACTAGTGGCTCATTGAAAAGATCGTGTCTTACATATTTTAAATAAAACTCTTCCTACTCTCCTATTTTGCACTTGGCTCAAAAATCAAATGTACTGAAAATTGAGCTAAAACAGGGAAACTGCTGACACACTTACTGCATGTTCAGGAAAGAATAAATGGGAGAGGGAAAGAGAAAACAAATAACCTCTGTGACCAAAAATAACATCCACTAATGCTGAACTTGGGGATAAGTATTCAAAACATTTCTAAATGTCTCCCAGATGACCCTGGCTAGGTAGTTTAACCATAAATATGATCGGTCAAGAATTCAAGTTTTTCGATTTAGGGAAGATAATATTGAGACCGTGATAGGAATATCTATGATCCTGCTAGGGGAAAATGGGTGATATACAAGAAGGAACACTAATGTGGGAGCAGCAGACATATAGGAGAAGTTGTACGAACAGCAGCACAGTTTCAAAGTGCAATGTATGCATCATAGACAGGAAAGCCATGACAAGCAGTGAACCATAGGAATAGCTCTTCTACCACTTCATTTATGAAAAGTCACTTGCTGTGAAGCCGTTGGGATCTGAAAGGTGAAGTTTGCTACACATAGATACTGAAAAGCTGTTTGCAAGGAAACAGTATGGCACGACAGCCTGGAACCAATCTTCTCACGCCCACCCTAAAGTGCTATTTACAAGCAATTCACCCACTGAAATATGGTTATTTGAATGTAACAGAGGACATGGGAAATGTGTATTTTGCTAGAGAAAAGTGACATTGCCAGGTTGCATTAAAAATCTGTTAGTAGTACATCTAAATAGAAATAAAAGGTCAGCTCCTCAGCTTGGGTAGGTCAGAACGGCCTTCTGAATTGAATGAAGAGAGTCTAGTTAAACTCTGTGAAGGATCCAGCCTGCTGGCCCTACATTGTTCTAGTAAGTCAGTAGTAACCATCAATACTGGCAGAGTTCAAATCTTTCATTAACACTGTGGTATCTCAGTTTACTATACAACATGCCAAGTTTTGGGGAAGTTGGACTATGATGCAAGAGTGCTATTACTTGGGATGAAGAAGGTACATGGGCTGAGCTCATCTGCGTGAAGGTGTATGTTATGGCAAAGGCAAACACTATCATGTAACAATACATGGATGAGAATGAAAGCACTGCAAATACAGTATGCGATTATCGAAATTCATCAGCTGTTATTGAAAAATGCTTTTGGTTCACTTACTGTCCACTAAGTAAAAGCTTTCGGAAAGTTAGATTTTGCATTTCTGAGTTTCACTGTGCCACAAATTTGTGGCTTACTTCCCAAGGTCTCTCTCTGTCTTGGGCTTATCATTGACACTGGTGTTGAAAGAGAAAATTGTAATGCCTGTTTATTAAAAATGCTCTCAGTAGCTCTAGCAAAGACCACAGGCTGCTATGCCAGTTGTTTAATGTCAAACTCTTCACCCATTTTTAATCATTTATTAAAGGTCTGTAATCAAGAGGAGAGAGAGAGGGGAAAAAAAAGAGAGAATCAATCAATGAAAGCACACAAATTTAAGAAAAGGTCTTGATTTCACACTTGCTAGAAAGACAAGTGTTATATGTATGCAAAGCTACTGCTGGATAACCAGGGAATATTATTATCACTTGGGCAAGGGACAAGACTTTGGGAGAGTAAGAATACTTCTGTCAGTTTTTTCCAGCAGGTTAAGAGAGTCAGATAAGCCAGGGTAATATACAAAAATTAGCAGAGATTCTGGCTGACAGGAGGTATCAAGCAAAGTTTAGTAGAGGATGGGCTACAATTACTCCTCTCTGTGCTTCCGGGTGCTTTTACAAAGAGTTTGTCCTGAGGCCCTTTCCACATGAGTTCAAATGTGCTGAAATCTGTCAAATTTCCCCCTCCGATTTTATACGTGTAGCATCGTAGAGGGCTAATGAACCAAACAATGTACAATCACAGTCCTACGATTCTTGCTTCATTCTTTGATCTTATGAGCCATCTGCCCCAAATATCAGGAAAATACAAAAGTGCTTAATTTCTAATTTCTTATTAACTGATCCTCATGCTTGGCTATGCCCAAGCACACACTGAAGCAAAAGTTTAGAAAAGCCTTCCTGTAGTACGGGTGTGTTCCTTGACATAGACGTAGAAATAATGAGCTTGTAAGAATCATTCAGATGCCTCTTAAATACCCAGGCACAAAAATACTGGTAACATTGCCATATTATGAAACATTCAATTAGGTAGTAATCTGCTTGCTTTTTATATAATTTTTATGTGACACGGAATTGGTAATCCTCTGGCTGTCGTAGAATATTTTGTGTCTGTCATGCTTGATGTTGCATAACGTGAAAGGGAAAACATAAAAGATCAGAAATACAGCCAAGGTTAAGGTATGTGAGAATAATTTTTAAGTGTCTAGACCTCAAAAAGAGAATGAAAATGAGTGTGTGTGTCTAGATTGGCAAAAGAGAAAAACAAAGTTAAAGAAAGGTCTCATGTATAAGTTGGCTAAATAAGTACATTGTCTGGTTTAACTCAGGAAATACTTCTTGAGAGTGAGAGGAATAAACTTTTTTCTTTTCTAAAAATTTCTATTTGAAGAATATTCTCCTTATACCCCAGTTCAAATATTTTCAGTCTCTTCAGAATGGATTAGTGAAAACTGCCAGGGAGAAAAAGAAGTTGTCATTAAAGTCTAACAGGAAAGGTTAACCCTATTTATTCAGTCTACTTTTAGTGGGTTCATGGTAAATAATAAATAATAATAATTAAAAAAGTCCTAGAGGGACAGGTTTTGATAGAAAGTTTGATACTGCAGTGCATGGTGAGCTTTTAGCCAATGGTATATTGCATAGTTATAGAAATGTCTTTCAAATGTACCTGGGAAAGCTTTTAAAAAATTAGGAGCAGTGAATCTAAATAAAAATGTATCCAACAGCAAATTATAGTTTAGAAAGTATAAATGTCCTGAATCATGAATCTGTTGATGCCAAGAGGAAAAATCCATAGATTTCAACTGGGTTTTCAGCCAAAGACTTAGGGAAAATCATTCATTATATTCCCTTCTTATTAATGCTGTTGCTAATCATGTCGGCACAGATGAGAAGTTATTTGGCAATATCTTTATGACATGAGAGGCAAAAATATGACAGGGAATCCTCCAAACATAACTGTAATGATAAATCACTAATTCAGTAACATCAAATTTCTAACTCGCCACTTTTCTACACACGATCTTTTATTTCAAATTAGTCTGCTTACCTGTTTTGGGGTTTTTTGTTTGTTTATTTGTTCATTGTTTGGTGGGGCTTTTTTTCTCCTTTTGCAGATATCTGACATTCTGACTGAGATCTAGAAAAAACCTGAATGTCATACGTAACATTTGGATGGGGATGATCTGGCTCTCCAGTCGGTAATGAGAAGCAAAAAGTGACTAAGCAAATAACTGCTCTTTTTATCTTGTGTTCGCCCTGCTGTTCACAGATGAGTGCTTCTCCCCCATTCCACCATGTCATTACAATTCACTATCAACTGTCTTTAACTTATCCCATCCCCCGCGTCAATAACGGCAACTGATATCAGGTCTGTCTGGGACTTCAGTTGTGTTCAATTGATTTGCTATATTTTGTTTTAGTGATGGATTTCTTTCCTGCTAAATTTGTCAGTGGCTCCAAATGTGAAAGATTCACAGGTATTGTATATCCAAAAGGCTTTCATTGTGATTTGTGCCTGCTAGTCAGTAATCCATACATTCCCTGTAAAAGACCCTCACTAGTGCTTTCCTATCTGTTTGGGATTTTTTCAGATAGACTCTATTTCATAGCTAAGCTTCCTCATTCTATTTAAGCTAGTCTGGGTACTTAAAGTGATATAAAGTTGAAGAGAACACAAATTAAGAAAAAAAAAATCAAATCTTATGTCAAAACACCACAGAAGACTCTGCTCTGTTCTGCATGCACGTTGCCATTAGTCAAGGAGACTGCACAAGCAGAAGACAGTTCAGAACAGTCTCTGACCCATAACTACTGCTGCTGTGCAAGGGGATTTACAACTCTTTTAGCTGCTTGGTGTAAGGGCACATGACACTTGCTTCAGAGGGAGATATCTGGTTCATTAAACTGAACAATTAGCCTCAAGAAAATCTATACATTGGATTAGTTAAATCATCTTTTGTAGATACAGAAGTGCTCATTAATTAGTAGCAGCAATAATTTGTGCTTTACTGCAATATCAATCAGGATTAAATGTGTTATATAATTTATTCATTAGGCAGTACAATTATGCTGCAGTTAAAAAAAAAAGTAATTTTTCTGTAACCGAGCAACGTAAATAGAGGAGCACATACAGCTATGCTTATTATAACAGCACAAGAAACGATTACAGACGATACAACTAGGAACCTATACCATTAAAAGAGAAGGTGTAATACAACTTTCTTGCCACAACTTCCTTGAACTGAAGCTGTCTTGAATATTTGAATAGCTCCATCAACATGTTTCTTTTCTTTCATATTTTAGATGCTTAAAGATGCTATAGCAAATTCTTTTCATTGCCCCCAATGCAATCCTTCACTGCAAAGTAAACCAGAATTCTTTTAAAGATCATAATAGAGGAAAAGTATTTCAGCAGTGCACTATACCATAAACTTACACAAAGATACAAGTAATAACTAATCTAGTTTAAAATTAACTGGCAACATCAGCAAAAGAAAGACGCTTATATGTTGTAAGAGTTCAGTTACATTTTGATTAGTGACACTTCACCTCACTAATAAGCAAAAGCAACTATGGCAATTCCAAACCAAAGCATCTCCTTTATTTTTCTAATCCCAAAGTTAAATGCAAAGCAGAAATGTGTCTGTCTCAGTTGTGGTGAGCCGTCTCCCGACCTATCTTTCTGATTTTTAAATACTAATCTGGGTTAACTTAAAATGTACTTGTATGCAATTTTTAGCCCAAGTTTTAATTCCAATTAAACTGATGCACACATCTGGAACAATTTTCATAAAGTGGAGTTACTGCAAAGGTACATTCAAATCAGAGAAATGCTGACTGAAATAGGCCTACACTCGGATATCTTTAGTTGTGGGGTTAGATCGCAGAAGACTATTTTTCAAATACATTCTGTCATTTGCAATAAAATAACCAAAACTTTGCAGGCTTTGATTGGAACTATTTGCAATAAAATAACCAGAACTTTGCAGGCTTTGATTGAATCTGATAGAAAATGCTTTTGAGCTCTTGCTTAAAATCTTGGAAGGCATTAAGTTTTATTCTGGGTTTATCCTGTCATAGTGAAAGGCCTCTCGCCTAAGTGACTTGAATCTGTTTTGGATGAGATTAACCCTTTCATCAGCCTAGCAATTAGACTCCAGTTCTGTATGTTTCTTCACCTAACAAAGTCTGTTATGAAACAGGTTTTCCAGGAAATTTGAAAGAAGAAATGTGAAGAGATTTGTTCAGGAGAAGTATTGAAGAAGTACATCATATTATTCTATGATTCTAACTAATTCCAATCACAGCTGTAGTTAATGAGTAAGGAACCAAACATCTACATGGAAGTAGTTTTGCTGTTATTCCTCTGATCTTCCTGACTCCCTGCTGGAATATATACATAACATCCCTAATGCTTTCCATTTACAATCCTCATATCTAAAGACCTAGTTAAAAAGCATTGGTCAGGATTAGCAAGAAAACAGACATTCAAGTCAGGAGTTTAACTATGTGAATTTGTGCGCGTGTACATATGTATTATCCCTACAGATTTCTCCCAGCACTGCTTTAATCTTCTGTCAGGGTTATATCAGGGACTGCTCTGACTCTCAGAGCTACCAGAAAGCTGGTGTCGGCTGTACAAACTCTTTCCACCTCCCCTTTTTGGCCAGGACGTTCTACATGCATAAGACAAGGTGCTCATACTGAATCTGGCAAACCGTCTTGTCCTAAGGGTTTCTGATAATTATAACAGCATTACAAAGGGCTTTGTAATTTCAATTTTTGCCAAATACATTGGAGGAGAGGGCAACTGAATTCATTTTTGTTGCACCAAGACCTTCAAAAGCAGAAAGACTATCAATCTGTTTCCTCTGGTAATATAAAATATACATATATATAATTACAAACAGTGATTATATGTATCACTTAAGCCAAAGATATTTCTAAGGATCAATGTAAGAAGCTTTTAAATTAAATTTGAGAAATTGATTATTTTCCAAAAAAACAGTGAATTTGCAGTAAAAGCAGAAGCAAGCCAGAAACTATTTATGACTTTGGATTGATTTGGGGAAATTTTCAGTCAAAGAGAGTGGATTAGGATTTTAAAAGGTGAGTACATTTTCTTTACACAGCTTCATTGTGTGCAGTTGTAAATTCCCCCACTGATGAGGTATTTTGTGGCCGAACGGATTTCTTTTGACACTTTACGGGAGGGGAAAAAAAATAAAAATTCAACTTTCCCATCTTGGAGCAGTAGTTTTGGATATTTTTGTCTCATTCACTTTATTGAACCTCTTGCCCCTCCAGTCCAACACTCCTGTTTCAGTTTGATTTGGGACAGCTTTTTTTTCTCACCAGTTTTCAGTCCACCGAATAGAACAACCACCAAATAGTGGTTCACACCATTCTTCACACTCATTCGTAATAAAAGCCGAGAGCAAAGCAAGTGCTTGACTTCCTGAGTACTCCCCAAATGCTTTCTATTTTTGTATGCCTAAGTCTCAAAAGTAGGCAAGAATGCAAATGAAAGCAAGCTACACCATCTCCTTCTACCTGAGAAAGCTCAGGAAGAGCAGAGAAGGTTTCAAGATAAAGACTCCCCAGACTCTCTACCTGTTTAGCAATTGATTATCAGCCCATTTCTTCTGCTGCTATAACGCCTTTGTAGCTTGAGATCTTTACTCCATTTGAGTGTATAGCATTTAACTGGTATCCAGTAGAAGTAGGGTGTCCCTCTGTTGTTTGTGTAGCCACTTACTAATGCTGTGCATAGCAAGGAGCTTTTGGTTGTGGCTTCCACATCTGGGGCAGCCTTCAAAAAGCAGTGATGATGACATCTGCCAATGCTAGCTGTTGTGTGAACCAGCACACTAAGCTGGCATTAGTTTGTGCTGCTTCTCTATCAGCTGTTCTGGGCCCTATACGTTCTGAGACCATGGTCAGAAAAGCCACTATGATACCTGTAGCCTTTGTAAAAATTGCATCCCTTAGATTTATGTCTTATTTTCATTTGGATGCTGGGATGCAGAGCCAAATTATTGCTGCTGTTAGCAGTCAGTCATAACAGCATCTATAGAATGCAAAATAGTCACCTTTACAACAAATAGACCATTATTAGCCACGTGCTACAATTGAAGTCCTAGGGTGACACATTAGTTATGCCATCCAATACGAATATTTAGCTTTTGAAGGAGGGCTGCTACATTTTAAAAGAAGCATTAAATTAAATACTAGTAATACAATTTCGATAACATAATTAGCAACTCTTAAGCCTAATGGGTCTAGTCCTGTTTCTGCAATAGGTTGGAAGAAACTGCTTGAGTGCTGTATTGATGTAAAACCAGGAGAAATGAGAATCCAGTCCACTGTAATTCAGCATCTATTAGATTGTTGCCGCAATACCACAAGTATTTTTTAAAAAGATAAAAATACTTAATGCAGTGTATCTTAATCTTTAAGTTGGTTTTCTGTACTATTTAGGCCCTTGATTATTTGTATTAGATTCCTATTATTTGTGCAATAACAGTATCTATTTTGCTGCATAATTCAAAGCGCAGTGAATGCCTTTATGGTTGAGTTCATAGTAAGTTTCTAAGCTGGCCAGGAAGCCACGAGTTCAAGTCCCACACCAAGACTTGGACAGAAACCCAGAAGTGATACCGCAATGCAGTATTAGAGATAATACTGCATTTGATGTCCATTCTTTAGGATAACATGTTAAGCTTGTGTTTGCTTCATTAACCTTGAGAAATGGTTTTGTGGAAGTGGTTCAAAATGATGCTCTTTAAAAAAGAACGTATAATAACCCTATCGCCTGGTCAGCTGTCGTTTCTCCTCCTACTCAATATTCAAAAATTCTCTTACAAGCTGCTAGTGAGCACAGAGTAGTTGTTCTTTTACACATCTGATAGGTATGTCACTATTTTGGGAAGTACTTAGAGATCAGGTCACATTCTAGTTTTGCACTTCTAACACTCTCTTTGGGCTGTAGTGTTTTTAAGAAAAAATGTGCACCGAAGCAACTTAAAAGCATTCTGGTGATCTGGGGCACTGCAGTAAAAGCCCTGCCATCTTTTAAATAGGTACAACACGTAACACTGTCCTGATAAATAGGCAAGCTTGTGTTACCATCCACCAACTCTTTGCCTAAAGCTACAACAGATAAAGATTCTTGAATTTTCCATCTACTCAATTTACACTAGCGGAAGACTGGAAAAACAATTAACATGTATATAGGTAACTAGTTGGATTTCGCCCTGATCCCTGAAGTATCTGAATGCTTCACACAGACCTTGTTTCTTAACCTGCTGTCTGCTCAGCTTCCACTACCTGCTTCTTTGCCCAAGTATGACATGAAATACTTCTATTCAGTGAAATAATTTAGGGCATAATGGGTAACTTAGTTTCCAAGGAAATTTATGGTTGGAACAACAATTTGCCTCTTTTTCATTGTTAGTGAAAATTGTGCCAGAAATTCTGTAATAAGAAGGTTATGTGCAAACATTGGTTATTTTATTTTTTCAAAAAAATTACTTTTCTTTTAAGTTCTGAGGAAAAGCTTCTCCATAGGAATTTTTGCCCAGTCTTTGGTTTCTGTATATAACCTTGAAACTAATATCACAGCTGATCATTACTTAACTGTTGGTCTTGACATATTTTTGGTTACCGCAGCTCATAGGTAAAAGCTGTGCAAGGACCAATTGATGTCTTCAGAGCTAATTAAAAAGTCAGAGATTTGTCCTGAGCTTCTGCTTACCTGATAGCCTAATTTATGCTACGTCTGGGAGCATACAGTTAGGGGGCAGTGGCAGCAATAGGGCTTTAAGCAGTAAAAACTACTTTTACAATGGGAATTGTAATGCAGTTTTCCATTAAACTGTCAAATGTCTGATATTTGCCCTGTGTTAGCCTGTATAGCTATACAGTTAGGAAAATCCTGGTGTTTCTGGCTGGGATTAAAATGAAACATGGATAAACAAATGGCAAGAATAAAAGACAGACTGGAGGGGAGAGCGTTAAACAGAGCAGAGAGAACTAGAAAAGGTAGTCAGAAGTTTGTCTCCTGCTTGTAGCACTAACAATACCTTTAGAAACAGTAAGTATCAGTACCTTAACTTAGATAAACAGAAATTTAAAAATACAGCTTAGACACTAAGGAACTATAAAAACAGGATGGTGTCTCTGGGGAGGCAAGGCAGATAAGTTTTCTAAATTTTTATTAAAGTAATTATAATTTTTTTTAGAATTAAACAATAAAATTATGAAGGGTAAATCTTAAATTTTTATCTGGCTGTCCACTTTTACAAATACGTGTATTAAATGAAAACACCATAAATTTTTTCCTCCATTTTTATGTAATACAAAAGATACTACAGGATCCTACATTAAGTACATCATAGACCTATTTTTATCTTATAAGTATTTTTAATATTCTTTATGAGATACACTAAAAATCAGATGAAGATATATTATGCATACTAAAATACAAGCAAAAAATGCAAATTTGGTCTCTCCTTTAATTCTGTGTCAGCTATTATAATTACCGAATTTCAGAGAATCTCAGAGGTTAAACATATTAGAATGTCAAAACCTTTCTTTACCCATTTTTCTTTGTCACTCACAAAAATGCTCCGATTGTTTCAGAGCAAACATTGTAAGAATATAATGCAGACCTAACAATGAACTCACTTTCAACAACATTTTGGATTTCAAAACTATTATGTTTGAAACTTGTGAATTTTTGAGGTTTTGTTAAAGAAACCCTATGCCTGTATTTTTCTTGATTACAGGATGTTTGGGATCAGTTCAGATGTTTATTCTCTTTGCCTATTTGATAAAGCCTCATTAATTACTGATATTAATGAGAATTATACAATGGGACTAGTCACATTTTTCCACTAAGAATTAATGAAATTAAAGTAATATTTTAATCATATATATGTCCATCTTTTTCCGTTACTTGTTTGATTGTTTTTTTCATGCTAGAAGATTAAATTTTTAAGTAAAAACTGATCTTAGGTCACTTTCACCCTAAGTTTTTAATAATTTAGTCATATCTAATTCTTGTGTTGGCAGTTTGAAGCCAAACATTTTGTCTTGGTAGACACAGCAGCCTTCTCTGTGTGCTGAAATAATGCTTGCTTTTTTCCAAGCTTGCATTTTGGCTCTTGTGGTTTATTCTGGCCTTTTTGCTGTCTTCAGAGATGTTTTCAAAGGGCCATGCTTTTGTAGCAGCTCGGTGGGAGGGGGGTCTTCATATCCAGGCAGTTAAGCTCCTGTTGATTTTATTGCATTTCAATGGCAGAGCGTGTGTCTCCCTGTAGCTCTCTTTGTAGAACCTGCCCTAGGTAATCTATGAAATTATGTACCTCAATTAAGTAATACCTGTATTTGAAGGAAGTTTGTAAATAATGTATGATCAGTGAAGCTGTATTGTTAACAAGCAGGCAGACATGAGTCCTCTAAATGACAATAGTCAAAACTTTATTTTAACAAGTATCTGGAAATATTTTGTTGGAAATATGTTGGTGATTTTAAGAATAGCTATTTTGCAATTGGGAGCAATCAAAAGGAAGAGATGCTCTTCAATTTACATCTTTATTACCACGATGCATCAGAGGGTTGAAAGTAAAATATAGTTCCTTTTTAATATGAAGAAATAAAATGATCTTTCAGTGAAAGACCTCTCCCAACAAAACACCCTTGAGATGGGTATGATGAGAAGGGTTAAAAGGTCTTTTGGAGTTTTTCCATGGACTTATTCCCAGGTTGTGCTGACAAGAACAGTGAAGCAAGACTGCTTCTGCTCTTAGGAGCAGTGTGAGCCTCTGACCATCTACTAGTTTCAGAGGACCCGAGGCTTAGCACCGGGTTTGAGACTTGAAATCCCTGAGTTTTCTTGAGCCCGGGCTGCTGCAAGTTGCTCTTTCCATTGCCGCACACTGGGATTCTAATTTTCTAAACAGTAAGGTAAGTGCTTAGGAGTTAAGTTTACTGCCAGCCGCATTAACTCAGCTGCAGTCATTCACATTCACATCTACATGTATGAATCTGTGCTGGGGATCTGGGTCACACAAGCACCTGTGTGCTGTGGGTACAGCTGCACAGCCAGGGGCACCACTCAGAGGAGTTCAGGCTGCTTCATAAAAACCAGCTGTGAAATTTACAGCTGATTCCCAAACCAGCTGTTAGCACGCTCTCCAGCACACCTTGCTTTAGCCTCTCCTGGAAGTCCCTGTCCTGTACCAAAAATGATGAACGGTGTCCTGCTTGTGATAAAGAAGCAGAAGTAGAAAAGAGAAGATCAAGAATTGTCCTCTGGATTGAACTGACTTTTCAGGCCTTTTTCACTGTCCTGCCTTTCATTCTTGGCCCGAGAAATCCTTGGGCCGTGTTTGGTGATTACTTCTTATGACAGGGAGAGAATGCTTGTCCAAAGCGACCCTTCTGCACAGCTCCCTGCAGAAGTGTTTGGTTTTGTTATGTGATTTTTTCATGCAGAAAGACATGCCTGAGCATTCAACAAAAACTGGAAAGACCTGGCGATCTAATCCAGTGTAGTTAACAAAATGAGTAAATAAGAGCCCTGGCCCAAATTACACTATCTTTGCAGTCTATGTGTCATAAATCAAACCTTCAGAAATATCTAGTTAGGTAGCATCAAAAAGTTCTGGGTCATTTCTCTCCAGTTATTTTAATCACATTTTTTTCTAATTGATTACTTCAGAAAACAGATTAAATATAGTGAAACAAAAGCACATCAATAAAACCTAGCATTCACATAATCTACATACAGCATCTTCTCACCACACTGCTTTACACCTTGTATCTTTATTTTGCTACTGAAAAAATCATTAATCTAATATTTTGCTAACCTATAAATACCATGCTTTTACCAAGGTTTAAGAGAAAGGACAACAGTTTAAAACACTTCTAAGGGGGAGTCTTGACTTGTGGTCCTCTGCTCTGCCTAGTGTGTGCTTGTTTCAGTTAAGGCAGATGAGGGAAAGAAGTGTTAGTTCACCTTCCTACTCTTCTTGTAAGCCTAGATAAAAGGTAAAACCAGCTCCAACCTGAATTATGGCATTTACAACAATTCCCATGGAATCAATGTGTTAATTTTACTGTAAGGTCTGTGTTCACGCTCTCTTCCCTCCTGGTGGATACATGCAATGCAAGATTTGCTTGTGTGGCCCTTTTGCGTGCTTTCTGCCTGCTTTGTGCTATTTTGTAAGTAGGTTATAAGCTCTGTGTGTTTGGAATAATCATTGTAATGAAGATGCTGTTTACTGGCACAAGCCCAAACCAACCCCGAAAGTTTAATTTTGAAGATGTTAGGTATTTACATTTCCAACAGACCTCAGATCTAAATTTCTCATGGTAAAGTAAAAATGTCCAAGCCAGTCTTCTTGCTTTTGAATTCAGCTATTTTAAATCTGGTTATAGAGAAATTCAGCATTTGCAGAAATGACTCAGATGAAATATGACATGAAAAGTTAGTAGAGTGGAGACTGAAAGGAAATATTTCTGTTGTTGCTATCCCACAGTTCTGCCAAGGACTGAAATATTTCATGCAGTCTCATACAGTCATTTATGCACATGCTTTCTTATTGTGCTTATGTATTTCTTACAGTGCTTATATTTGCTTTCTTTCCTTTTGGAATGGTTTGTAATACACAGCTTCTCCAGAGGATCTGCACTCTTTAAGTCTGAGCAGGGCCCCAATTCAAGCTTTCTGATTTTTCCAATTCAAAGCTACATCAAGCTTTCTGTTTGACTTTTGCACTTTAATACAGAGCCAAACCAATTTAATATGGTAATATTGACTATACCCTTGTTTGATAAATAGCTTAGGCATACAATTTTATTATAATTATATAATTATGAATAATTACAACCACCATAGTAAATATATCTGAAGCTATTTACTGTATTTCCCATAAACTGTATTAAACCTAAAAATCAACACTGGTACCAAAACCAATGAGTATTCACTGCTGGATATTGCCAGTTGTTCTGAAGCAATAATTTGTAGAATAACAGTGGATTTTTAGTTTGTCCCTTCTGTGTTTTACCATACCTACGGTATTTATTTTAGAGGTAACATGAAAAAGATGTGCAAATAAGTATAAGTAGCAGAAATGAAAAAGACAGCATTAATACTATATTTATTTCTATATTATCATTTGTAGATATTACTGAATGCAGTATATTATTACTGAGTTTTAAAATTGCAGATGATAGATCCTCTATGAGAGAGAAAAACAACAGTGAACTATGCAGCAAATCAGGTGTATAACTTCCCTAAATTTGCAGCTTAGGCTAGATTTTCACAAAAGATCTGCTCTCATTTAGTGACAGAATGCAGGCCATTATTTTCATACCCCATAAACAACCAAAATCAAAACCCTCACAGAACAAAGAGCTGAGTATACTAATTCAGTAACCTTTTCTTGAAAATCTAGCCATGTGTCGTAATGCCTGGCCTGAAGGAAGGTGAACACAACTCACAATTTGAAAAAAAGTACAGGGTTAAAACTGTGGGCACCTTCGTAAAGAAAGGCAGTATGATTCCTGCTCACTAGCAAACTACAGAATTGAGTAAACAGCCACTTGCCAGGTGTGCTCAGCTGATTCATGTTCAGCATATGACCATACCAGCTGCTTGACTTATGTTGAGTTGAAAGAGAATTTTAACAGAATAAACAAAGTAATTCTATGTATTCTTGAGAATCTACATTTCCCTTCCCCTCCCTACTGAAAGCTGTAGTGATATTAAAGGTGAAATGATCTTTGTGCATAGAGCTAACTAGGAACTTCTCCGGCAAGTTTTTGCATGCTTTTCTTCCACTTGCTTAAACACATAAACTTCTCGATGACTCTAAGACTGTAGCCCCAAGATCCTAAGATTTCTCAAATAGAATTGATTTAACTCCCACTGATTGAAGGCTTATACACTTTGCACAACTAAAACAGATTTCAACTTGATTCAATCCTTTTTTTTTCCTTTGCACCCTGCTATTGCATAGAACGCTGTCAGTTTGCTCAAAGTATTGGTAGCACAGCAGAAGAGGACAGACTCAAAAACCTTTGGTTTTTACTTTTTCCTGTGTTTATTTCTTTAGTAGTTTTTTTCTTCTACAATATATAGATGATATGTCCGTGGCAGGTAATAACAAACTTTCTTTATAATTGTTGAATCCTTTTCGGAAAGTCCTTTGCAGATAATATCTAAGAGATAGCATGTTAACTTTGATCCCTGACCTGGGTTCAGCATCACAGGAAAATATAAAATATAAAATGTAAGACACTGTCAACCTCCAACACAGGTATGCATGAAGGACTCTATACTGCCTAAAATATCGAAAGGAAAGCTGAATTTACCATTGCCGGCTTTGGAAAAAGCAATCTGGGGTGATGCACTGTAGCCTTTAGCCAGACATTTTGCTTACCCTTTTTGCTGCACTTCAGAAAGGGTAATTAGGTAGGCTTAATGGAATTGTCAATCCTGTACTCAAAAAAAGGTTTATATTTAGCATTACCACTTTAAAATAATACACGTCTTGTTCCCAGCCAATAGACCTGAGCAGTTCCATGGTTGAACTCACTGCCCTGATCTCTAAAATTTCCTATTATATTCCCTCTGATTATCTTGTGTTCCAGGGAGAAAATGGTAATTTCAAATAATAATAAAAATGCCATAACCCTACAGATTAGGGCTGTAGTTAGTATGAAATTACTTCAACTTTAAAATATCTCCAAGTTATTTTGCTCTCATAATTGCTTGCAAAATGTACATTATAATATATTGTGTATCTAAAAAAGAATGACTCACTGATCATTAGAAAGGCAATCTGTTCAACAAGGTCTCAAAAAAGCATATACTTGTAAAGCTTTTCTCAAATATCTAAATATCAAATATGTAACTATCAAATATTTTCAAGCATTTCAAATCCAAATAAAAACCACACAAGCTTTTCAGTTATTCAAACACCTTCTTAGAAATGAAACTTACTTGGTTTGGGAGGCTGGGTTTACATTTCTTTTGTTTTAGATAAAGACCATAAATAACTGGGAAGTAAACACCATTTCTGAAATTATGTTAAGTCATAAGGGTAAGTTGTTTTACAATACCTGTTTGTAAAGATAACTATATTCCTCTGCAAAGCACAGTATCAGAAACAAGGCTTAGAAAAGTCATCCTTTTGGCTCTTGGTCACATTCTGACATTACACGAGCCTTGTAGGGCCAAGTATCTTTAGCTGTTCTCCTTGAGAAAAACAAGTCAACATTTGCAATCGGCTATTAACGGGCAATCTGACAATGACAATTTGGTCCAGTCCGAGAATGAGAAATGACTTGTATATTCTCATTCCTTTAAATTAAAAATAAGACATTTGTCACAGTGCTATGCACACTAAATTAACCCTATGCAGAAATGAAGCACATACAAGAAGCTACCCCAGATACTAGACTACATCTGTTACATGCAGAAATGATTGCAATTATACTGTCAGTGTGTGAATCTCTCATTGACTACTGTAGAAGCATGAATGGCATGGCACCTGAGTTCAAATAAAAAAACACACTTAAAGAAATTACCAAATCAGAAATCCTTACATAATACTATATTGTAATGCACATGCTAGGTATGTTCTCTTTGCATCATCAAATTAATCGATTGTAGGGGCAACCAATATTGGTAATGTAATGCCAGGAACTGCTGTTGTACACCCTGAAGATACTTTTTATCGGTCACACGGGAAGACAGTAAAAGACAGTTTCTTTTAGACAGTCAGTAAAGGAGGTTTTATCGATGAAATTTTTAACATCACATTAGGATGATTAAAATAAGATCCAGCATGAAACAAACAGATTTCTAAGTGTCAAATATGCAAGCAGTAGGGAGAAAAATTATTATAATAATAAAATTATCATCAGTGCTGTTTTAGTCAGTGGAAGTATATTTAATGAAGCTTATCAACACCTTCAAACAGCAGTTGAACTCACCATTAATAATATTCATTAAATATGCTTTAATTGTCACATTGTGTTTGTTTAACAGTTCTTGTCTATATATAAAGAATGAAAGAAAATACAGAATGGGTTAAAGATCTGAATAGGCCATCAGACCACTTAAACCAGTCAGATCATGTCTCAGTTATCTTTTTTAATATCCTCAGGTGGAATCACATCCCTAATGGATGGGTATTTGAAGGAGCAGTGCTTAAAACTATGGATCTGATATCACTGCAGTAACACAAAACCTGCAGGATTCCCGATGCTCTGCTGCTGTGTGTTAGGGGCCAGCTCCAGCAGAGTGCTGAGTGCCATTAACGCTGGCAGCCAGATGTGCTGAGCTCCTGTCAGGAGGTAGTTAGCACACTTCCCTATTGATTGTGCTGTTTGATGGGGTAGGGGAAGGGTAGTTGTCACTGGCCTAAAGGAAAAGGGCAGTATTAACCCCTGAAGGAAACAGCAGATTTCTATCTCCCCTAGTCACTATCCTGAAAGAGCGAGCATAGGACAAATCACTGTATCCATCATTTCTTGAAGAAAATACGGAATAAAAAATGGTAGAAAAGAAATGGAGAACAGTGCGCTGTCTTTTGCCTGACCTATGTAAGGAAATTTTAGCAACAAACAACTTCTGAGATGAGACGGTGCTTCAATGAGGTTACCTCACTACTGAAAGTCACTACAAGGATTCCACATAATATGAAAAATATGTCTCTATTAGAAGATCTGTTTTCTGTACACCTTTAATGATGGGAATGCAGTGCTGAGTAATGTGTGCCAAGGATGCCCTAGTTTTTTGCCAGTGGCGGCTGCATTTATTTGCCAGTTGCAGTTGCATTTATCTCCCAATATAAGACAATTGATCAGCTGCTTCTAAAACTTACAAGAACTCCATTGCAATTATCTTTAGCATGAAGTTGTTTGGATGACTGTAATGCATGGCAAAATAAGCACCAGAATGTCTGTTTTCTTCTTAAACACATGATTGTATAAAAAGTCTCCCCAAGAAAACTGGGCAGATGCCTAACAGGCCAGGCAGATTGGCCTCCAATACAGAAAAACACTGAGCATATAGTTCCTCATAATAATAAAATGGGTAGCAACATGGAATTTATACCATGTAGTACCATCAGTAATGACATTTGGAAAAGATCTTCTGGCAAACAATATCCAGATTGCAATTTCAACCATCTTCAATGTACAATGTAAACAGGATTTCCTAATGTATGTGTAAATGTACTTAAGTTAGGTAAAATTTCATATAAAAAACTTCGCATAATACTTACATTCAGGTAAGAGGAATCTATAAAAGTAGTACAGAATGCCAATTAGTATAATAAAAGGTATGTAAAATACTTACACAAGGGCTACTGAATTAAGAAAAACAGTAAGAAAAAAATATGGTAACTAAGTCATTAGTTCTTCAAACTTTCCAGAGGGTATAGCTCAAAGATCCTCCCTCAAGCACAACAGCAGTCCATCCAAATACTCAGAAAAACAAGTAGATGTATCAGAACATCAGCTGGCTCAGCAGGCAACTCATGACTGTGCTCCAGTGGAAAAAAACCCCAAAGAAAACAGGACATGTAAAGGAGGTGGGAGCAAGGGCAGGCTACAAAGGAGGAATACAGAAAAACTGCCCAGGCATACTGGGATGGTTTTAGGAAAGGAAAAGTTGAGCAAGACTTGAAACTCTAGGGATATCAAGAGCAACAAGAAGAGCTGCTGTTGCTAGCTATGTTAGCAATAAAAGAATGAACAAGTATAATGCGAGCCTGCTGCTGGGCGGGGAGGGCGATTTAGTGACACAGAATGCAGATGAAGCTGAGGTACTCTACATTGACTGCCTCAGTCAGGCAGACATTTGAATCTTGAGACAGGGTTCCAGGAAGACAAGGTTCAGGGTAGTGGAAGAGGATTGATCAGGGATCTGTTGAGAAACTTGAGTCCAACTGTGTTCAGGATAAACTGTACTACCAGCAGGAGCATAGCCAATAGATTGAGGAAAGTGATGCTTCCCCTTTCCTCAGTGCTCATTAGGTTGCACCTGGAATAGCGTAGCCAGCATTGGACCCCTAGTACAAGAGAAGTGTTGATAAACTTGTGTGAGGCTGGCAGGGGCCACCAAGATGGATACGGACTTAGAGCACTAAGTCCTTTGAGGAGGGGCTGAGGAAACTGGCCTTGGCCAGAAGCCTAGAGAAGAGGCAGCTTTGAGGTAACATCCTTTCAGTAGCTATGAGGAAATTGCCAGGAGATGGAGGCAGGTTCTTTACTGAGGTGCATGGCAGCAGAATGATAGATAATGCTTTAAATTAAAATGGTAGAGGTTCTGACATGGTCTAAGGAGAAACCAGTTTCAATATGAGAGTAACAGAGCACTGGAACAGGTTGCCCTGAGAAGGTGTGTGGCCTCCATCCTGGCGTCCAACTGGACTCAGCCCTAAACAATTTAGTCTGAATTCTGTGCTGTTCCTGCTTTCAGCGTGAGGCTGGACTGGATGACCTCCTGATTCTCCTCCTGACCTAAATTCTTCTTGATTCTATGAAAATATGGTGACTATAAAAGACCAATCTGACAACAGTACTTCTTTGCTATACTAGAATGGTAAAATATTATATATTAGTTAGAATATGTGCCACGCTAACAGAATGCTTTCCGAAAGCAAACACGGCTGAGGGATTGCTATTTAAAGATTCCCATGTGAAACAAAGCATTACTTGTTATACAGATTGTGCCCGTTTCTAAAAAACAAGATACAAACAAAGGGTGAAATCCAAAAGAGGAAAAAGTTACAATCTAAACTATGTTATGAGAATATCCCTGGTTAATATATCAAGTTTAGAGTTGAGCTAGTTGAATCTGAACAGATGTACTATATCCTGCATGCGATGTCCATTTTCCCGTTGGTAAGTTTATGTACCTTTCCCAAGTATTATGGATCATGGAGGACATACTCCATTATACACACCTAAAAAGCTGAATCAAGCTAGAATCTGATGAAATTTCAGTTATTTGAATGTTTGGAGAGTGAGAGTGTTTTGTTTTGGGGAAGAAATAAAGCCTCATTCATTATATGATGCATGCAGCACCAGTTAAAGACAAATAACGGTCAAATAAGATACAGTTTTGCTTTCTTCTAAAATATCGATCTAGTTTAATGATACATAGGCTCTGTATGACAGATTCATGGTTTTCCTGAATAAGAGCTACAACTATCACAACAAAGTCCAACACAACACTTGCAAATGTGTCACTTGCTAAGTTTTTGCTGTTTGGAATAAGGGTGAGCTTAGCAGCCACTGAACTTTCTTAACCATGCCTCCTATATTTTTTTATTTGTCACTCATTTGGGAGTTCTATTTTCTGTATCAAACTTGGAAACCCTGAGAGCTGAACTTGATGCAGGGCTTATACGGGAAAAAGATGAACAGGACTTGATTCCACCTTTGCCTTCTTTAACCCTGTGGCAAGAGAAGGAAACAGTTTGGCCCCTTCTGCCAGTCAGAATAACCCCAGTTGTCTCTAACCCCATTCTAGCACCTGAGGATCATTACAGCGTATATCCTCTCTAACAGATGATGTTGTTTCTCTAGAAATTATCCTTTATTACAGACAGGACAGAGACATATACACAACTGCATCATCCTAGGGTGTCTTTTCTCAGGTCTGGCCTGTGGTCTGCAATACCCATTTAAGAGTAATTCCTATTCAGTGCAATTCCTATTAAACTACTCTGTGGTGAATATCATTTCATGTTCTCACTCTGTTATCCATTTCTTAGACTCGATCCTGTTAGGGTTGGGTTTTTTTGTGGCATTTATTTATACATACACAATGCTCTTGTCTATACTGGGAAATGTTACAATGCAATCTTAGTGTACTGTCTTAGAGAAGAGAGGAGGACAGTGCAAAAATACAGTAGAGAATGATGGTTTGGAACTGTGAACTTTTCAAGAATAATATGTCTTTCGAGGTGAGAGACTCACAGTATTAGTCAATCAGCTCCTTAGGAGTCACTTTAGTTTGCTATTCAGTTCAGACTTCTTGTGATTGAATGTATTTAATAAGAATAATGCTTTATTAGTAAAACTGTTGTGAACTATAGAATATCAGTTTGTATTCTATGATTCTATGATGGGGTAGGAGGTAACTTTGGCAGCTCCTCAAAGTGGTTGTTAAACCTCTTGAGAGGGAGAAGTGCCCTTTCATATTATATATATGACACAATCCATATAACTGAAAATCTAGTCCTGAATTTGCTTTGACATATAAAAGTTCAGGTCAGTAATTTCCCTTGGAGTAACTGAACCTCAGTGTGATCTTTGTAAGTATGATACTTTAGTTAGGCCTGGTAATTTAGTGCCCGTGGTCCCTAAGTGGCAAAAAAAAGTTTAGATATTCTGCTTTCCACGTAACAATCAAGGGTCCACATGTAGAATTGTTTCTTCATCATTTCAAAAACCAGTTGATATATTTTCCTAAATTCCTCAGAAAGTGGAAATAAAGTGCTTTATTTACAACTTTCTTTTGTATCCAGGAAAAAGAACCCAAGTTGAAAGAAAAGGGATTAAGACAAAAATATTACTTAAAAGGGAAACAATGCACTGAGTTTACATGAAACAGGAACAAATGCTTGTGCATATTCAAATAGGAGAGAAATCATGTTTGAAATACAAGCAGCTACACAGAACATATTTATCTGGCTAATAATTATGTTTTGCATATATTGAGTTCTGCAGAGATAGTGACGCTACTGGCAATTCTGCTTCTGCAGGATCTGGGGTTTTTTTATAAATGAGGTCAAAAGACAACCAGAAATGAATGTAAATAGGCCTTCATGGTCTATTGAAAAGCTGTCTCAGCTGTAATATTCTTGGTTGGTGGAGTTGTTTTAATAAAATAGAATTGCATACCTGTCAGCTAGGAAGAAGAGTTGTCTGCAGACCATGTATTTCTTCCTCTTTTTTTTTCCTCTCTTTAAATAAACAGTAACCAGAGAAGGGGGATGCCACCTGCACCTAGCGCCTGATCTACAAACATCACACATATCAGACACTAACTCTGCATGTAGCTGCGCTAGGAGTTAGTAGTTTTTAATTAACTCTTTAAGCATTTGGGAGCAGCTCCTTAGACCCCAGTTCTACTCCCGACATAAGAAGATCAATTTGCAAGTTTTATGATAAAGAGAAACAACATCTTAATGCAGTGTTGTAGTCACCCACAAACAATACTCAGACTCTGCTTTATCCATCTACAAAACTTTTCTTTGAAACTCTGTGTATAAAACACTAAAGCCGCTTCTGTGCCACCTCATATTCTTGTTGCCATAAACAATCAGTGTAACTTACAGAAGCACTAAGGATGCTCTGAACTGTGTAACAGCATGGACTGGCTCAGGATTGATATTATACATAGGCTGTCTTTCACACCAGTTCATGAGCCGCTCCATTAATCCACAGAGAAGGCTCAGATACTGATTTATAGATACCTGGTTTTGTACTTCAAGGCTGTTATCCTCTCACATAATATGGGATGTTGTCCATGACTCCAGAAATAGTCCTTTTGGGAAGTACTGTCTTTTCTGTTGGATGGACTTTAGTGTTAAATTGATTCCTGGTATATTTTTATCATGCAAAAATAATGCTGGGCATTTACGATGGAAACAAAGGAACACATTTTCCTTTCTTTTATTATCACTATGTAAAATTATACAGACTTTATTCTTTCTTTCTTCCTTTCTTTCCTTTTCTTCCTTTCTTTCCTTTCTTTCCTTTCTTCCTTTCTTTCCCATTTGTGAATTGAAAGCCATTTTTCAATCAAGTAGACAGAACTGCAACAGTATTTTACCTTAAATATCATGACAATAGGATTTATGGACTACTGAGTTTTATGGTTTTTTTGAAAGTATAAAAAGAAATGCTTTCTTGTACAACAGCCATAAACATGCAAAATACTAATGAGATTATCTGGCATTTTTTTCCAGAGAGGAAGGAGTAAAGCAGATTGGCACAAATGAGTTTTGAAAGGAGGAAATTTGCAAGCTATTTTCAGAGACACACTTGCATTGATTTGAATGAAAATCAGCAGAGAATGCTCTAAGAAATAAACCATCTCAAAAGGGCACAGACTCCAAAGTATGAGAACAGCTGGGAATAAGTGCTTTAGAACATGCGTCTTAGTGAGGAAACATATCTACACAATGATTAACCGCTTTTCAAGCAGTCTAGGTAAAAGACAAAGGCAAAACTCCTAATATATGTCTACCCTTCTTCTGAAGGCATCTCCGCCTCTCTACCCTCTGGATTAAAACGGAGGACGGTTTGGTCTGTGTTTTGCATGTTTGTTTCATAACTTGTTGTCTTTGTGCGTAGCAGCTCAGACTCAGCTAATACTAGTTAGCAATGGCATAATATGTCTCTACCAGCAGTGCCCTGATACCTAGAGATCAGGATTTTTGGTGTTGCAAAAATAAAACTTTGCAGTTCTGTGAAAGCTGTGGGTGTACAAGCCAAGTCCTGTACCTGTAAATACTGTTATCTTGCCCTCAGGCCTTTAGGAGTGTTTCTGGGAGCAGAAACAATCAGTTACTATATAGTCCCATGCATTTGCCAACATTTCATAACTTCACACTATCACGGCTCAGTGTATTTCAGTATTATGAGTATCCTAATTTCGCAGTATTTGAAGTAAAGTCTTGTCATGTTTTCTCTGAGCTGAACTGACCATTTAGGCAAGACTTTCTGGTTTCCACTGAAGTCTCGTGACAAATCAAGGACTTAAATGAAGTCATGGCAAAATGTAAAAGAAAGGATTTTTATTGCCTATGGAACTGTGGAGGAACGAGGACAGGAAAGCAAGAAATTTCAGCAGGCAGGGAAATACTGAGGGCAGCTCTGATTTCTGGCCTAAGCTTTCGTCTGGTCATTTTCACTCAACTGTCAGCAACGAAATAGTTAATAATGTTGACATTTAAACACCATCTTTAGGTTTTGATGATAAGATGGCTCTGTTAACAATGAAGCTGTAATATATTCTTTTTGTGGATAACACTTCAGTGCTATAATCAAGGGTATTATCAAAACTAGGTATAATGATATTTGTCACTAATCTGGTTAATGAAAGAAAAAAAGACAACAGGACCTCCCCTTTATACTGTTTACTTTGAGTTTTTTTCCAGATTGAATTTTGGTATCTTTTGTGGCTATCTTTACTGATGAGATTTCACTGCGATTACACAATTAAAGAATTAAGAAAAATAGAAACAAAAAGGCTATATTGTACCAGAAACTTGGCGAGAGAGCTTAAAATGGGGTATCTATGGCAATGCTGGAGGTCGAAAAGCATTTTGTGACCAGTTATGGCTGTAATTCTGCTTTCCAAATGAAATTTTAATTTAATTTCTGAGAAATAATTCAAATATGTATGTTATTTCCTTTAAAAAAAAAAAGACAGTATACTAGACTAAAACATTCAAGATATACAAAAGTATAACACCAATACTTTTGACCTCAGAGATGTGAGCTTTCAGAGATGTAGATTGTGTGAAACCAGCTATAACTATAGTGCCGCATTACCCCACTGTCATTGTCATGCATCTGCTCTGCCTAGATCTAGGTTCACAGCTACAGTTCTGATTGCTTTTGAGATACGAGGTTTCCAGAGTGAGTTAGCAATTTCCATAGTCAGCTTGGTCTTGCTACTCTGAATCCTATACTGCTTGATTAAGCTTTTTCCATACTTAGCTGGGAAGCTGGGAAGAATATGGACCGTCTAGCACATAGACTGAGTCATACACTAAGTCAAATATGTAGGGAACACTTTAAAACTGGACTTGAAAACACTAAGATAAAAATCTAATCCACAGCACTATTTTCTTACCATTGCTCAAAACCAGAGAGAACAGCACCAATGTCAACATTGGTACTATTCGAAGTGTGATGTTCTGAAATGTGTGTAACACCAAACATGCATAAGGCAGCTATTGATCTTCCCCTGTGTCTATTGCAAGGTATGATGTCTGATTTGCTCTCTGCATCTCTTTTTGATATAAGGGCCAATGGGATAAGAGAAAGAAGCAAGTGATAGTGCAAATTAGGAGTATGGAATAACTCTCTTAACAGAATGTAACATTGAAAAGGATGCACACTGAAGATGGAAAGAGGACACAAAAAATCATGTGAAACCACAACAAAAAATAGACTAACAGCTTCTGCTCTTTTTATCTCATAACCAAACCCAAAATAGCTTTCCCTAAAACTGAAAGGAACATATTCAAAGCAGATAAAAAACTTTGTCAGGCAATGACTAATTAAAAGATGAAACTCTGCTCCACAGCATATTATCATTCTGAACAGCTTAGAAAAACTTTGAGTATGTGTATCATATTGTAACCTCCTAGTGCCATTTGACTTCAAAATGTGACACCTTTCTTACCACTCCAGGACTCTCTTTTTGAAAGTCAGCAATCATTGATGCTTTGTAGTTCGAGCAAGGGAAACGCGGGTCCCTTGATTAGTGTAGGTTGACCTTGTAACTTTCTGAATCCTGCTGCAAAACTGTACTATGGAAATCCAGTGGCAGAAGAGTTCCCTCTGGACACTGAACTGAAATGAAAGACTCCTCCTGATCCACTAGCCTGCAGGTTTTTTATTTCTGCCATGGAGGAACTTAAAACTGTCAGAAGGGATTTTTCCAAACTAAGATTTTTTTTTTCTGTTAAAGATGCAGTAGCTATAATAATAGGAGTTTTACTCTTTGTTATTTGTTAAAATTAGATGTATCTAATCATACCTTTCTGACCCTAAAGGCTGACAAAGAGAATAATTTTAAAGGCAATTTCATTTTTGTTCCTTTTTATTCAGATACTGTCTCTCATTAGCAGGAATCTGTAAAATACCCCTTCATATTGAAAATAAATTCATCTTAACCTGAGAAGAAAATAGAATATATTGGAAAGCCAAGGAATTGAAAAATATGGTTGAAATTGGCCCATAAATAAACCTACTTAGTGTGTCTGAGACCGGCTTTATCATTAAGTATTCCATGTGAAATGTGAATACGAAGTGACCCACAGTTCTGGGCTGGCACAGGAGCCATAACTGGAGGGGGATGGGTAAATGAGACATTCTGATCACTGAGGTCTCAGATGCTGATCGTGCTCCCTGTTGCAAAAATGGCAATACTGAATGGGAAAAAAGACAGTCTTGTCTCTTAGAACAAGTACTAAAACCCAAGGTAGAAACATTACACTACAGACATAAGAAAAGGTCATCAATTTCCAGTAGTTAACACCTTCAGTAGCATTCTGGATTTGATCCATTAAGGATGTTTGGAAAAAACTTGCATTAAGACATGTTTTTCGGATTTTTTTTGGACAGCTTTTTGGTTTTTGTTTATCAAAATGCAGTCAGGTAGTATTTCTTAAACCAAAAACTCCCACAAGAACAGGGAATTAGACAGTGACTTGATTCATTGACCTTTCTCATCACTTCTGGTTAAGGCATTGAATCTACAGTCAAAACCGCATTTGCTGGCCCTCATGTTAGAGCTAATCTAAAGGGAATTGACAAACATGGGTCTTTC
The DNA here is from genome assembly GCA_013398295.1 of Chionis minor. Lineage (NCBI taxonomy): Eukaryota > Metazoa > Chordata > Aves > Charadriiformes > Chionidae > Chionis > Chionis minor. The sequence continues at coordinate 538,625 of VZSF01002036.1, read as the reverse complement.
TTTTCAGTTGTATTTTTAATTGATTGGTAGGTTCACAGCATTTATAGAACACAAACAGGTGATAAAATGCCTATGCTGGCTGAAGTCTAGATGATGACCTTCTAAATGAAGTCCTGATCTTTCTATTTTAGAACACTTAATACCGTTTCCACTTTATTTTTTCAATATGTTTACACTTTTCTTTATTTCCTTATCCTCACAAAAGAGCTTAAAAGGCCTTAAAAATATTAGTTTTGAATCTTACTGTGTTTTGAAAATACAAATATGTTTAATTTGCAGTCAAATGTAGCAAATCACATTTTTCAGACTGGGTAAGTGGTGAGTAATTTGTGAGGTTTATAAACACTCTGAAAATAATTGCCTAATCTTATCTTTACTCAAGCCTATACTCTTCTGTAGTGCTTCTTATCCCTAGAATCTCTCATGTGTATAGCGTAAGCGTAAATGATCTCCTTACCTCCCTTTAACAGGTATACTCTGTAAGTAAGATATAGCCCACTGTTGTCCACAAAGTGTAGAGTAAGAAATGAAAAAGTATTCAGTGTGATACAATCCTTTCTGATTATCATATATCCATTCTCCATCCCAAAATAATTACATTTTTTATGTCAAAAGCTTTACAGCTTTACCACCTCAAGCAATATTTTACAGCTGTCAAGAATGATTTATGCAATAATGACTTAAACTGCAAAATGGAGTCCTCAAAGGAAGAGCTGTCAAATATTTTCACCAAAAATAACTTTATTAAAATAAAAATTCTGTATAAACAATATTTTACCTTCAACTATAATACAGCTCATATACCTATATGATTGGTGAAAATGAAGTTGTGAGATAGTGAGGAATATACTATGCTGCTACTTTGGTATCAGCTTTGAATTAAGCAGATGTTAATGCCTAATGGGCAAGACTAAAAAAAAATCTGTTTCAAAATAATAGTTCTTGTGGTTTGTCTGTATTTATCTATTGTTCTTTTTAAAAAGGGATATTTACATTAAAAAATAAATTTACTGAATCTTTAATCCCATGAGTACATCCAGTGGTGTTTGTGGAGCTTCTTGTGTGATGAGAACCTATAAACTTGGACCCTTAGTTTTGGCGTCCATCTGTTCCCATTAACCATTCTTCTCAGTAGTAAGTAATTCTTTTGCTAACTACATAACCACCTACTGTGGCACTACTCTAACAGGACAGAGGACTAGAACTTTGCCTTGATTTTGCAAATACCCTTTTAAAAGGAAAAAGGAGTGAGGAGAAATTAAAACCAAATGTAGGCTATATTAAAAATCTTATTCTGATACAAATACTGCAAGAGGAACTGGTAAGGCTTTTAGCTGCAAACATTGAAAACTACTGTGAAGACAGGGCACCGGTGTGGTTGGGACAGGACCTGCTGGGTGTGTACGTAATGCTGACATCCCACCTCCATGCCATCTTAAACAATTACACATAGCTAGCACAAATATTCTCCCCCTCTCCTCTGCACCCTCCCCACACTGCACAGTGGAAAGGGAACTGTGGCCAGTCTAGCTTTCTGAAACCGGGATACATTGAATTTACATTCTCCTTTGCCCACTGGATCTTCTGCCTGCTGTGTTTAAGGCAGCGTAGATTCAAGCAACGGCCATTTTCTGAAAATCAACCTGCTACAACTTTTTTCAGAATCCTAATTCCCAGTACATATGCAATACCATTTTTCTAGTGCAAGAATTTCCTTTTAAGTTGAACTTTAAAGCTGTGACATTTTAAAACTATGTAAGGTGGTATTTAGAATTAAAAAGAAAAAGCATTAGTTATAGAGCGATTCCCTTTCTGATATCTGCATTGCTGGACTTCTGATGACAGATTAGCTTTATAAGTGAGGGGATATATGATCCCACTGACATTTGCTTTACTTTGAGATATTAAAATAATTTTTAATATAATCAGTGGCTTATGTAGAGTAAATGATAGTGTGATGTGGAATAAGGTTTTATTTGCAATTCACTGGGCATCTATTCAGCACTGTGTAACGTGGTCTTCAGAAACTCCCTCGGTGGAACCTCAAGTGATTCACACCTTCATGAGCTGTCTTCCTCCTCTGTATGCTTAGTATTATGTTAAATATTATATAATGGGTGGCTATGAAATATAACGTCAAATCAGACTTTCAAGCAGTGGGTAGTTCATTAGAGTAACTTGGGTTACTCACATGGAGAAAATTACATTTCTAACTGTGCTGGTATTGCCCCCTTAAACTATTCCCATATTCACTCACAGTGCACAGTGCAAAGTAAGCCACTAAGCAGGCACTAAACTCTCAGATTTTCAGAAAATTCTTTAAATTCATTTTGCTTCATAACCTGGAGGAAGTCTATCAACCATTCTGTATATTGTAATAATATACAGAGTGTGATATATATAGCGTTTACACATATACCCTATATATCGCAAAAACAAAGTTGCAAAATGGAAAAAGTGAAGAAGTAAAGATGAAAAGTGAAGTATATCTTTTCAGTAATTTAGAGTAACTATAGAATATATTTACTGACACTTATTATATCCATCATATAAGTAGTTTCAATTTTATGATACCAAACTTCAGACCTTTTTATCTCATTTTGTAAAGAAATTGAACGTGACGTGGAATGAAACAAAAAAGTCTGTACATACAAGTGATCAAGCTGTCAGACAGTTACGCATTTGAGTGTCAGACCTATCTTGTATTTTGTCAATTTCTGCCTGTAATCAGTGACTTGATATTTTATAATAATATTTACAATTCAAAATTCTTCGCCTGTATTTGTTTAAATTTAGCAGTGCATATAGTGCACGTGGTAAATCCTGTTCATATTTTGATCAGTAAAATTTTGAGGAATTCAACTCAAATTTGTCTAGAACTGTTGTCTCTAGCTTTTGAAGTTCCTTAACCTTCAAATATATGTTCTAGTAATTGACAGAAACTATTCACAGAAGTGAAGTTACTGAGAACCCTTATGTATAAGATTGTTTACACTGAATAACTCTCATTTACAATGATGTGCTTCAAAATCAAGACTATTTACAAAAGATATGGCAATTTTTACAGACAATTTTACTTTGGTTTGCCTCAAACAGACTATGGTGTGTTGCATGATGCCAGAATTCAGCATTTTAGAAAACTACATAGTTACGGTAATTGACAGATAAGACAGTTAAGCACCTTTCCCTCCCTCCTAATATCTTGGGAGACTGAAGCACTTTTAAATGACCAGTTCTCAAAACAGTGCTCCAGGTTGGTGGCTGTGAAAGTTAGCAATGACATTCTCCGTTTGCAATATTATTTTTAACACACTCCAAGTTAAAACAAACACAGGCTAGATGGTAAAAGACACATGGCGTCAGGTCTCCTGAGAATCTGTATTCAAGGCACAGCTACAAAAAAAAATCTTGACCAAAATCTGCTCCAGACCACCGAACTAGATCTAAGAATAAAGGACTCTACTGAGAATGTGCTAAGAAGAATATGCTTAAATATTGGTAGTGTGGGTAGAATGGTTGGCCCGAGTCCTATTTGAATTATACCAGCCTAAGCTAAAAATAATGTTACTTAAGTCTCTCTGAGATAACAACAGAATTATTGAGAACAGGGTTTAACTCTGTGATTTTAAAATGTAAGACCATCCATTGCATGTGATTCTAAAATTGATGCAAACAACATGCTGGCACTTCTCCAGAACTAATTTAAGCTCAGCATTTGAATATGAATTTCCTTTTCCTTCTCCCAAGAGCGTACACAGCAAGAGACAGAATAAGGTACACCACACTTATCCATTACTTGAATTTGTTTGAAAGACGGATGTTTCTGTAAATAACCCTGGGTAATTAGGAAAAAAACAAACCACCAAACCCTACATATAACTATAATGTATCATAATTAGTTTTCATGTGTATGCATTTTTTAATCTGCAAATACAGTCATTTATTCAATTTATGCTCTTAACAGGAAAAAAGCATCAGCAGAGCAGATTTAGCCATTCTTCCTTATATCAGCAGTACTTTTCACAGATCTATATTGAGTCTTCACTGAATAACAAGGAAAACCCATAGTTTAGCAATCCCAAAATTTTTACTCTGACAACATAATTCCAGGACAACTTCTGTGGTTCAGTTGTAGGTACTCCAGCTTCACAATATCTCATCTCTGAAAAAGACTTGTCCCTTTCTGTATAAACTAATGCTTTCTTCATGATAGGCCAATTTCTGCTACTTTAAACCTTGTGCTTTTTCCAGTAAAATACTACATTTAAATCAAGGTATGTTTCCAACTGCATGAGGCGGGCAGAGTTAAGCCCGCTGAAACTGATACACCACTGCTACGTCCCGTGAGATGAAACTGTTCCTAAAAATTAACACTCACAGGATGTCCCCTCTATGCTTGTTATCTGGGCATTGTTGTAGGGCTGTTTACTTTAGGAGATTCAGATCGCCTTTAAACCGGCCGAGAGGAGAACTTTTGCTCAACAGTTGCAAACCCAACGCTAGCTTCATTCAGCTGTTGGAGCCAGCATACGGTGATACACTCTGCACACCCACTACTTTTCATGGCAGATTCCCTTACTGGTGTCCCTAAGTGTACTTCACTGGACTTCCAAGAAATTACAACACGACTCCAGCAAAGGGTCTCGCCAGCAGATCATACGCACTTCTTTTACCAATCAACTGATAACCAAACACACAAAAAGTCTTGAAAATAAAAACAGACTTTACCATCTTTGTGATAATAGGTGACTTCTACTTTCCTCTCCTCTGACCCCAGGAGTGCTTGAGCAATTTGGGCAATATGATGTCTTTTGGTCTCTGGCCCATGAAGAAAATCACAGGTGCAAGGTTTCTGCATGACATCTGGCCTGGAGAACCCGGTCATCTCACAGAACCCATCGTTGCAGTAGATGATAGCACAGTTCTGCACTCTAGCATTAGCAATGATGAATTTTTTATCTGCAATAAAAGAAAGTGATGCATTTTTTAGTACTCTTTCAACATTTCATAAAGTGTCAATTGCACGGATGGATGCTAAACAACCTTTCTTTTCACTGGGATGCCTGAAATGCAGAGATTTTCGGTCATTTAATGTAGCTAATTTGATCCATAGTTTTTAAAGAAAGTTCAATAAATTTAGAGTACATTAAAGATGAAGATAGTTGTCTTTTAAGGAAAAAAAAGATTATGCAAGTCTTTTGAAAAGCTCCTTTTCACTTCAAAATGTTGTGATGAGTACCATCCTGTCAACCATAACTCCAGGAAAGTTCTTGAAAAGTTAGTAGCTTCTTCTGGGGGCAAGTAGGGCCTCAGGAAGGGGATTGTACTCAAGCAAAGGGCTTCCTAGGATAAGGTCCAACCAGTTCAGTCCACTCTGTAGGGATTTTCATTGAGCTGAATGACAGCAAGTTTATAGTCAGTATTTTAACAAAACTGTCTAGAAAAGAACATGATAATTTTTTTCCTGTGTGATTGTTTTAGAAGTTACATTTATAAATGAAAATATTTCTTAGTTTAAAAAAAAAAAAGAAAAAAGAAAAAAAGCAGAGTACAAAGGTCCATGAAATCCAAAAACTGATGTTGGAAACATTTTGCACAGTCCACTGAAGTTCTTTCTGTGCCTCAGTCTATCATCCTTTCCCAAACCCTTACCTGACAGAAAGGTTCAAAAGTTCTCAACTGTTATCTCATTTGTTTCTGTTTACCACAGTAACACATGATTCTCATTGTATTTATAAATGTGCAGCTTGGATACATTTACTATTAATAATACGAATTTCTGCTTACTTAATCACACTAGTAGGTGCCTTGCTTTATAAAAGACTTTGTATGTGGCACCAAGTTAGCAGTACAAGTCTTGAAAATTTTAAAGATATTTTGTCTTTGAACACAGTGAAATATTTGGAGAGGAAAATAGAGACTTCATTCTTGCTTTTTCCGCGGTCTTTCAGTCATGCTGAATTTTCACTATTGCTTGCCTAGTTAGTAGGTAGTGCTTTATTCTCTTCAAAATATACACACTTTACTGCATAAAAACTTTCCTCAAGTAGCAACACTGACTTAACAGTTGGATAAATTAGGACTACAACACCATCTCCATTTTTTCCCAAATAATGTAAATATTAAACTGGTAACGTGGGTTTAAGTATAATGAAGTATACAAACTGGAGGTAGCTGTAAGTGTTCGCACCAGACTGACACTAAAAATATGCAAAATATTTAAATAAATGTACATATATCAAAACTACTGTTTCTGAATGAAATTCATTTTAAGCATCAAGTGTTCCGTCTTACTGTTAACAGTAAGCCAGAGTTCCAGCCAGGAAAAACACTTCAGCTTTAGCCTCCTCGACAGGTAGTAAACTGCTGCATTGGGAAAGATCTCACAGACTCTCCCTGAAGATGCGTTTGCACTGGTTTGATAGATATTTTAGGCTTGCATAAACAAAGCAGAAATATTTGACAGCTATATTAAAATGCAGTCATGACAACAAGGTAAGAGAGTATTTTCCCTTTAATATTAACCCTCTGCACATTATCTGTTTCTTCTAAATCAAAGTCTGACTGTTCTGCTTTATTTTGAAAAGGCAATGATAATTAATAACAACAATAACAACAACAATAATAATAAATCTAGCTGATTTTTTTAGACATTGCGCAGGCAACAAGATTGTACACTTTGCTTTTAGAGCCAGCTCACCAGTTCAGAAGAAGGTAAGAGACAGAACTTCTATAGCTCTACGATACGAATACAGTCAAGGATAAAAACTAGTCCTTGGAACGGGGGAAAAAAAGCCAAATAATTCAAGTCGGTAATCTGTATTCTAGATCAAAAACAATGTTACTCCTGCCAGGGATCCCCTCTTACCTCTGGGGTTTTCTTTCCAAGCTACAAACTTAAAACCGTCTGGAGCTGCTGTCCATTTAGTCACGAGCAGAATCAAACTACTGTAGCAAAATAGATAGAAAGAGAGAACTTACTTTGCCCTTCAAATTTTCGTATGATTGTACCCAAAAATGTATTTTGTGGTGCCACATGACCTCTGCGAACAGGCATGTTTGTACAGGTCTTCGGTTTGCTGTGCACAATGACTTCTCCAAGGATCTCCTACACGGCTCCAGCCCAAAGCACCGAGCCAGCTACCCTTTGTGACAAATCATCGTCCTCTGGAGATCGGAAATCTCTTCCCATTAGCACCACTTCTAGACACACGCTTTTCCTATTGGAGTCAGATCCATCCCCCAGTTTCTTTCTTTCTTTGTTTTTCTTTCTTTCTTTCTCGCCTTGCTTTCTTTTCTATTTTTTTCCTGCAGGAGCTCGGACGCTATTGTCTGGGGCGGGTAGGGGTGGGG
>VZSF01002036.1:330013-529200 GCA_013398295.1 Chionis minor | reverse complement strand
GGGGGGGGGGGGGGGGGGGGGAAGAAAAATTTGAGAATTCAAATCTTACTGAAGCCTCATCTTTTCATGCTAAGTTTGAGAGGCACACTATGCCTGCCTGACAACTGAAATAGCAGGGGCCAGAACTCCATGGCACTGGAAATCTTTTTCTGTTCTTTCTCCTGTTGGTAGCTAGAAGTTTGCTGTTGATGTGAATATACATTAAGCAGTGTCAATTTTTTCCCCACCTTGGTTAATTTAGAACCTGATCAAAATAATCCCAGTCAAAACAAGGTAACTACTGCTAAAAGACAAGATCTGAGATGTGTTTTTTAGCAGGGGATGAATTTACAAGAATGATGGAATGTAATAACTACATGAGCAATAGGTGGCATCAGAAAAACTTTCATCTTGGTGATTTACACCCCTGCAGTCTTGTAGATGATCTGTTGGTCCTAGAGTGCTTAATACTCACCATGCATAATGCTTTCTAATTTTCTGTAGCAAGCCCATAGTGAGGGAAGTGTGAGAGGATAATATATTAAAACTGGACAATTTACCACTAAGACAAAGTAATGTGAAAGAATCTGCATTTGATTGGGGAAATTTACATGCAAGTGGGAAAGTTTGAATTCATCATAAATGTACGTCTCTAGTGTGATGAAAGAAATGGAGAGTGCCATGGAGATATATGTTTTATCTATAAAGTTGTACAGTTGCCAGCTCTGCAAGAGACCAAAATACCGTGGGACCGTGTCTCCGGAGCTAGAATCCATCCAGCACGACTGATCCCTTGTCCTCTGCCCCCTTGTGGCATTGCCCCTCATGGCGCCACAGCCCAGCAACAGCTCCCCAGTGAACCCTGCTGCTTTACAGCAAGATTATATATGGCATTTCCTGGCCTCAAGGTTAGCAGCTGATTTTGAAATAGTGATTTCACGGTTTTCACCGGCATTTTAGTTACTTCCTTCTCAAGTTCCTTAAGAGAATTGAGAGGAATATGTGCCTGGAGATGTGTTATTGATCTGTTTCAACATCTTGGCATTTAGCAATTAAACCTGTTATCGTTAGGAAAAGATAACTCTGGGGAAACAGCTCTACTTGTATTTCCCATCATATTTTTGCTGAAAAATATTGTAAAGGAGACAGTCAGTTTTAGTCCAGCATTCGTATCATGCTTGACTATGCCTTTTACTCTTTGATGCTCCAGGAGACTCTCCCTAAGAGAAATGTCTTTCCTTTTCCAGCTTAAATAGTATTTAACCATATGTTATTAGTTTTCAAGGTCCTGTGTTTTCCATTTCATTATTGTTGTGCTTCTACAGTTTGCCTTCCTGTAGACAGAAGTTTACTAGTGCCTTCCCTTTTGAATAAACACTTTTTGTACTGGAGCAATATAGCGTTAAGTCTTGGTAGTTCTTGTGGTTTTGCTTCTTTCTTCCCACTCCACCCTTGTTCCAGCTAGCTTGGGATAGCTGTGTTGCTTTTACCACGTATATCCTGTGTGCACTGTCATTCATTCATTCAACTACACTATACATGCTTCCAATTTTAAATATGGCTGAGAGTGTCGTCAGACCTGTCAAGTAAAATATTGAAACTTTATTTCAAGTCCCGTTTTATGCTAAGATGGCCTTTGTGGTTCCTTGACAGATTTATGTCTCTTAATCATCACCTTTTGGTTTTTATCACTCTTGCTTCCTTGTCTTTCTTCTGTTTAATGTCTTTCCAAAATTTCCAGCGATAGCTCTAGATTTTGTTTTAATCCTTCTCAATAATAATGATCATCAATTAGATTACAACTGTCTGGACTTTAGGCACAGGCAAAGTATGCAGTTGCCTGTGACAACAGCCTGCCAAATTACCTCTGATGGAGAAGATAGAAATCAGCTGCTTGGACATCACGGGCAGCCAAACAGCAAATCTCTCCTGACGCTACCGGGAGAGGCACAGGGTGCGTGCGGCGGCAGTTCCTGCTGTCAGAGCTGCCTCCTTCCAGCAGTAACTTGTCTTTGCTTGCACTGCGCCAATGCCCCAGACTAGTAAGCCTCTCCTAATCCTACGGCCGCACAGTCAGCTATGTAGCAAAATGGGAATACTTCATTATCGTTATTACAAAATTCACCTTGAGTTAGGTCTGATTGAGGTTATTTTGTGTTTCACTTTTGCTCTCTAAAAAAAGGCTTCTATTTCTGGCAAGACCACTGATGTCAAAGAGATTGCACAGATGTGATTATTGTATTTGGCCTTAAGGTTTACTTCCTCATTGTTCTGCATATGGGTCTTATTAGTATTCAGGTCTTCAGATATCTCAATGGGAGAAAGGGTATCAAGATTTTAGTATCACAAAAGGACAAAAGAAGTGTCCACACCAAATAAAAGGTGATTACAAATTTCTAGTTAATTTTACAGCAGGTTTAATCCCTCAGTAGCACCAAAAAAAAGTTGTTTTACATATTTTTTCCTTTGTTCAGTGTGTATTTTACACATAATTCTATCTGAGGGACTGTAATTGATGACAAGAATAGGAATGATAAATGCAAAAAACTATAATTGCAGAGCTTCTGTGAGTGAAATTTCCTAGGCTGATAAAGTTAACAACATCACACGGCAAAACAGCAAGACAGCAGGCAACTTAACTTTTTCTGGAAGGATTCATAAAAAGTTAAGTTTATTATTCTACAGTATACATTGTTGTTATTATGTGCTATGTCAGAATGTCTAGGGATTCAAAACCTCATGACTTAGGATCATTTTGGAATTCATATGTACAGGTCATGAAAACAGAATTAGAAAAAGCATCAATATATCCATGTACTCGATGCCCTGCCAGTGTATCATTCCCCTCAGTATATTTGTGTTTGTATTATTCATTTAGGATTTAAATTATTCAAGCAATGAGGCTTCCTCTTCTTCCTCTGAGAGACTCTTTCAGTATCTTTCTGTCTCACCACAGGGCTTTGTTCCCTTGTATTAAGCCACAGTTTTGGTGTGGGCTCTTGCTTTGGGGGTTTACATTATTTAGATATTCGCCTTGTTTCCCTGGGTTCTTGGCCAGTAATGGGTGCCTCAGACTACTCCGTGCTGACCCCCTCTGGCCAATTAAGAGTGACAGAAATGACCCCAGCATGTGCTGTGCCTCTCAAAGACTTTCCAGTTAGATTGCAGTGCTATGTCTGTCATTCTGGCTGCCGTCATTCCAGAAACAACGTTGATTATAATTAGGCAAGACATGAAACATACTTCTATTAATTTATTCTTTTTCTTATACTATATATAGAGGAATCCTAATGGTATACAAAAGCAGTACCCTGTTCTATATATTTGTGAGTAATTCTGTAGTGCAGGAAATGTAATTGAAGATAAATGCTTGCGTTGCCTGTAATCTATTTTCCATCATGACAGAAACTCAGGGATGATATTTTAGAATAATAGTTCATGTAAGAACTGTTATGACTAGATCATATATCCTAAGTTTGGTCTCTTCAGAAGTGTATGCCTAACAAATACAGAGTGAGCTGGAAAAAGGAGCAAATTCTGATCTGTGTGTATTCATTGCTAGAGCATGAAAAGAGTAAATTATTGTCTGTAAGTTATTCGCTTAACTAGACCCATATATTTCTAAAACAAATTCTCTTTGTACCCAAGTTCCCACTGCCTTCTCCACAGCGTATTCAAACATTAAGCGATAGGACTGCCATCTGTCAGGTGAAGTTCATCCCTTTTCTTAGCTTCTCCCTTGAGTAAACTGGGTAGTTAGGATTTCTTCTTCTGTCTGCACATTCTGCATGTGTTTTTATCCATCATGATGAAAAAGTGCACCTTGTATTTGCAGCACTTTTATGGTGGTTCCTGGCTCTCATCCTAATGCCAATGAAAGGTAGGGCAGTGGTGTAGAGCTTCCTGAGGTTGCAAGGTTTCAGGTTTTGCTGAAGTTCCTCCTAGTTCAACTGCAGCAGAGTGCCAGGCTTTGTGTCCCCAGAGGAAAACACGAGATGAACTAGCCTGAACTAGGGTGTGTAGTTCCAGCACATTTTGTGTGGGCACAATTTCCTTTCACAGAGGATTCCAAACTGTTCCATTTCTAAGCAATAATAAACAAAAATATGCAATATAAAAACCTTTCACTAAATGGAAACACCCTGCCCAAGCATCTCTGTAGACAGGGTACCTCTGTAATGGTGGGGTTAACTTCAGAGAGGTCACAAGGTGAAGATGGGTATTTCCATTCCTCAGCCTTTTTCCTCGGATCAGGCCATAGCAGCTGAATTCCTGCTCCGTTAGCATTCCCATATGCTGCTAGCTTAGCAAGCAGTGGGTAGCCAGAGCTCCTTTTTCCCTTTCCTCTGCCCTGCAGCAACTGAAAGTGAGGCATTGCTGAACAGCTGTGGAGGCGAAAGGGGCAGCAGCTGCTCAGAAGGAGCTTGGATCACGTTAGGCATTTTTCTTGAGAGTGACCAAGAGGCAGTGAGATCTTTTATTTCCTATGGACAATATCAGATTGGATTTATTTTCAATCAGTAATCATATATAAATTCCTTCCCACCACAGGTTCACTTTAAGATCCATAAATAGCAGTTCTGAAGTATGTGAAGTGGTTTCTTTTGGGCATCAGTGCCCTGGCAGTACAAATAATTTTAGCAGTTGGTTTGGGTTGTTGTTTTGTTGTTTGTTTGGTGGTTTTGTTTGTTTGTTTGTTTGTTGGTTCGTTTGGGGTTTTTTTAAATAGATAAATACAGGTTTTGGTTTGCTTCCTTTCCTTGGACTGATCTGTAATAATTTTGGATAAAGTTCATTCCCTTCTACCTAGAATCCTTTGTGCTGCATTTCCCATTGGTTTCAGATTTCTGTCTTCCCTGCTTGACTCCTATCTACTGGTTATAGTTAGTTATTTGTGGTTTTCAGCTTCAGAGGCAGAGGGAGAGAGAGAACAGGTAAATGGAAGTGTAAATGGACCAGAAATTAACTGTCTGATATGAAGAACAGAGGCAGAGAGACAGTTTCATAATCCAGGGTCAAGGGCTACAAGAGAAGGGACTGAAACTGGCCATAAATTATAACTTGTAGTAAACTTCAGTAGCCAAAATTAAATATAAATTCAAACAGCTTTGGAGAGGGAACATTTTTAATTCCACCAACGCTAAATACAGTTTCAGACGTTTAGTTCAGCTTGAGAGTTTCCTGAGAATGGTGTTTCCTGAGAATTATGTTTCTACAATTCCTAAGAATGATTGTTATATATCCCCAAAGACCTTGTAGACCTCAATCAGAGAGCAGCAACCTTGAAAAATTTGGATATTGTGTCCCAGAAAGCAGCATAGCAAATAAATCCCTGTTTCACTCACAAGAAAAAAACCACTGAAATAGTACGAGCCTTTAGTGCCAATGGCTCCATACTGGCTTGATGAAGGTGATACTTTTTTTTTCCTAAAGATCTTAGTAGTAGTACATTGTGTTTCTATGTTGATCAGAAAGCCCCGGCAAGCAGAGTATGCTTTTTCATTTTTAGTGTTCTATACCTTCTTTGCACTTTCTGCATTCTGTTAACATACTTTACACAGTCACTTCATCTAAATAAGGTAACTGCAGTTTCTACAGTGTGCTCACTTAGTCATTAACAATTTTATTATTAGCATATTCTAACACTCAGTTCTGCAGGCGCAGCTTTCTCCACCTGGCATGTATATTTTTTCCCTACAACTGTATTTTTCCGCATTTAATTTTTCAGTATTATTCTCACAGTAATAATATTTCTCTGTAACTCTGTAGAGTCCAGAATTGTATAGAATGCTTTTTCTGGACGCTGTACTTATCAGTATTGTTGTTCACATTGCTGTCAACAATAATCTGCAAATATCCAGGTCACATATTCCTCTCTCAATAGTCCCGCTTTTCTTTCATAATATTGTAGCATGAGATTATGGCCAATTATATGACAAAAATTGGTATTTGTCTAATTCATTTGAAGAGATACTCTTATCCTGAAACAGCATTTTCTGCCACAAAGGTAGTGTATGAGCTGATCTGCTGTCTCTGCAGATAAAATACATGTAATATGGGCCACATTTTCAAAGCCAGGTGCCTGTCTGAAGCTAGCATCTCCAGAATTGTAGTGATGCAGCTGCAAATGAATGGTGAGATTTTTCATCAGCACTAAGGACTGTATTCAACAACCCTGCTGAAGCCAATATGAACTGCAGGTACTTGGCAAGTGAGAGTTTTGCTCAGAATCTATGATGACAGAAAGAGCTACTCAAATGACATATGTTGTTTTGTGAAAGGGTGTTTTGCTGCCTAAGATGGAATTTATTTAAATAATCTCTCCTGGATTTCCTATCTTTGCCTTTATGTCTATTTCATTGCAATACAAGTAAGATATACATTGTCAGTCTCCTCCTTCTAGTTTTACCATGCAGTGCAACTTATTTGGCAGGATCAATCATAATTTCAGATGAAAGTAAAATTTTCTTCCTGTAAAGAGTAATAAAAACACTGCTATACCCCGAAATATATTCAGAAATAACAAGACTTCCTCATCATACACATTAATTTAGTTTGCATCTTTTCTGTTTATCTTTCTTTGTTAAGTTATTTAAGACAGGTGTGTATTAGATCACAGTAGACATATTCATTCTGTTGATGATTATGATCATTTTTACTATTTATACACTACTTATTTTCACAGTATAATAGTCAAACTATTCTGGTATGCTTTTTGAAGAAGAAGGTCTCCTGTGCATTCTGTAGTACCCAAAGCAGTCACTCAGAAACTATACTTCAGCTTGGTAACCAGGTGTATTTGAAAGCCTAGTTTCACAACCCTTGAAAAAAAGATCAATGCAAATATATGCTGATTAATTTGTATGCCATTTGAGCTAGATAAATATTCATTTACCCATTTTCCTCATGTGCTGGGTCTACAGCTGGAGAGAAAACACATCTCGGATTTACAAACCCACCATGTTCTTGTGTCAAGTTAGGACAGCAATTGACTGCCTATCCAAACTGGCCTGTAGGATTCCAGAACGTCCATATCCTGGTAGATCCAGGGCCAGATTCAGATGCAAAGTTCTACTGCTGAAAACATAGGCCTTGTTTTTATCTAAAGTCCAAATTCATCATGGAAAAAACCTGAAACCATGAAGTTATAATGAATATTGATAGGAAGTATTTCCCAAAGGCATTTTTAAGTTTTCTTAGTAAAACATTATTTTTTTCTGAGGAATACTGACATTTTGGGAGGTGGACATTTGAAATCAGAGGGCTGTTATGAGGGAGCAGTTGTGATCATCTCAAATAGTGACTTCACTGCACTTGCTCCTGAAACTCAAGACTGCTGTGATTCACTTGAAAGTGATCATCAGTTTTCAGATCATGTCAAAGTTCATCATCCTTTGAGGCTAGGCGATGGCATCTTTGAAGATGCCAAATGCATCTTCAGCTTAGGACAAAAATACCATCCCATTCAGTGCCACAATAGTCCTTTCTCTGCTAATTCCACATAGACATGATGATTGCCCAGAGAAGCTGTGTGATCCTCTTCCTTGGAAGTCCTCAAAACCAAACTGGATCAAGCCCTAAACAACCTGGTCTCACACCTCATCACTGATACTGCTTTGTGTAACAAGTTGCACTAGGTACCTCCCGAGGTCACTCACAACTGTATTATCATATGATCCTATGATGGTATGTTCTGTATTTTCAGATATACTGAGACTTAGAATCATAGAATCATAGAATCATAGAATCATAGAATGGTTAGAGCTGGACGGGACCTTAAAGATCATCAAGTTCCAACCCCCCTGCCATGGGCAGGGACACCTCTCACTAGAGCAGGTTGCTCAAAGCCCCATCCAGCCTGGCCTTAAACACTTCCAGGGATGGGGCCTCCACAACTTCTCTGGCCAACCTGTTCCAGTGCCTCACCACCCTCACAGTAAAGAACTCCTTCCTAATATCTAATCTAAATCTCCCCTCTTCCAATTTAAAACCATTACCCCTTGTCCTATCACTAGACTTCCTGACAAAGAGTCCCTCTCCAGCTCTCCTGTAGGCTCCCTTCAGATACTGAAAGGCTGCTATCAGGTCTCCCCGGAGCCTTCTCTTCTCCAGGCTGAACAGCCCCAGCTCTCTCAGCCTGTCCTCATAGGAGAGGTGCTCCATCCCTCTAATCATCTTAGTGGCCCTTCGCTGGACCTGTTCCAACAGTTCCATGTCCTTTCTATGTTGAGGACTCCAGAGCTGGACACAGTACTCCAGGTGGGGTCTCACAAGCGCAGAGTAGAGGGGGAGAATCACCTCCCGTGCCCTGCTGGCCACGCTTCTTTTGATGCAACCCAGGATACGGTTGGCTTTCTGGGCTGCCAGCGCGCACTGCCGGCTCATGTTGAGCTTCTCATCCATGAGCACTCCCAAGTCCTTCTCCTCAGGGCTGCTCTCCAGCCATTCTCTGCCCAGCCTGTATTTATGCCTGGGATTGCCACGTCCCAGGTGTAGGACTCTGCACTTGGCTTGGTTGAACTTCATGCCATTTGCATTAGCCCACCTCTCAAGCCTGTCCAGGTCCCTCTGGATGGCATCCCTTCCCTCCAGTGTGTCAACCGTGCCACCGAGCTTGGTGTCATCGGCAAACTTGCTGAGGGTGCACTCGATCCCACTGTCCATGTCTCCAACAAAGATGTTAAATAGGACTGGTCCCAGTACTGACCCTTGCGGGACACCACTCATCACTGGCTGCCACGTGGTCATTGACCCATTAACCACAACCCTTTGAGTGCGGCCATCCAGCCAGTTCCTTATCCACCGAGTGGTCCATTCATCGAACCCATGACTCTCCAATTTGGAGACTAGGATGTCATGCGGGACAATGAATTTGACTTGATTGATTTACACTTGATTTCTGATTATCCAGAATGTGCAGATGAGGTATAAATTCTGCTACTTGTGCTTTCTGCCTATAATATCTATGTGCTGGCCTCGTATGACTCCCTGAAGCACGTGGATCCATTTCTACCATTAAATGAAGTTATTCATGATATGAATATAATTCCTGAGGCTTGAGATGTTCCATAAGTGATACATTATTGATTGACATTTTAAAAGGCTGTCATACACATGTACACTAGCAGGATACTTGTCTGTGATATCTGAAACCTTTTCAGACCAAACATTAAATATAAATCCACAGCCTTTGCTTGTACCCTTTGTCCTTCTTTCTTAACTATATAGACAGAAATCTCATTTATCCTGGCTCTCAGAGCTCCTTTGTAGCAGCACTGCTTTTCACTAATGAGAGTTAGATGTTTTACAGTCTTATTTGTTACTCTGCCATAAAATATTTCTTGTTCTAGAATTCTTGCCTTACATTCAAGGATAAGGCTTTTATTTCTTCCATAGCTCCCTTCTGTTAGCATAACACAGCAACATCGCTGAGCCTTCTCACGGGTGGAAGTTTGTGGCATCATTGCATGGTTACCATGTTTCCCTCTTCCTTTCTGTTAGGTCTTTCTATCCTCAGCACTGACAGGTTTTTCTTTCCAGTAGTCGTGTGAGCAGGGTAATTTGAATAACCGCTATGGAGATAAAGACACAAGGGGTTTGATTTAATTTTGTTTTAATTTTATTATATGAAATGTAATTTGATAGGGAGTAGTAGAATCACTGTGCAGATGGCAAGTGTTAGGCAGATCTTATTACCTGGAACAACTGAGCACTGTCTGCCTTCTATAGTATTAATTGGCCTTCCCCCATCATACAGTAAAAAAAAATACGATGCTGCTCTTGATGAATTCTGGCAAAGGACAATAAAATGACTTAGTTCTAGTTCAGTTTCTATGACAGTCAGTGAAGGTGGGTGCACCAGCCAATGCTCAAAGGAGATGGGCATGTGGTCAAGTGATAGCTAAAGTGTGCATAATAATTTGAATTGGAACAGTCATGTTTGAAAGACTAAATAGTCATAAGGGAACAATTTATTCATATCAGTTCTTATGAACTAACTTAAGATCCAACTTCCGTCATCCAGCACATTTTGGGATGTATGTCTCATTTGTGTCACTTGTTTTAGACATGATTAACCTCAGGACTGTGTTTTCTAGATCATTGTGTCTCCTGTTGATCTTCTAGTGAACATTTTACAGCCAGAAGAATCCCTGAAAGTGAAAAAGAAAACAGAAGACAGGAATTATTAATATTCTGTTTTATAGTAATATTGATAAGCTTACAGCTGCTGCTTGAATGCACACACTTTCTTGGGTGAATTTCAGACAAGGCAATTAATGCCAGTTAGTAGAACATACTTGCTTAGCCAAAAAAATTACATGTATGTTTTTTTACCCCACAAGAAAGTGGACGGATGTGAGTCTTGGGAAACTTTATCAAGTTATGAATCTAAGCACGTACACAACATTGAAATCTTTCTGAAATTGTTCACACTTGAGACAGATCATGGGATGCGATAATCAGATAGTGAAGCCCTGGCTATAATACCATCTGCGAAAATAACTCAGAAAGGATGGTAGCATTATAGTACTATATGATAGTCACTGCCAAACAGCACATCTAGTTCAAGACAAAATACATTTTTTGAGAACATGAAAGGAAAAGAAGTTGTTACATTAGGGAAGAAAAAAATAATTATTTTTGCCTAAAAGTAATTGAATTAAAAAAATGTATAACATTATATATAATCCGTTTTATCAATAATTATGTTTTACTTCTTATTGAGTTTTAAGTCTTAAATCCCTGCATAAATAACAAATTGGCAATCGCTTCCATGTTTAGTGAGTAAAAGAGATTTTTAACACCTGCTATCTTTAACACCTACTAGCCAAACAACTTATTTTACCTTCCTTTTTACTCTCTATGCTATATAATGTCTCTCTATAGTTTCAATGTTTCCTATGTAAATCACATTTGATCGGAGAGTTGGGTTTCAGATCTGTAGCTTTAGGATATTCTTCAATGGTAGGAAATTTCTGAAAGATATGAAAAGATCCAGTCTTTAAGGATCAATTTTCCCACTTTGTTTCTTTTAGCTAAATTATTGTGAGACCGATTCAGTAAAATAAAAGAAAATTACAGGATTGACGCTTCCTAAAAGAAGAGGAAAGACATGTACTTATTTTCCAGGTGATCTTAACCTATTATAAATCTCTCCAGAACTCTTAACTTCCCATGGACAAATATCCCTCTTCTCACCCTCTTCCCGTGGGTTTGATATGTCAGTCAGATTCTCACAAACACCATTCCACTTTTTGTCTAGTTTGTGTTCATATAGCCTTTTGCAGACTATGTTTATTTTTGGATGGGAGGTATTCACATGACTTTCTTGATCACAATTTTTTCTCATTCTTTTTCTTAAACGCTATCCTGCTTTTTTACATATATTACTGTAACTTCTACTTCCCTACTAACAAAATCCTCAGCAAACATGTGCTTTAGGCAGAATAATGCCTAAAACATAAGCAGCACGTGACAGTAGACTTCCCTGCAACCTACTGCTACTAAAACATTTGAATATAGCAAATCAGCAACATTAAAGCTCACATTACTCTCCCACTTCTAGTAATTTTTAAGGGACCTGATTATACCCTTTCTCTCTAGAGAGCTCTGTGAATTAAGAGTAATTCCACTGTCAATACTGACATATAGCACAGAGTTAGGGTCATAGAGGGAAGCAATTGTTGCCTGATCCTCTGGTGAAATGAAAAGGTGCCAAGTGATTAGAGATTAACTAGCTTACACATACTCAAGTTAATAAAAAGATACCAAAAATGTTTTCTTTTAGTCTACAGCAGTAATTAGGCATCTGGGTTTACACAAAGCAAGATTGCTGATATGCAGCCCACTTTCTTAAAATCTTTGCCTTGTAATAGTAAAGCACCAGCCAGTTTTACCAAGGATCTTGGTAGCAATGCTTAGATAACCTATTTGTTAGGTGCTGAGCAAATGTAATGAAATAATTCTCTGTTTCCAGGGAATTCTGTTTCTATCTTTAAAATGAGAAGGAGGAAAAAGTGAAAGAACGTATGTAAGTGGCAGCAAGTGGCTGATGAAAATGCCTAATAAGACTTGAAAGTTCTGTTTTGATTCATTTTTTCTTGTAGATTAGCTGCATATTCAACCTGCTGCTATTATGATATTTTCTTTTGCAATTGCTTGAAACAAATAAGCAGGTTATTAAGAGCAGACACAGTCCTCTACCTTCACAGCCCAAACATGGAACATTATAATTAGATACAGATGTCTGCCTCAAGGACAGTATTTTCTGTGTAAATTCTGCCTACTTCTGGACATGTAATAACATGGTTATTTGATGTCCCCATGATCAGAATGTCACATTATATTTGTATTTACTTCCAAGATGACTATATTATTGTGCTGGTTTTGTCTGGGGTAGAGTTAATTTTCTTCATAGTTGCTAGTATGGGGCTACATTTTGGATTTGTGCTGGAAACAGCATTGATAACACAGGGATGTTTTATATGTTGCTGAGCAGTGCATATGCAGAGTCAAGGCCTTTTCTGCTCCTCCCATCGCCCCATCAGTGAGTAGAGTGGGGTGCACAAGAAGTTGGGAGGGGACACAGCCAGGACAGCTGACCCCAGCTGACCAAGGAGATATTCCATACGCTGTGACATTGTGCTCACTGTGTGAAACTTGGGGGAAGAAGAAGGAAGGGGGGAACCTTTGGAGTGATGGCATTTGTCTTCCCAAATAACCATCACATGTGTTGGAGCCCAGCTTTCCTGGGGATGGCTGAACACCTGCCTGCCAACGGAAAGCAGTGAATGAATTCCTTGTTTTGCTTTGCTTGTGCGCTTATGAAACCATCTTTATCTCAACCCAGGAGTTTTCTCAGTCTTCCAATTCTCTACCCCATCCCATCGGGGAAAGGGAGCAAACAGCTGTGTGGTGCTTAGTTGCCTGCTGGGATCAAACCACGACAATTATAAAACCAAAAAGTCTGCAGGTTACACAGTAATTAATCCTTGAATGCCAGAGTACCTTTAATTATGATCACAGGAACACGTAATCTACAAGAATGTAATTACTGTGGGCTGTGTTCATCAGAAATCATCCCTGAAGGCCTGTGGCAGCTACTGAAGGTCACGGATCATGGCTCAGCCAGGCTATTCATTTAAGCTTGGACAGCTTTGTATGTTTTCCCCTCACCTTCTGCACAGTCATATGCTAAGCATGTGCACCTGACCACGGTAAAGATTTCTATCTTCCATATAAACCTTTGTTTAAGTCAACAGACCCTAATGTGTGAAAAAATAATGAATCTATCCCAAGGACAGCTTATGAACTCCAGTTTACATTATATATACACATGCATACATATATATATGTATCTACTGTGTATACTACATACTATAATATTGTATATATGTATATAAATACATAATACTTGCATATAGTATACTATAGTGTAACTGTTTGGCCAATTTTAGTTGCGGTCTTCTCCGCAACATATACCTGCTCTTTCTAAAATTATAGTTCTAGCTTGAGAAATGATAGAAATTGGTCATATCTCTGTTTGCAGAACAGAAAGAGAAAGATTGGAAGCAACATAAATACTCTCCTGTCCTGTTCTACTGCTCGAGTTCGTAACTGATTTATAGGCCATGAAGGCCTATCAGCTGTGTCAATTCATCCTTTTGCTGACTTTTTTCAGTTTTTCGTATTAAAATAAACTTCATTTTTATTTAAGTGCTATTCCCAGATATTTCATGTAGATTACACTACAAGTTCCCACCGAGTCCTACAACCTCTCATATCCAAATTCAACTTTAAATAACCTGGACTTAAATCATAATTTGAAGTGTAATATGTGCATAAATCTTCATAGGTCTGGAACCTAAATACAATCTCTTACAACAGAATTTCTAATCTCTTAAAATAGTGTGAAGGCTACATCGTTTAAATCAATCAGTCAAGAATGTCAGGAAACAGAATATGAAGTTTTATCAGAGAAATTAAATTGTATTTAATCCAGTGTACTTTATTATAGCAATTGCACTTTGCATTTATTTTATGGTAAATGTCCATTTAAGAAGTTAATAACTGTAGCAGGTTTCTGTATTCTGATGCTGAGAATTGGCAGCAAACTGGTTTTTTTTAAGAATGGTGAAGTAACAATAATGTAAGCCAGGCATGTTGGTTGCATTTTGAGATTCATATACTCATTCTTTCATTTCTTTGGATGAAAATTTACCTTCCTAGAAGGAAAGGAAGTTTTCTTCACTTTCTGGTTTTGGTACCAACTCATACTTGACTAATTTATTGCCATACCGTTAACCAATGCAGGTACAGACATGTGCCCATGCCCGTTAATCAGCTTAATGGAGCTTTGGTTTTCTAGCAGAGAACTAAGGGACAAAGTGGGAGAATAATAAAGTGGGAAAGAAAAGAGAGGCAAAAGTGTGACAGCAAGAACACCAGCTTTGCCTTCCAGGGATTTCTGGGGCTCAAGCAAGCTGAATGGAGGCAGCAGCTTTATGCGAGTCTTTCTTTTTTTGTCTACTTTAGTTAGATATTTGTCTTGCAATGATGACTGTAGCTCAACAATGTCATGGAAGATTCTTGTCTTCTCAAGATACAGTGGAGGTGACCCTCTCCACGGGTACCAGTTAGATGCACAGTGCTGGTGCCAACAACATTCCTGTAGGCAAGTAATATGGTCAGACAGTAGAGCTGGCTTTAAGTGCATGCAGCTTTGGAGCCACACCTGCAGAGCAGCAGAGATTTAATTTAAAAGACAGTGCCAGGCTTTCCTTGAATTTTACACTCGGCCTTACTAAACTAACAGAGGTGAGGAGTTATGTCCAGGTACACTGACTACCCTGAAAAGAGAAAGCATGTACCTTCAATACTGATTTTGAATCCTCATCTTTAAATTGAAATCACAGAATCCTAGAATCATGGAATCACTTCGGTTGGAAGACACCTTTAAGGTTATCAAGTCCAACTGTTAGCTTAGCATTGCCAAGTTCCACCACTAAACAACGTCCCTTAGCACCACATCTACCTGTCTTTTAAATACCTCCAGGGAGGGTGACTCAACCACTCCCCTGTGCAGCCTGCTCCAATGCTTGACAATAAATTTTTCCTAATATCCATCTTAAACCTCCCCGGTGTAATTTAAGGCCATTTCCTCTTGTCCTATTGCTTGTGACATGGGAGAAGAGACTGACCCTCATCTTGCTAAAACCTCCTTTCAGGTAGCTGTAGAGAGCGATAAGGTCTCCCCTCAGCCTCCTTTTCCCCAGGCTAAACAACGCCAGTTCCCTCAGCTGCTCCTCAGAAAACTTGTGCTCTAGACCCTTCCCTAGCTTCATTACTCTTCTTTGGATGCGCTCCAGCACCTCAATGTCTTTGTTGTAGTGAGGGGCCCAAAACTGAACACAGTATTCAAGGTGCGGCCTCATCAGTGCTGAGTACAGGGGGTGATCACTTCTTTAGTCCTGCTGGCCACACTATTTCTGATACAATACTATTGATGGAGGGAAATCCAAATACTATTGATGGAGGGAAAAGCTGCTATCAGATTGCTATGCTGTTGCTATAATCTATTTACTGTAAAATGGAAAATGACCCAGGGAAATAAATGTGCTATGCAAGTCTGGGTAAGAAAGCTCAAACAGAAAATGTTTATTTAAAGAGAAACGTAGTTTTCCTGCATACGTGTCTCAGATTTTAAAAGATCTGAACAACTGGAGCTGGCAGTTGTCTGTGCTGTCCTTGCTAATGTGAAGAGAATCCCAAAGATCATGTTGACTAAAATCCTTGCGTGTTTACATGATGTCTGCTGGGTGTTTACATTCTTAAATGGCATGTACCCAGGAACCTAAAAAGAAACCAAGCAGTGATAATTTAACATTTTGGAATGAAGTGCATAGGATCTGCACTTAAAAGCAAGGCTATTGTCAATTCAGTCAGTCACCAGCCAAAAGCATTAGAAGTAAACAGAAGTGGGAAAATAAATAGGGAATGTGAAGAATTTAATTTTCATATGCGTCTTGCTTGTGAATAGACTTACTAAATAAATAGCAGCAACAAGAAGGGTACTGCTGTGTAGGGTGTACATATTTTAGATTTCATGTCATTATTTTCATTTAAATTGTCAAGGAAAAAAACCTAACAAGCTGATAGGGCTAACCAGATTATATCTGCTATTTGCTTGGATGAGCATAAATTAAAATTTTCAGGTACATGTCGCCATGTATTTATATATGACCCAGATTTCTTCTCTTTTTTATGTCAGTAGTGCCTTAGTTCTAGGTTCATATCAGCACAGAGCAAATTGGAAAATGATTTCCTCTTCCTTTTTTTTTTAGTTTTATTTCTGAATAGACATACTTTGGTATTTAAATAGGCAAGACCTGGAAAACTATTTGTAAGGTATTGTTATACATTACTACGTAAAGAGTGCAAACATTTGGGCCTATGAAAATGCTATTCTGTGGCATTGACCACATTTTATTCTAAAAACATTCTTAAAGAAATCTGTCAAATACTCAGTTTTCAATTAGAACACTAAGAATTCATAGGGAGCTTTCAGCTAAATAATGCTAACCACTATGAAAATACTATGGTAAATAACAAAGTGGAATATGAATAGGAGACTCCTTATAAATGCATATTCCCTATTTATTTATTTATTATTTATTAAAAATATAGGCAAAATAAATAGACTTCAACTTTGATCACAAAATGAATGTGTGGCAATTGAATAAGTGAAAGCCAAACTCTGCAGACAGAGTATTTCACACAAAGGAAGCGTAGGAACACTGGATAAAAATAGACAAAAAGGGAATTCCCTGGGTACTTGAAAAGAATATGGGGGAAAAATGAATAAAAATTGCCGGAAGGAACATCAGGCATATGGGCAGGTAAGCAAATTAAGTGACTTTTTTACCAATCTGGCATAAATTCTAAGCAATTCAGTGTTATCCAGTGGTGTCAGGAACTGCTGAAATGTCCAAGACCATAACAATCAATTGAAAACTGTGACTGATTGGGGATTTAAAGGGATTATAAGGATTATTCATGCTTTTCTCTCTTCTACGGCCACCCAATTTGCCAGAAAATCTATTTCTTACTACTTTAAATCCCTAAACTTCAGAAGGTATTTAAAGAATTACTTTATAAAGTACATCCTTTTCTGGAATGAAAGATCATGGATGCGCTGATTTCAACAGGGCGGTGCCAGTTTGTATTATTGAGATACCTGGCCCAATTCTTTAATCTGTATTGAAAACCAAAACTTTGGAAACATGGCCACATGAAAGCTGATACAGTGCTGACTCTCCCAAAGACAGAGAAACAAGTCAGTGGCCTAAGATCCGTAAGGATACACCCCCCATATTAAGCATCAGAAGGTAGAAATTTATGACTCTGTACTGACACTGGAACAGAAGTGATTCTAGTCCGATCATTACAACTGTCTTTATAATAGCCAGTTTTGGATTAAAGGAAAGCAATTTTAGATTTTTTGCATGATCATCAGATTTGGGAACTATTTAAGAGTGCTTAAGCATCTCATCCTTCATTAAATCAACATAAATATTTTTTTTCTCATAGTAGCAGAGCAAAGCTTAATTATTGAGTTTGACGATAGTTTTACGTAGTAGCTCTGAGATGATTCCAGGGCACCAGTGCCTTAGGGTGCTGACTTTAGCATCACAGCTTCAGAAGCTGGTACTAATTATATTTGCTTCCAAAAAATCCAGCCTTTCCCATCTCTGTCTCCTTGTTTTGCTCCTGTGCCGCCTACTCCCATATGCCAGCACAAGTGTTCATGTGCTCACAGTCCAGGTTGAAATCAACCTAGAAAAAGAGATGGTGGAGGACAAAACTTTCTCTTTTAGCAGAAATGCCAGGTTATGTACACTTAAACCAAGCATGCTACTTAAGAAAAGTGAGTAAGACACGGGGGAGCCCTGCTATTACCAGCCCCACAGAGGGTGCTGTTTTTCAAGAACAGAAAAAGCCTCACCACCTGTCCTTGTGTTTCCCTGACCTTCTGAGCTGCTGTAGCTGCTTGGGGTGTTAGAACTAGAAATGCTTGTTTCTTCCCCCAGTTCCTCAAAAAAGAAGGGTTCGTATTCTTTTAGAAGGAGTAAAAATGCCCATGCATTTATGGGAAAGGAGGAAGTCTTTCTGCCTTTATCACACCAATACAGCAAAGAGGTGCTACCTGGGTTAAGATTTGGCAATACGGCACAGAGTATCCTCAGTTAACTCAACCTAGCTCTTATGCCTTAGGCTTGAAAACAGATTTTAAGACATACTCTTTTAAAGATCTGCCTATAAGATAAAAACACTGCTGGTTGGAAAATACCCATTAAACACCTTTAAGCAGAGAAAGTGAATAACCCATCAGATAGAAAGTAGTTAAACAGATCAAGTGTCTGTTGTTTTTGCCTTGCAAGGTATGCTTGCAAACGGTATTTTTAATGGGACTGAAGCTAGAAGAGAACTAAGGAAAGAACAAAAATAATACTTTGTTCATGGTTGGAGAAAGTTTATTTGCATAAGAATAAAGAAATGTGAGTGCAGATCACCTGCTCTGAACCACTACCTGACCTCAGGTAAGAAAGTGAGATTAAAATCATGTAACTGTGGTACGTAGAAAAAATTGTGCAACTAGATAATCATTTGCTTAGGAAAGGAGACAGGGGAATACTTAACATCTGCTCAGAGACATGACAGGTAGTAGAGCTGGTTAATTAAACAAATATTTGTGGATAATTTCTCTGAGATTGCTAAAAAAAGATCTCTTTTTTTGTTTAATGACTATTATGTACAGCAAATTTATGGAACAGGGAAAAATTATGAATAATTTACTCAGTAATTGATTGGGGTACAACTACTGATTATATTAATGGACATTTTTATTTGACTAGATCTGACAGATAATGAATAATCTTTCAATGGTCTTGTCACTAACGTAGAATAAACTATTTGTAGTCATGAAGACAAAAATAGAAACATGTAATAGATATCAAACCCAAGATGTTTGGTTTCTAATCCAAAGAAATCTGATTTTTTTTTTCCTCTTTCTTCCTAGGGCACCAGTTCAGATAATGTGTATTTTGTGCAGAATCTTACATCTGTCATGAGATGTGTGATGATACACTGAACACAAAGCCAGAATTGCCAGAATTCATGCAAATTTATGTAATACAGTCAAAAATCATTAGGAGACACATTTATTCAGCAATAAAGCAGTATGGACATGTCATGCACTTATGATGACAACAAGATTCTTGAAGAGACAGATTGCTCTCCAGGAGGAAGTTTATGTTCTCATTTCCTTGAACAGCACTGGCCCTCAGATCACGGGACCACCTGAGCTGAGCTTCTGCAGCCATAGCTGCTCTGGTGCCTCATATCCAGCTCGCTCTTCTTTTTTTATATTGTTTTAAGAATGAAGGAGGGATAAGGAAAGTCATCTACACCAGCGACTTACCCTTCTAAATTTTATTGGGGGAAAATCTTTATTCCCTAATGGCATGGCAGAGCAGAAAGTAGCAATGTTTGTGGGCGCAGACCTCAGTCATCCTCCCTTTAATATGGAAAGAGAAACGTGCTGGGGTCAGGAAACAGGCTGTGTTCATTCCTTTATCTGTAACTCATCTCCAGCGTGTACTGACCGTGTAGTCTGCTGGTCACCTCTGTGTCAAATGCTCTTCTGCCTCTAAGGAGGAGGAGACTGCTTGGCATAACCACTGCCTTTAGAAGAAGAAATATGGCATGGAATGGGTGAAGAAGACGTAGCCATCACACCCAAGGCTTTCCGATAGAGCGCATGCGACATTTAACATGGGAGGAGTGGCTGTGCTGCTGTGCACTCTCCCATTCATATTGCAGTGGTGTCCTTAAGACATTGGCTTTGGATTTGACAGTCCTGCATTTGGCTGTCCACAGCCAGTGAAGCCAAAGGCCAGTTATGTTTCTGTGAGTCTGTTTTCTATTAGTAAAATGACCTTATTTAAAAAATAAGGAGGCATTCAGATATCCCAGTTATGAGGGCTACGTAAATCCTTGATTTTTTTTTTAAATTTTTTTTTTCCCTAAAAGCTTGGTAATCACCTGGAAAATTAATACCGTATATTTCAAGTGAAATATTTGTCTGAAAGGGAATGTGTATTGCCTTCAGGAAAGGACTCTGATGTCTTTTAGTGGGCTCTACAAAAGAAATACCATCCTTTATACTGCTTAGTAGACTATTAATATAATAGATATACAAGGACAGAGAATGAACATTTTGGACTATTATTATTCAATGTTTTTTAAAGCCTTTGCTGTGATAAGAATAAATAGAAACTTTCAAATGCTCCTGTGTAGGCTTGTATTCACCAGGTTCCTAAGATCTCTTGCAAAGGGAAGTAATTTTCATTTAAATAATTTATTATCAGAGTCACAGTGTACTCTACATCTGAAATGCAAACTGATTACAGCTTGTTCATCTCTATGCATTCAAAATACTAAGTCAGGATCCAAAAAAAAAGGTAAGTTTGGCTTAAAAAAAAGAGAAATTAAGAGAAAAATAGGTTTAAGGTTTTTTTATTTGCTTTTCTTTTTAGAAGTCTATACAATGAACTTTTCACTACTGATATGGTTAACTACATTTACCTGTCAAAATGCATCTTGTGTTCTGACATTTTTAAGCTCTTTCCATTTCATGGAATTCAAGATTGACCCATTTCCCATTTTTCTTTCCATTTTCTATTTTATCAATATAGATTCCATATTTTTACTTTTCATTTAATGCAAACCCATGTATTTCAGTAAAAAAGATAAGGCTTTTAATAAATGAAGATTTTAAAAAGATGTAAAATGTGTTGAAGAAAATGTAGAAAAAATGAAAAGTGAATAACATGAATAACTTCCAAAACCTTTTTTTTTTTCATCAAAATGTTATTTGTTAGGGAAGATATTTTGAGTGAAATACATCAGCCAACTTTGTATATAATGCCTGCCAATTATGTGTTTCCTTACATTCTTGTTGGTCTTTGTATCTAAGTATATAAATGTATTCGCTCTGCTGAACAGGCTGTCTATAGGATAACTTCCTCAATTGAAGAAGTTACCCTGAAGAAAAGAATATGTATCTCCAGAGGTGGGTGACTTTCCCTGTTCACGTGATGATTTTTCTGGCTTGTGTTTAATTGTCCCATGTCTTTCCTGGAGTCAGAACCTCTAGTCCAGAAGCCCTTCTGCTCCTTCACAGAGAAACAAGGAAAATGAAATTCCGCAATGAACCAGACCTCAGTGATTTGCTTTCCATGGGGTGAAGCACTGCCCCTGCAGAAAGGACAGAGCTTCCTGAGCCATGTAGTGCCAACTGCTGAGCAAAGAACAGTTCAGTGTTTGGTGGTCAACCTGCAGAACTGCAAAACCTTCCCAAGGTACGAACAAATGTTTTTGAGGAGCATTGGAGCTCCACATGTCCTCTCCCTTGGACAATGGATGTTCCCTTTAAAGCATTTGTGCTGTTGATTGTCTAGTAGTCTTTATCACTATTTTACAAAAAGCTGTTTTCCTCATGTAGTTCGGTTTTCATTATTCTATTTACTTCTGAGAAAAATATTAACTTCAGAAGGTCCCGGGCAGAGATTTATCATCCTGGATCAAACGAGTAAAAACTGGTAATTCAGAAGTTGTTGGCAAGCAAAAAGCAGCCCCATGCCAGGTCATGTTCCCACAGGCTTCTCTGATAATCACTAATTGCTCCAAAATCATATATCCAAAACAGAAAAGAGAGCTGATTTCATAGAGTGACATCAATTAGAGGACGCGATGACACACTACATCAGCCTGCCCGTCAATACCATGTTTCTTCTACTTACCAGTGTCATGTTTATTCTCATTTTAAATACTGGAAATGCTGGACTGCCTGCCATTTTAGTAAGGAGAATGTTCCTCACCTGAATACAGTTCACTCTCAAATAATTTGTACAGACGTGAATTTTCTTCCGATTTTCATACTCTCTTGTACTAGACTAAATAATGGTGTTTTCCTCCTTGTTGATGCCCTTTGATATTTTTTAGCAATTATTATGTGTCCAATTAGTTGTATAATGGCAAGCTATACAGATGCTGGGAGAGTATCTTCTAAATGAAAAAATGGGAGTTAGGCATTGATTTTCCGTAAAAGCAGAGCACTTAACTGCACAACACTCTGCTCTCTCCTGGGCCAGATCCAGGAAAGGATTTAGGCACCTAAGACCACAGTTGGATAAATACAAATTATCTAATCCATTCAGCCACTATTTAACCTTTGGGGAGCCTAAATTTGATAAGGAACTCCCTGTTCCGTCTTTAAATCCCTAAGCACCTAGACTCGTGCTTCTGTAGATGCTCAGACCAGATGATGTAGTCATCTTGCTACTTATTTGCCTTCTAAATATGGTTGGAATCCCAGCAGTAGATATTCCTTTGCTTCAATCTACTCTGAGACTTAACCTAAGAGGTTTCTTTGCAGCATGCAAGAGCACATCTGCAGAAACAGGCTGCCTCTTTCTGCAGTCTTCCCTTCTTTAGGTTGAAGGAGAAAATGATGATGCTCTTCACTTTTTCTATCAGATTCTAGAGTTCACCGGCTCACAAATTAGGGTCTGAGCTCAGTTGCTTCCTCAGTCAGAAAGCATTAAACACACAGCTTCTGTCTCAAAGGAAAGTGTTTTCACCACTATTCAGGCCACCAGCTCCATCGTCAGCAAAGAGAGGAGAAGCCCTGGTACCTTCTCTCTGTCGCAGCTGTGCTGCCCTGTGGAAAGGAGCACCAGGGTCTGTGGCCAAGGAGATACTGCCATGCTGTAGCCTGTGGCGTTCCAGATGGAGCATCCAGAAATTACCCTGACCTGCTATGTGCAGAAGCCAAGGGAAGCAATATGTGAATTTGGGAGGGCATTATTAGTTGCAGGTACCCAAAATGTATATTCGAGATCCATGTGGTTGGCCTCTGTCTTCAAGTTAGTTTAGCTCTTTACCCATACCTATTTTATTTTTCCTGTGGAAATATCTCAGATTTTAAGAAGGTAATTGTAAGGTTGGGGGAACTGTATATTAGAAACATTTTCTTTCTTTTCTTTTTAAGTTCTACTCTAGATTTATACTTTCATTTTTTCTGAACATTTCATCTAACATTACACATCGGTTATTTCTTTTTGAGCCTTTGATCATGTTTAGATGTCATTTTCTGGAGCATTTTTTGCCTTTGTTACATCTATCTTGTATTGAGATTTAACAGAAATTGAGCAGTATGTACCTGCTTATTTTATCCTTGTATTACATTAAAATCTGTGTTTGAATTGTAACTCAGTCTTGTCACAAATGTCTGTCTCCCCAGATTTCTCCTTTTTCTGACATACATTTTTGAAACTATTTTTCTTGATACTAGTAACTTGTAATTTTAAAATTTAATTGTAATTGTTTCATTAATAAATGTTTTTTCTCTCTAGGTCAATATATATGACTTTTTTAGCCATAATAATATTGTTTTTTTCACTCCCTAGAAGGAAAATGCAAATGCCATCTTGTGCCTTCCTGGATAGCCTCTTTCACTATTGTGATGCATTAACACATATTGAGATCCCTCAGTTATGACTTTAATCTCTCAGAATCCTTTCATGCAAGCTACTTCAGGTTGGTTTACATGTAACACTTCCTGAGGTGCTTTTTCAAGGGCTTTCTAAAATTTATATGTAGATATATTATAAATTTAAATATATTAAATCTATTGCTTCACTTCCCTCTATTGATTTTGTAATTCTATCAAGAAAATAATGAACTTTGATAAAAGCTGTTGTTTGCAAGCACATGTTGAATATGGCTTAAAACATGTTATTCCTGTTAAGCTAATATGCTTTTTGAAAGACACGAGTTGGATAATTGATGAAAAAGACTGAATTTATGTCTTGAGGCTCTGTTGGGTAAAGCAGAATAGCAGCTAATTTACAAGGCTTAATTCTTATTTTAGAATACTGCTTCTGTCCCAGTAAACTGTGTTGTTACTTTGTCAGGGCTCATCAAACAAATATTTTGAATAAAACTGAGCGTCCGGTTGTTTTCAGAAATCTCAGTTTGGCTATTTATTGTTACTCAGGATATACGCTCATTTTCATAAATCCGGAAGCATTTTCCCTTTCTTTACATGGGTAATTTCAGAAGTTAAGCTGAATGCCGGCAAATATCACCTAAAGTCAATTTTCTCCAGATTACCTTTATGTACTACATTCTGGGAAGCTGTTTGTGTTTCACAAACACTTGCAAAGAGCTGAGGATGAGCTGTGTACTTTCAGAATGCAGAGAGTGTGTTGTAGATTAAGAATTGTTATTACTGTTGGAGGTTTTGTTCTTTATGAAAAAAAACCCCTGTGGTGACTTCTTGTTGAATTATTATTTTTCAGTAGATAGAGCAAACTGAAATCTCTAGTCCAACATAGGCAGAAATTCTGCCTACAATGGGGGAAGAATTACAGTTATTTATTGGCTCTTTTTTTCATACTGAATCCTTTCACTACTTGCTCTACTTTTTGTTCTTTTTCAGCCATTTTTGTTTCTGTCTTAAGAAGCCTGATCCTCCTGCAGCAGGCGTCAATGAAATCTTGCCATTAACCATGAAGGAAACAAAAAGCCATCCCCTCAGAAATCATTACAGACTACTCTTTTTTTTCTCCTGCTGCTTCAGTCTATGGTTTTGATCTTTCATAACTCTTCTGTTTATTGTTTCAGTTTGCAACTGTTCCCTCATGTTTTGGCTCATTGATTTTGCTTCCTTGGTTCTCACAGTAGCTTTACTACTCGCTCTGTTTTCCTTTCTACAAAGGAAATAGGTATTTTGCTGTACAAACACGTTGTTTGTTGGATTTGATGCAACAGCAATCATCAGCTCTCCATCCAGTGAGGTTAATATCCTGTGAACTCCAGCTTTAGTCTACCACCATTCCGGCTCATGTCCACGGCTTATGAGGGGATCACATTTTATTTGCTGGACTTATCAGGGTTTTCTTTTTCTTCTGGTAATTGCCTGACCTGTTATGACTGTTTGTTTGCAGTATTTACTGACTCACAGATCTTTCTGCCTACTTTATCTCTGCTTGTTCTTATCAGCCTCATTGACGTTTTATTTGGTCAGGGCCCACACACAGACTTCTCAGTAAAAGTTCCCATATTCTAATGATGAGCCCTTTGACCTCTGTAAGGTTTCCTGGTTTGTATAGCATTCAGGAGAAAAAAACCCTCTAAAATTAATGGTATGTTTTATGTGATAATGTACTGGTTTTTACTACATATTTAAACCAGGAAACATTTACTTTCTTTTATACCCGTGACAGTCATATGTTTTTGCTACAAAACAAAAATGGAGCAAATTTTACAACATAAAAAATTAACAAAATTTGCCTGGAATAACCTCTCCCCCAGCTTTAATTCTGTTTCAGAATACGTTTTTGTTTATCCTTGTACTGCAAAATGCAAAGCAAATGCCATTAGTGCCTTTACACACTGTGTTCTGTACAATTTATGCTGAGCAGCAACAGACCTCAGCAATAAGTGGCCACATAGTGAGATGAACAGTTATATAACTGCAGACAGTAATTGGACGCTATTAATGAGAATTTAGGATAACACCAGTTTTTAGCCCCAGACAACGTTAGCTTTTTATGATCTTAATTAATGCCATATAGACTCTTTTTACAATGTGTAATTATTTTCCTAATCCCCAGTTACGCTCTGCAGAGTCACCGAAACAACAAAGACCTCTTGGTGTTACCCTGACTTGTCCAAGTGCCTTAGATTATGTAGCACAGGTCTGGATTTTTAAACGGTACGTCTGCATACAGGTAGGTGAAAAGCTGTGTCACTTTGTAGGCAGCTCTAAGAAGAAACTGTACTTTTCAGAGTCCTGATTATTTTACCTTTTCCCTTTCATTCCCCCTGTTCCTGTGAATAAGTGTCTGTACCCCTAGAAAGGGGCGGTTGCTTGTGTTACGCCTGCTGAGATAGTCTGCCTGGCCAGAAGCCAGAGCAGGGCAGAAGCAAACATCTGTTCATATTTAATTTTTCCTTGCTATCAGCTTACAGAGGAAATAATTGGGAAGCTGGGCTTAGACCCTGAACCAGACCCCTATTTTTAAGGTACCTTCTAGCATGACAACCCTCCTTCTCCTTTAACTAGATAAGGTTGGGAACTGACCTGGCTTGTTGGCAGCTTAAAAGGACACGACTCCAGCGTCTGCTGTGGACAAACAGACACTTCTTAGCAGAAAGTGTAGCAAAGTAAAAAACACCTTAGTCTTCAAAATGTATAGTTACCCACTGAAAACTGTGGCCTTGCTACGTGAGTGCGAGCATGATCTGACCTGATTTCCCAGGTAACTGCGATTACTGCAAATGAAGCCAGTGGGAGCTGCAGGTGCTCAGTGCTTTGGAAAATCAGGTATCAAGTAACGAGGTTGAACTTGAGAAGAATGGTTTTTAAAAGAATACTAGTTGATCAATGTTCAGTTAAACACCTCAAGTCGTGCTGTATGCGATCATATTTAAAGGACTTCATATCTATAGCAGTCTAATACAGCACTGCAATTGAAAGAATTACAAGAAATTCAAGGTAGCTTTTTTTACTGGGTTTTGTTTCTTCTTTTCTGCTTAGAGTCACTGAGCTCTATCCAATATGACTGATCTTTTATCTGTAACCAAAGCCTGTATCTATAGAAATTAATTTTTACAGGAAGTTTATTGCTAGGTGAAAAGTCTAGAATTTTGGATAAAACACTTCGTATTAGGACCTTGTGGAAAGTGATGAAGCTACCTTCTTGTTCATCCTTTGAAGACTCTGAAAGAGCCTTGTTTTACCTAGTTAACTATTACTTATGCTTTCTAGCCCAGGACACCTTCTTTAAGTAAGCACCCTCACTTCCCCTGTCCTTTAGCAGATTTCATATCAAAAAGGTTCACAAGTTCGGTAGCACTCCACCTCCTTGAGTACTTTAAATGAAGGGGGAATTTGAACCAAGTATTTTAAAATATGTCTACAAGCCTGCTTCTTTGCAGATAATTTTGTGCAGCCTCCATCCCCGGAGGTTGTCAAGACCAGGCTGGATAAAACCCTGAGCAATCTGGTTTGATCACACAGTTAACCCTGCTTTGGGCAAGAGATTCAACTAAAGACCTCCTGAGGTCCATACTGACCTGAATTATTCTATGTGCTTTTAAAAATTCTTGTGCATCTGGAATGACAGCAGGATTTGTTGGGAACTGCTTCTCTTGCTGTGTTCTTCCCAGTGTGCTGGGGAGGGCTGGCTTCAGAAGCTCCTGCTTTTCAAGAGGCAAGATTCCCTTGGTTTTGAAATTATTAAAGGCTGGAAGCCAGGCAAGATGCCAGGCAAGCTGCAAGACCTAAACTAGAAAAAGTTACATAAGACTTTTGGTATTATTAATACCCTAAAACCAAACTTTCTTTATATTTCAATTGTCTGTAACATGCGTCAACAAACCATGTTAACACTATATTTATTTTTCAAGAGAACTGTCTCATCTTATTACCTCTGAATATGTGTATTATTTCTATTTGTTATTTTGTATCAGGACTACCTGCAAAATATGTAGTTCAGTTTATGGAGGAGAGGGGTTGCAGAAGAAAATACAGGAGCACTACATGACATTTTTTAAAAGACTGAACACTTTTTGAACTAAGACTCTCTGAAGCAAAATATCTGAATGCTTCTCTAAATGAAAAGCTACCATAAAGAAAAAAAACCAAAGTGTGAATTTAGAGCTCGTAAGCTACTCCATATTAACTCCTTTTGCAGATTCTCTTAGCTAGCAATAAGCGTGAAGTAATTTACTCCACTTTCAAAAAACCTCCGTAAGTTCACACCTTAGCTTTTGACATGGAGGAGGTTGTCTCACATCTGCTGTGCATTGAGCGCCTACACCAGTAACTAGTGTGTGGCGAATTCACAAAATCTGATCAATGTTTCTGTATAAAAACCCAAGACCTTGTGTGCATTTTGGAATATTCAGACATGTTTTGATAAGAAAACCTACATGATCAGGATCAAGGTAAAGGGATGACCGGAGTCACCTTAAACATATCCCAGTGGTTGTTCCTGAGGCATGCGGCAAATCTTCCTGAGACTCAGCGTTGCTCCTGCTCCGGGTCAGCAGTGAACCTGACACACAGGTTCAACAGAAAAACAACAGAAGAGTGGGAAATATTAGACTGGTTTGAGGATCCACCCCTAGTCCTCCACTGATTCTAGTACATGCCTTTCTTCCATCCCACGTCTCTGTTAAACAAAGCATTCTGGTATTACAGATTGCTTCTTCGAGCCCTGCCATAGAAAGTGTGGCAAATTCAGACCTCCAGATCCTATGCTATGTCGGGCAGAGTAAAACCCGATCACCTTGGCAGCCTCTGCCTCACCAAGAGCCACGCAAAGACCCTGGAGCTCCTGCCCTGCAGGAAGAACACCTCTAACTTTTGTCACTCTCCTGTGTCACTTTAGGAACTTCTTAAAAGCGTAAATAAATGCATAGCTAACAATGGTGGCAGTGGCAGGGTTCAGTCACCAATAGGCATATTTTCTGCATGATCATACTCACCCAACAGCTAAGGTCACCGAGGGCAAGTTTAGGCTTCAGGCTATCCCATTCTAAATATATATGATGCCCTCCCAAAATATTAAAACTGAGCACACATGAGATAATATTCAACCCGTTTACTAAATGATTCAGCAAAATTCAGCAGATTTATAGCATCAGTTCAGTTTGAGAAACTTCCCCAAACCTCCCATGCTTGATCAGCCTTTTTGATCTAAAAGCTGAGTGGGGATTCTCACTATGGCTTTTTTTCTTACAAAATTTTCAGCACTTTCTGTGTCTCTCACTAAGCCAAAAATACTGAGGGAACCATCTTTTTTTGCGGCATTTTGGCACTTGTAATCCAGACTGGAACCACAGTGTGCAGAAAGCTTAAAACCTCCAAGGAAAAGCTAGCTATACTTTATGAATCTCTAAAAAAAATCCTTCTTCAGGTAAAATGATGATTGTCTTCATAAAACAATATATCCATTCCAATTTCAAAATCATATGATGGTTTGGCCAGAAGAAAAGAGATAAGCTATATAGCATTTCAAAAAGGATTATCAAAAAACTCATATCCTTGATAATGTAGTGTTTGGAAGACACATTTGCAATTTATGCCTATGATCAGAATGTGTGAATAAAAATTATCTTTGTAACAAGTTTACAAGCTAAAAATTCAATCTGCTCCAAGTCAGCAAAGCACTTCAGTAGAGCTAACTCCAACTGTAAAACATCAAGAACGGGATATCCAAAAACCAGTAGAATGGCTGAAAAATCAGGAAAATATTAGGAACAAGAAAAAGTGAGTTCTCTTTATATGAATTCAGATTTTTGAACATTCTTATTTAAAGGTTGAAGAGTTTATCTTCAAATGAAAACTGGAACTCTCACATCATCACAAAACTTCAGGATTGAGAGCTTTCAAAAACATGGCCACTACTCATAGTAAAATTAGAAGAGAGAAAACGTTGCATATCCTTAATAGCCAGGTAAATGCACACCTAAGACTTTGCACGATGGAGACCTATATCAGACTAACCTGTATCTGTCCTGCACCAGTGAAGGAGTGGAGATATAAAATTAGTCGTGAGTGGTGGTAGGTCTGCAACTGGAAACTCTGCCAAAGCTCGTATGAAGCTGAGACACATCATTTACTAGCTGACGTGTAGCAGATTGTGGGACTCCAACTGCAACAGCACTGGATGATGCTAGCTTTCTAATCTGTTAGCATGACAAGTTTGTGTACCACATGTCTTATGCCATGTATACGTGTTCTGTATGACTCAAATATATATTTTTCCCCAACACTGGACACTTTTAAGATTGGGCTGGACAGGGTGCTTGCCCATTTTGTCTAGACCGTGCTTTTGCCAAGAAAGGTTGGATCAGATAATCCTTGAGGTCCCTTCCAACCTGGTATTTTATGATTTTATGATTCTATAATGGTCATATATCAAGTGAAGTACCTGAAATGTTTTAGGGGTTGTTTATTTGTGAAATATTTTGTCCTTGAATATAATTTTGCTGTTTCCTTTAACAGAGAGAGATTCCTGCAAAACAAAAGCAGAAGAGGGACAGAAGAGTTCCAGGTCTGAGAAGCCCCATAAAGGAAGGCATGAAACAAGAATGGAAAGAGGATGCTTCAGGAAGTGTTAAGGAGGATAAGTGAGGAAGGTGCTGTAAATACATAAATGGAGACAAAGGTAGAGACCTGAGTACCGATATAGGTTTTAAAGTCCAGAGCCCAGAAGAGGTAAAATTTGAAAAAGTGGCTATTTGATTATGTTCATAACTATGTGAAAAAATCAATTAATCTTCATAATGAAAGTTGTGACACAAAACAAAAATGCTGAACTAACTGTTATAGCAATATAAATGGCCATCAAGAGGCTTACTGTTGAGTAGTTTGGTTAATGTTGCTGTCAATATACATTGTGCTTCCTTAGATTACAACTATACCAAAGAATTTAACATTTATGTGTGAAGATGAGAGCTATTCAGTCAACAGATGTGGAGTTACCAAAGAGTAAATGCTGGTCAGTACAATAGGCAGCAGTCTTAAGGCATGGGCTACTTCACCTTTGTCAACATTCTGTAGGTGTCACTGAGGAAAATTTTGAAGGTGATGAACCAGTGACTTTTGCGGGTATTTATAGGGCTATTATAGTGCAAGTGAGATCAGGCTGTTTGGCTGTGCTAGGTGGAAGGATTCAGTGAGGGGGTTGATTGTGTGTTCGGTAGGAAAGGGAGACGCATGTACCATGCAACTCGAGAGGAGAGTGGCAGACAGGTTTTCACTGTCACTTCTAAAGACTTGCAACCCCTGGCCAATGCAGCCCATGTGTCTCAAATGTACAACAGCACCAGGCATACTTCTCAGGTTAGCACATGTGATTGGTACTCGGTCTGAACACCCGCGTAAACCCCATTTACAGCATCTTGCTGATAAGCAGCGCTTGCATTGCGGCATCATCACTAATTTCGCAGCCACTCAGGGTTATCTCTAGGAATATCTCTTTATTTTTTTTATTATGTCACACTGTTTTCCCACCACTGTCTGCTGCACTTGCAGGAGAGCTACTGTGTCCTTGTGGGTGTATAGGAAGCCAAATGTTTTCATGTGTATCACTAGAGCAGGAGGGTGAATTTCTGCCCAGGTTCAGGTGGGTTGCAATTTCTACCTACAGCAAGGTCAATATATCTTTAAAACTTCTGTGTGTGGACTATGAAAAGTCTTGGGCTAAAACCCACGGAACAGCCTGACTTAATTGAGAAGGACTTTTAGGGGCAAAAGGGATTTTCTCTTTCCCTATGCTCCCCTGCAGGTCTGTAGCCCTTTTACTTATGTCCCTCTTCTTTCAAAGTAAGTCTTTTCCTTCTTGGTAGCTCTTTCCTGATCTCTCCTTCCTAGGAATCCACCAGGCATTTCCATTACCCCCAGCAAGGTACCAGCCTCAAGTTCCCTACTACCACCTCTGCTGGCAGTATTTCCTCCCTGTCCCCTGCTGCCACCTGCTCCGGGAGGTGCCTGTCAGTTAACCTCTTGCCATAACCTACATTCCCATGGGCTTCCACCCATGACCAAGCAGGTCAGCTTGGGAGCCTGTGAGCACCAGCTAGTGATGTTTGGACAGTCTTGGAAGATGTCAAGCATGAAGAATGTTAAGCACAGTGTAAGACTCTGCATGCACAGCATGGACACGCAGCCCTCTAAAAAAGAGGGGTCCCAACAGATTTTTGTAAATTTACCATCAAGATTTAAAAAAAAAAAAAAAAAGGAAACAGTCAAAATAATTTAAAATGAGGGGAACTTAATTGTCCTTGTTGTTTGATTTTAAACCTATCGAAGCTCTAATGAAAACAGAAAATACTTTAAACTGAAAGGTCCCTTTATCTGTGATGTTAATAGGGACACATTGTACACTTCAGGTTTTTTCCATTCATTTGCTCCTAGATAAGCAGTGTGCTATTACTCTCTAGTGGTGCTGTCTTCAGGGACTATTTCTGTCCGGCACTTGGGAGAATGCATTATGAGATGTCAGCATGTGTGAGCAGAGATAGTATGGCTTGTCATGTACAGATAGGCCATATTCTGCTATAAAATGATGGCTTTGTCTTTTATCACTGTCACAGTCTTACCTAACAAGCTGTGACTCTGTGGTTCATCACAAAGAAAACTGTCATCCCTAGATACGTGCCTTGAATGTCCTTTCATCTTCCATGCAGGTAGGATCTGCCATGTGACATCAAGCAGAACAGTAACTCCAGATGGACTCTGCGAGTGCAGCCGTATATTAACAAAGGGGTTTACTGGCACAAATCCAGGCTTTGCACCTTAGATTAGATTACAGGGATGAGGAAAACATATGTAAGCTTTTAAACAAAGCAAGACGTAGTAATATGTCATAAATATAATTAGAAAAGGAAATGTTAGTAATCCATCGTGTTTAAGTGATAATTTATTTATCATGGTGTTATGCCGAGCAACAGATAAATCAATTAGAGTTGCTTTCAAAAGCAAATAAATAGTGTTGGTTCAATGGAGTGATGACAGACAAAGTGTTTTGAGGAACTCAAAAGTTCTGTAGTTGGATTTCTCTGCATAATTATGTTTAGGGTGAAAACTGGGGAATCACTGGCCTTCACTAAAGACTGTGGTGCTGCTAGCAATTTTTCTGGACCTTAGTGCTTCTATTCATGAGGTCACTGAACAAAGAAACAGCGTCCGTTGCTAGGATCTGAGACAGACACCTAAGGAGAAAAGCCTTCAGCATTTCCAGAGGGCACATATATTAAATAGTTATACAGGGTGTTTAGTGAGTGCTTTGCACCAGAGCCTGCAGGTCAGAATTTTTCTTGCAGAGGAATATGGACATATTCTGCTCACTTCAGCATTTTGTATGGCCATGGGACATATTATACTGCCAGAGTTGTGATTCTGCAGATCAGATTAAACTACTTTGTGGACATTAAAGTATGAATATTTCATGTGAGCTTTTACAGGGCTGAATTTAAACTAAGGTGCTGAAGTACTTCTCCACATTTCTCTTTCCTGGGATTTTGTATTTTTAAACTAGTCTTCCCTTGCATAAAGTTGTGCTTCCATGGGACTGCTTTTTAATTGTGTAAGTGGGAAAATCAGAAATATTAACCCTCATGAGGCACAAGCTTCCAATCCCAGTGCAGTAAAAGGAAGGAGAAGAAGAAAGAGATGTCTGTCAGTCAACAGAAGTGTCTTCTGAGCGTGTAATATTACAAGGAGTGGAAACAGAGCAGTTTGTCCATCGATAGAGAAGTGCAGCATTCAGATATAATCGTGCTGCCAGGATTCGAGGGATGCCAAGGAAACCTGTGTGGACGTGTTACCACTAAAAGTGCCTGCCTGGCTGGTGCTTAAAAATAGAAAAGAGGGTGTTGAGTACACAGAAACTGATGTTGAAGAATTTCTGACCTCTTTATTTTAAAAAAGTGT
The DNA here is from genome assembly GCA_013398295.1 of Chionis minor. NCBI lineage: Eukaryota > Metazoa > Chordata > Aves > Charadriiformes > Chionidae > Chionis > Chionis minor. The sequence continues at coordinate 495,644 of VZSF01002036.1, read as the reverse complement.
CATCTCCCTCTGCCTGATTCTGAGTGTTCTCACCCCCACCAGTGCTCAAAGATTTGAAACAAAATATAACTCCCTGGATATGAGGTTACAAATAGTCTCTACTTGGATAATGTTCCACCGCTGAGTCTGAGTGGTGGTGACTGCTTCTAGCTATACTGAAGACTGGTATCACTACACACAAATATGGACCACACACATCATTTGGGCTCCTTATCTTGGAGGGAAAGTTATGCTGTCAGAGGGGTACCTGCCTCCAAGGGTCCCATTCAACTTGCTTTGTGCATAAATCAAGCCCCACTGTAACTTCTAGATGACTTTGCCTCTCCCTGTTCCAAAAGCCTGTGTTACCTATGTGCACTAAGGGTTAGACTCGGAGACTAAGCTCACATCCACCTCTAGGCAAAACACATATATGCTAAGATTAGGCAGCATTTTAAAAAAATAAAATAAAATTATTTTTTCACTTGCCACGTGGTAAGATTAATTTATCACAGCAGCTCTATCCCCTTGGGCTTTTCTACTTTCTATAGGTCCTAGCTCTTGGACTTACCTCTTATTAAAAATAAATTTGGGTTTCATCCTGTATGTAATCTCTCTCCCATGGAGATCAGAATATTGAAAGTATATGGTGGTTTAAGTCCCCTTGCAGTGACCAGAGGCTGAAAACTCACGTGTCTTTCTGACAAAAGGCTCAAGTAATACCAACTCAAGATTACGTTTCATCTTTTATAATCAGACCACTGTGGGAGTTGCACAGTTTATGCTGTGGATGAGTTGTGTAGCTGACACTTTCTGATGTGAAAATTTGCTACCGCGTAATGTTGGGCCACTAGTGAATTTTGCAGCACTGAGGTTAGATACTGATGTTCCCTTTACACTGCGGAGAAAGAAGGGGGATCCACAGAAGCCAGCACAGTGAGAAGGAACCCATTTGAGGTAATTCATGGAAAGGAGAGGTAAGACTTAACTCTTTCCCAGAAGCTTAATGGACTCACTGATGCTACCTTAACTCCAAGTTTTCTCCTGGAAGGAGACATTCAACCTGTTTCCCAAACATCAGCAAAACTTTTCAAAACCAGCTGGTGGTACTGCAGCCCATTTCTGTTACAAATCAGTGAGAGCCTAATGACTGGGGCATTTGTCATGCGTACTAATCCTTATGCTTCTGTCTCAGAGGAGATTGCATTTCTATGTGTGCAGAAGTATGTAATGCGAAAATGTTAGTGCTGTTGCAATAAATCCTGTGTGTGTGTGCACACATGCTCATTTACTCTATCTGATTCCATACTATGCACATTTTGTAGCATTCGCTAGATATCTTTGAAATCAAAAATGGTATGCAACATACCAGTTACCATTTTTCTGCTCTCCTTTTCATATGTTGCAGTAAGTCAGAGTACAGAACAGCTTTAGGCTACCATAATTCAGGCAGACGAATGATGATTTAGATATATCATTAATTTTGATGCTGACATGGTGAACACCTGTCTTCACAGTATAAGAATAATTCCTGAAAGTGATGGTGCTACAATGTCATTTACCATACCCCCCCCTTTGTTTTTCAATTTGAAATAAAGATCTGTTTTATTTTGTCTCTATGAAATCAAACAATACACTGTTTTTTCTCTAGAATACAAACTGTTATACCTCTATGTGCCATTTTTTCATTTCAACACGTTATGTAATAGTTCAAATGAGAGCACAAAACAAATAGCACAAAAACAGCTGGTGGGAAACTTAACTCAACATTAGGCACTTTCAAGCCTGAACAGTGTAATGTGCATGGCTTAATGCGTCATATGTCTTCACTAATTTAAGCCTGATTGTGCAAAAAGGGCTGTGCAGGGACACTGGTGGACAGTTTCTGTTATAGAGTCATGCTGAAGTTAAAAGTCTGCCTGCATTTACTGCATAATGGAGCCAGGGCTATTTTTACTTACCATTTTGTGTTGTTTAAAAAGTAATGCTGAAAACATAGAGGTGAAAAACTGGTTTATATTCACAAAATGTCTGTGCAAATAGAAGCATTGGAGAAGACTATTATTCTCTTGGGTAGCATTCTGAATTTAGACACTAGCATCAGCTTTTGAGTTTTTGAACTTTCAGAGTTTAAATGTATCAAGACATTGGGAGTTGTAATTAGATTTATTTTCTGAATGTATCAAGACATTTGGAGTTGCAATTAGATTTATTTTCTGTATTGTGCCCTTTTTGAGCCCATCTATGTCTCTGATAATGCTGCCTTTATGATACTTTGCAATTTCAAGGTTATTGGATAGGGAGTTGCTGATAATTTTGGCATAACTACCCTGAAATATTGTTTAAATGGTCAGGAAAAGCCCTTGATGTTGATTCTTGTTTACGTTCATTTAATGTAACATTTAACAGAATGCCAGCAGAACTAGATTTAAACATAAATACAGTAATGTGTAAACTATGGCTTGAAAGGAAAATATGTATTTTATTCAGAAGGTGAAGCCTTGAGTGTAATTATATGCAACAAATGTTATTAAAAGTACTGGTCAGGTATAACTTTTATAAAATGAGACATATTTACTTGGGATGAGAAAGGCCATTTTAGGGCAATAAAGTCATCTGAATCATTTACTTTCTCCAAATGCCTGAAAGATAATTATTGACGTATTTCAAATTACATCAGTAACCATGACTTCCATGAGAAATTCTATCTCCATTTAACCTTTGCAGTGTCATCCATACTTTCAGCTGGCCATACAGCCAGCTCAGTCCCTGGCGTCATCTGCAATAGGTCCTGTATGTGGGACATGGAGGGGACCTGCAGAGGTGGTGTGGTTGTAATCTTTTGTTCCCCCAGTTGCTACCAGTTTCTGTGGGCAGTTGTCTTGCAAAAACGCACCCTATGGCATACTGGATGCTTTTTGAAGCTTCATGCTGTTTTTCAGCTAAATTCTTAGCTACTATTCATATGTTGGAAAGGCACAAGAGCGCACTGGACACTTCTGTTCTGCACTTGATGTATTTTCTCGGACTGTAACCGCTCTGAGATAGACATGGTCTTCTTCTGTGTCTTTATTCATTCCCTGTGTGTGAAAGGCTGTGAAAACCTCACAACTCAGCTGGGATCTGTGGGCATAAGTCCACAAGTAAATAAAAACCTGTCATATACGAATGCCGCACACCAAATAATGACATTCTCAGGGTACAGATCTATTTAGTTGAGTGAATATTAGTGATTAAATCTCATTTATAATTTATCTGTTTACTGCAGGTTTTTTTTTTATTTTTCTATTATATAAATATCTATTAAAAATATCTTTCTTTTTAAACAGAGGACAGTTTTAGGTCAGTATAAACATAAGAAAACCGTGTTACATGTTCCTTACAACCAACAGGTAAACGTAAGCAGTAAAATTCTGGCTTCAAAATAACTTTTTGCTGCAGCACAGCAGTGAAAATCCATTTCAGCTAAAGGTAAGGAGTAAAATTCTGGCTTCCAGAAATAACTTTTTGTTACGGCACAAAGTGCTGACAGACAACTCCTTCTGGTTGTTGTAGTCTTTAGCAGGCTGTCCATTATCTGAATAATAGATAAGACTGTTGCTTCCCGACCTAGAGCAGCTGCTGCAGAGTGATCTCTGAGCCATGTTCCCTCATTCATCCAGGCCCAGGGAGACCCACCAGCAATGTCGTGAAGCACAGAGCCAGCTTGGAAGAGCCAGGGTTATTTGTGGGTTGTGAGCTCTGCAGCCAGCCTGCGCTGCCCCAGCCTGTGTGCCTAGTGCCGCACTCGCTGGGTGCTTTGTCTGTATCCAAGACATCCTGCTCTCCCCATCCCCGATGATGTAGAACTGACTGATTTATTTGGAACTGATTGGAATGATTTATCTTGTTCCCGGAAAGTTGTTCAACAGCATTCAAGAAGGCTTGGCAAAATTTATGGCTTTTATACAATATGTGGGAGAGACTAACCTGCTTTGGACATAATGAGAACAAAGTAATTTCTGAGGCATGATTTGGGTGTGTTTTGTTTTCCATTTTTATTAATCCACTGATAGGCTTTGGTTTATTTACTGGAACTTTATTTTCTGTAATCATAAGAATTTATTCTACTTAAGAAAATTACTTTCTTCAACCTCCAAACCTGCACCCTTTTAGCAAGGCAATGGAAAGAATTGTTAGTGTTTTCTGTTCCTGGACATGAAACTCCTTGTTGTAAAGCCCACATGTGTTATGCCTTTCCCCCTGTTTCTCACATGATTTTCAGACGAGCTTGGCTGCCCTGGGAAATAGGTCAAAGCTGTGCTCAATGCAGTGCCACTGCTCAGGTGTTAGTCTTTGCAGGGAGAAGAAGAGCTGATCTACAGGGCCAACCTAGTTTAAAAAGGAAGTGAAGGACATGGGCCTTATTAGCTGCAACCCCAGTACATTCTCTGTGTGTCTCAGGTAGAGAAGACTTAGGGACAAGGCAACCTCTAGAGGAAGTGTGAGCTAAGGTTTATGTTTTGTTGCTGAAGTAATCAATAAATGGAGTAATCAATCAGTCACATCCTGCACAGCTGGGCCTCGTGGTATACTCTGGATCTTCTCCTGTAAGCCTTTAAGGTAAAAATTCAGTTTGTAGCAATTAATTTCTTAGTGAAGCTTCTATGGAATATTTTGAGAAGTTATACTTCTGTTTTCCCACTTTTCCTTCCCATTTATTATTTGAGATACTCAACATAGCAGATATTTATAGAATTTTGTTCCTTGTTTGGTCTGAAATTCTTTTCTATAATATTTCTACAGGTGGCTAAACTGTATTATTATTTTTCCTACTGAGGCATTCTAGCATACCCAAAGTTTCCATAAAAGAAAGTGAAATAAAATGAAAATAAATTAATTGGAATCACATTTATTGGTGATGAGGGGGAATAAAAATTTTAAAATTCTTTGAGATGTTTCGGTTTCAAAATAATGAAGCTATTGCTCTCCTTTTAGATAGACAGAATTTTTATTTTTACTGTGGTTGCAGTTTTATTATTCTGCTTTAAGGAAAGCCTGGGGTGGTACCAGAGAGCAGGTGCTATAGGGCCAGGAGCAGCTGGGGGCTGGGAGCTGCCTTGCAGGCGATGCAGGGGAAGGATGGAGCCAGAGTCCCAGGTGTGGTGGGGAGGAAGCCAACCCTCCTTCTGCAGAAAGGCCTCATGGAGTCATGGCAAGACTTGCTTAGATCTCAGCCATCACTGGAGGTGGATGAAATACAGCTGAGAGGCGAGGACAGTCTGTGAGGGAGTGTGAGACAGCTGCTTGTCATTTTGTGATTGCTCAGTAGTTGCTTTTCCTAATGATGAAGCAATCCTTCTGGAAACTATACTAAGGCACATGGAAAATAAGGAGGTGATTGGTGGCAGCCAGCATAGCTTTGCTAAAGGCAAATCACATCTGACAAATTTGGTGGCCTTCTACAAAGGGCTTACAGCATTGGTGGGTAATGGAAGAGCAGCTGACATCATCTACCTGGAGTTATGCAAATCATTTGACACTGTTCTGCATGATACCTGTGTAGAGACGTGGATTTGATGGACGAACATCAAATATTCAGGTGGATAACGAATTGGCTTGACGGTTGCACGCAAAGAGTTGTGGTCAGTGGCTTGATGTCCAAGGAGAAACCAGTGACGAGTGGCATTTCTCAGGGGTTAATACTGGGACTGGTACTCTGTAACGTCTTTGTCGGCAGTATGGACAGTGGGATTGAGTGCACCCTCAACAAGTTTGCTGGTGGCACCAAGCTGCGTGATGCAGTCAATGTGCTGAAGGTAAGAGATGCATCCAGAGCGATTTGAACAGGCTTGAGAAGTGGGCCTGTGCAAACCTCATGAAGTTCAACCAGGCCAAGTGCAAGGTCCTGTACATGGGTTGGGACAATCCCATGCACAAATACAGGCTGGGGGGAGAACAGATTGATCTGTTAGGAAGAAATTCTTCCCTGTGAGGGTGGTAAGACCCTGGAACAGGCTGCCCCGGGAAGTTCTGGATGCCCCATCCCTCGAAGTGTTCAGAGCCAGATTGGATGGGTCTTTGCGTAACCCGTTCTAGTGGAAGGTGTCCCTGCCCATGGCAGGGGTTGGAATGAGATGATCTTTAATGTCCCTTCCAACCTAAACCATTCTATTGTTCTATGAACTTAATAAGAAATACTCTATGTGAACTGGAGAAAGTTCTTCAAGGTTTTCTGCAGCTTCTGTAAGTGTGGTGAGTGCATAAGGAATACTTCAAAGACTGAGCGTGAATTTGGTGATGTTATTTTAACTTCATAGCGTTGTTTCAGCAGAGTTCTGGGGGTTCATAGAATAAGAAAATTGTCTCAGGGAAGCCAAAGAAAATAGGAAAAAAAGTAGGAAAGGAAAAACAAAAATCACAGATGGATGATACTATAAATGGATGAAGCTGTAAATAATGAACACAATTGCCAGCTNGGGCCTCGTGGTATACTCTGGATCTTCTCCTGTAAGCCTTTAAGGTAAAAATTCAGTTTGTAGCAATTAATTTCTTAGTGAAGCTTCTATGGAATATTTTGAGAAGTTATACTTCTGTTTTCCCACTTTTCCTTCCCATTTATTATTTGAGATACTCAACATAGCAGATATTTATAGAATTTTGTTCCTTGTTTGGTCTGAAATTCTTTTCTATAATATTTCTACAGGTGGCTAAACTGTATTATTATTTTTCCTACTGAGGCATTCTAGCATACCCAAAGTTTCCATAAAAGAAAGTGAAATAAAATGAAAATAAATTAATTGGAATCACATTTATTGGTGATGAGGGGGAATAAAAATTTTAAAATTCTTTGAGATGTTTCGGTTTCAAAATAATGAAGCTATTGCTCTCCTTTTAGATAGACAGAATTTTTATTTTTACTGTGGTTGCAGTTTTATTATTCTGCTTTAAGGAAAGCCTGGGGTGGTACCAGAGAGCAGGTGCTATAGGGCCAGGAGCAGCTGGGGGCTGGGAGCTGCCTTGCAGGCGATGCAGGGGAAGGATGGAGCCAGAGTCCCAGGTGTGGTGGGGAGGAAGCCAACCCTCCTTCTGCAGAAAGGCCTCATGGAGTCATGGCAAGACTTGCTTAGATCTCAGCCATCACTGGAGGTGGATGAAATACAGCTGAGAGGCGAGGACAGTCTGTGAGGGAGTGTGAGACAGCTGCTTGTCATTTTGTGATTGCTCAGTAGTTGCTTTTCCTAATGATGAAGCAATCCTTCTGGAAACTATACTAAGGCACATGGAAAATAAGGAGGTGATTGGTGGCAGCCAGCATAGCTTTGCTAAAGGCAAATCACATCTGACAAATTTGGTGGCCTTCTACAAAGGGCTTACAGCATTGGTGGGTAATGGAAGAGCAGCTGACATCATCTACCTGGAGTTATGCAAATCATTTGACACTGTTCTGCATGATACCTGTGTAGAGACGTGGATTTGATGGACGAACATCAAATATTCAGGTGGATAACGAATTGGCTTGACGGTTGCACGCAAAGAGTTGTGGTCAGTGGCTTGATGTCCAAGTAGAAACCAGTGACGAGTGGCATTTCTCAGGGGTTAATACTGGGACTGGTACTCTGTAACGTCTTTGTCGGCAGTATGGACAGTGGGATTGAGTGCACCCTCAACAAGTTTGCTGGTGGCACCAAGCTGCGTGATGCAGTCAATGTGCTGAAGGTAAGAGATGCATCCAGAGCGATTTGAACAGGCTTGAGAAGTGGGCCTGTGCAAACCTCATGAAGTTCAACCAGGCCAAGTGCAAGGTCCTGTACATGGGTTGGGACAATCCCATGCACAAATACAGGCTGGGGGGAGAACAGATTGATCTGTTAGGAAGAAATTCTTCCCTGTGAGGGTGGTAAGACCCTGGAACAGGCTGCCCCGGGAAGTTCTGGATGCCCCATCCCTCGAAGTGTTCAGAGCCAGATTGGATGGGTCTTTGCGTAACCCGTTCTAGTGGAAGGTGTCCCTGCCCATGGCAGGGGTTGGAATGAGATGATCTTTAATGTCCCTTCCAACCTAAACCATTCTATTGTTCTATGAACTTAATAAGAAATACTCTATGTGAACTGGAGAAAGTTCTTCAAGGTTTTCTGCAGCTTCTGTAAGTGTGGTGAGTGCATAAGGAATACTTCAAAGACTGAGCGTGAATTTGGTGATGTTATTTTAACTTCATAGCGTTGTTTCAGCAGAGTTCTGGGGGTTCATAGAATAAGAAAATTGTCTCAGGGAAGCCAAAGAAAATAGGAAAAAAAGTAGGAAAGGAAAAACAAAAATCACAGATGGATGATACTATAAATGGATGAAGCTGTAAATAATGAACACAATTGCCAGCTATTTACAGAATTAGATCAGTTAAAATCAATAGAAGACAATGACACTTCAGAACAGACAAATATAGAACAAGGAGGGCTTTTTACAGAGACATAAGCTTGGCAGTGCTTGTTTGGAAAATGGTGGGAAAAAATAATAGAAGGGATAAATATGCTGGGAAAGATACAGAGATGGTGTAGGTGGGTAAGGTACAGTTTTTCCTGGTTATTCAGCTTCCCTGCCAAGTAAACACACTTTAAAAACAACATGTTCAGACCCAGCTACCTGCTGCAAGCCACCAAGTGTCTATTAAAGAAAGTAATAATTGAGAAATAACACTGAGTGGAGGGGAAAAAAAAAAAAGAGGCAGTTGAAATTATTTGTACTAAAACTTTTATTTCTGTTTGGGTGTTCTGATGGAGAAGGTCTGCCCTGCAGTGTGAACTGCTGTTTACACTTGTTTAAATCTGGCCAGATCTCAGCTTTGGATTCTAGGTCCCTGGCTTTGGTGGGGGGGGAAAAAAGCTGAAAATCTGGTTTACTGAGCATGATGTGGAATTTGGCAAGGGGAAATACCCTGATAGTGCCGGCTATTGGAGATGAATGGCAGAGGCAAGAATAAAGTGTCACCTGTAACACCCTCCACACCTTACAGTCCCAATGCCATGGCTTTCCTTAAAATGTCTTGACATGTTAGGGGTAACAAATTTTACTGTGTCTTTTCACTTTTGCATCTTGCTGTCTTCCTGCTTAAAAAGCATGATACAAACCTTCATCTGCTCCTCCCTTTACTCTGGTGCCTAGCAATAAGTGCTGATAAATGCTGCCATTCTCATGGAATAAGGTTTTACACTCACTACCTAAGTGAGAAAGATCACACAAAGTCATGGCTACTGGAGGGAAGGCCAATATCCAAAAGAATGATAAAAGGGAGAAATGAAAGAGCAACAAGTTATGCCTTTAGGAGAAAGAAACACTGTGCCCACTGTGTCTAGAACAACTTTCTGCTGGTGCAGAAGCTGAGGTCAGCAGGAGGGAAGCTACTTTCCATCTCCAAGTCCAAACCCACAGAGCAGGGAGACGGTTTTCCCCCTCCTCCCCATCAGCACACTAGAATAGCACACAGGAAACCACTGCATTTTGCTGGGATGCATTTTTAGGATATGACCGAGTGATTCTTGTGTCTTCATTTTAAAGGCATATTTCACCCTGTGTTTACATTTATGGATGGGAATATTAGTGGTCTCTTGCCTCTATTTCATCTGCCATAATGATTTAGTGGTGTTCTAGCAATGAAAGGTGGTTTGTTGTTGCCCTGTTTTCTGTGTTTTATAGTCAGCTCCAGCTATTTCATGACTGGAACAACTGGGTTTGGAGAAATGAAGCCCATGAATTGTGCAGGGCTCTGCTCCTTCAGCCTCTAATTCTTGAAGGAAAGAAGAATCTCAGCCATTCACTGAAGACTTTTTATTATTATTATGGCTCTCAGAAGCCTTCAAGCATTAAAGATGCATTACTGTCGATATAGTAAGATAATTTTTAAAACCTTCAACTTTGCAATAGAGTCAGATTATTTGTTACCATTGATTGAAAAGCACTATTGAGTCCAATTCCTCAAGCGCTGCAGAGTATCTTCTAAACTGCCACTGAAATTACTTTCTGCAAAAGTATGAAACAACCTCTGTCACTGCCTTGTGGATTTGAGAGAAAAATCTATATAGGAAATATTAATTGCAAATGATCATAAGTATTTGTCAGGCTTCCTTCTTACACGAGATCAGTGAATCTGGCCAAATGTATATGTCATGCCTGTATAATCCCAAACTCAAAGGACTGAGCAGTGTAAGGAATCCCCGTGCCATATGCTTGAGTATACGTGGATAGGAACATGTATTAAGGGTGTGTGGCAACTGACTACCTCTAAGGAGAAACCCATGTTTCTACAGATAAAAGCATTTGGGACGAAATGCCTGGAACAGGACTAACAAGGATCAGTTAGATCACAGAAACTCCCTTAAGAAGCCTAAAGGACTAGAGAAGGAATTTGGATTTGGTGATCTGTCCTTGCAGTTTCCCTGGTGATTTCCCCCAAAGCACTGGCTTCATGTGACCCCTATGCCAGAAATAATATATCAGGACATGCGAGAACTTGTCTCCTGACAGTCCTCGGCATGAGCTCTTTGAGAGCAGAGGGGGACAAACCCTCTTGCAACTGATGGCCCAAGCAAACAGTAATGGATGACTTAGAAGAAGCCAGCAAAAGAGTGACACCAGGCCCAGAGGCTGTCTAGTCCAGCAGCTAAGCCTAGTAGCTAAATTGCATCACAGAACTAGTTAAGTGCGAGTAATCTGCTGTCAACAAATAGTAGAAAGAAAACTTGTTTCAGCTAAGTGCAATTTCTGCCAGTCTTCCTTGTCCATTAGCAGCATAAACAGTGCACAGACTGATAGGAGCCATCATAAACATATATTCTCTCCCATTGGGAGGTTTAATAAATATTGGTACCTCCTAAAAATGGCTATAATGTTTATTGATTTTAAGCCTCTGAGATTCTACAAAGGAATAATCTGTGGGTTTCATAATGTAAATCATGGATGTCTACATAGAGTTTTAAAACACAAAGTCATTGCTGTAAATCTAGATGTGTTATTTGTATGTGTATCTATTTGAGGTAGAGATTGCCTGTAGTTAGGATTGTGTGGTTTTTTGTGCAGTTCTTTTGTGGCATGAAAATTCTGTTCACTTTTGTGTTTAATTTCATCCAAGTTTGTTTATAATCCACAACCTGCACTTAAAAAAATTAAGGAGTCCCAAGTTTAAGTTTATCTTTATAACATGACCTTTAACTACTCAAAGTGGGGGTGTTGGTTATTTTATTGGATTGGGTTTTGAGAATAAGCCTAGAAATGTGATTTTTGTCAGATTTAACTCTTCTCTGAGGACTAAGATCCCCATGGAAAGCCAGGGGAAACTCTTAAATCCTGTAGCCCAACTGGTATGTGGATAGTATATACTGAGTAGCACACAGAGTCAGTGGTGGAACTAAAAGAAATGGTGCATAGTGATGAGCTGAGTGAAGTACTTGCAACTGTAAAACCAGCAATCATTCAGTTAAAGACTGTATCGTAAAGAATAGTGAAGGAAGCCTGAATTAAGGTTACATTGGCAACCGTGGGTTTACCAATCTCTCCTTTGGGGGACTGAGTCTCAATACATTTTGGTCTCAATATTCTTTACACATAGTGTTTCAATAAATTAATATCTGTGTAGTTATAAATCCACCTGTATTTTATATGTAAATCTATGGCAAGGTAAATATAGTAGAAATATAAATATTATTACAATAAAATTTTGGGGGTATTTTAGTATTTAAAAGGCTGACACTTGAAAAATCAAGTAGTTACAGTTCCCATAGCTCCCAGGGAAAAACCAGTTCCAGTCTGAACAAATGAGCTATACTACTGTGTCACCTGATGCAGGGACACATGCTGGGTAGCTGATGAGAGGAGTGGTGGAGAGCTCAACCCTCTGAGCTCTTTGCTCTCATGCCTCAGCAAATCCATGTGAGGTTATCTTGGACCTTTTCTGCTGTTTATATGACCTGCTTTTATCTTCAGCTGCATCCAGGCAGCCCTCGCTAAAATCCATTATAGCTCGGCAGGTCTGTCTGAGAGCAGACTGTACGGGTTAAGAGCCCTAATTAGTCACCCAAGGTTGCATTCTGTTTGTTACTCTACAAAAATGAAATCAATGGGAGGCATATATAGCATCAAAATAGGAATAACACCAGTTTTTAGAATGAAGCAACAGTAATCCTGAAAGAGGGGAAAATAGAAGGTACAACAAGTTGCATGGAACCCCCTAAATTACCAGAAGGGGAAAAATCCCACCAAGAGCTGCATCTGTGCATGTGGCAGCTCTTACCCAGGGGCTGGTGGGATCTTTTGGCACCAAAACTTTATAAACCTCTCTCAAATCCTTCTGTGCTTTTTTTTGTCTTACCGGTGTCATGCGGTGGCAGTCAGCAATGCCGTTCACCTCTGCTGTGCCATGTGTACCTCTGCTGAACTACAAACCTCCTTGAAGTTCAACCAAGCCAAGTGCAGAGCCTACACCTGGGACGTGGCAATCCCAGGCATAAATACAGGCTGGCCAGAGAATGGCTGGAGAGCAGCCCTGAGGAGAAGGACTTGGGAGTGCTCATGGATGAGAAGCTCAACATGAGCCGGCAGTGCGTGCTGGCAGCCCAGAAAGCCAACCGTATCCTGGGTTGCATCAAAAGAAGCGTGGCCAGCAGGGCATGGGAGGTGATTCTCCCCCTCTACTCGGCGCTTGTGAGACCCCACCTGGAGTACTGTGTCCAGCTCTGGAGCCCTCAACATAGAAAGGACATCGAACTGTTGGAACAGGTCCAGCGAAGGGCCACTAAGATGATTAGAGGGATGGAGCACCTCTCCTATGAGGACAGGCTGAGAGAGCTGGGGCTGTTCAGCCTGGAGAAGAGAAGGCTCCGAGGAGACCTGATAGCAGCCTTTCAGTACCTGAAGGGAGCCTACAGGAGAGCTGGAGAGGGACTCTTTGTCAGGAAGTCTAGTGATAGGACAAGGGGTAATGGTTTTAAATTGGAAGAGGGGAGATTTAGATTAGATATTAGGAAGAAGTTCTTTACTGTGAGGGTGGTGAGGCACTGGAACAGGTTACCCAGGGAAGTTGTGGAGGCCCCATCCCTGGAAGTGTTTAAGGCCAGGCTGGATGGGGCTTTGAGCAACCTGCTCTAGTGAGAGGTGTCCCTGCCCATGGCAGGGGGGTTGGAACTTGATGATCTTTAAGGTCCCTTCCAGCTCTAACCATTCTATGATTCTATACAAACTTGCGACGATGTCGTACGTTTCTACAGATGTGGGGTTTTTCTTGCTTTTCCTTGTGAATGTTTAAATGATTTACAGTCTCTTGTGCATCTGTGCCCCTGTTCCATAGCCCTGAGCACGGATTTGGCTGTCTCTCCCAACCTGACAGGGAAGGGCAAATGGCAGCTCAGGCTGGCTGTGATGGGGGGGATGTGTAGGAGAACATTAAAGGTAACAAGGCAATGGCTATTTTTCCTCTTCTCATAAATATGGTATGATACATAACAACTAAATGCCCTGGCTGGGTGAGAGTGATGCTAGAGTGGAATAAATGTCTGTTTGATGTAGAAATAGTTTGAGTTTTACTACTTCTTGACCTCTTCTCAATTGTGTGACCCACACAAATGTTTGCTAAGCTTTGTTATAACACTCTCCTCAGGACGCCCAGCCTTTCAAACAGAGAATTCTGTCCCTATTCTTAGTTACAGGCAATCAAGTGCCTGCCATTATACTGGGACTAGCTAGTGGTTAGGCAAAATTAAATTAGTTTGACTTCCTGAGTTGATAAAACTCTTTATGCACTGTGTTTTAAAAATGTTTAACCAGCACGATAAACTTGCTTCATCTTAATACTGCAGTGATTGCAAAGGTTGCATACATCTTGAGAAATGAAACAGTAAATAGCAGAAGCATTGCTGAATCTTAATCACCAGTAACTAATTGAAGTGTGTGTCTGATTATAGAACAATAGAATAATCGCACCTCTTAGCCTTACCAAGAAGTTGCCATCTGGGGTAGGAATAGTGATGTGCTGGCAAGACCAGATGGTCTTCACATGCAGAAAGAACCTGCTTTTCATCAATAGCATGACTGCACTGCTAATTAGAGAAGAATGAACAAGGCATAAGTCAAGGAGGAATTTCCAAATCTAGATAACTTTTAAGAGATCCATTAAAATAATTTCAGGGCCAGGGTTTGAAATCATACTTGTTAATGCTGAAAACATGCGGGTACTTTTTAATGACTTGATAGTCTGAAAAGGACATAAGCCCTTAAAACAAGATACAAATGGACTTTAGGTGCCTAATTAAAAATTATTATGAGAACTTTTGACTCTTATTGTCTTTCTCATGCTGGAAGCTCCACAAATTCATAACGTTCACATTCCTACATGTGCCCCCTGTGCTCATCCATCCCCCCATTTCTGCCTAAACACCATAGCTCAAAAATCTAGAAATATTGCATGCAAAGTTAGTGGATGCCTCTCTACAAGACAAATATTAATACTCCCAATGCACAATAAAGTGGATGCCTGCAGAGAGAGGTGTAAGGATCACAAAATGCAAGCTGCTCTCACCTCCATTTCCTTCTACCTCAAAGAGCTGTGAGGGGGGTGAGAGAGGGGAAACCACCAAAAACCCCAAACAAGCAAACAAAAACACTGTAAGAGAAAGACGAGGTCAAATTTTGTGGTAAATAGATATTAATACCTATTTCTACAAGTTTCCTACCGAATAAAGATATTTTGGTTGATTGCCTTCCTGAGGGACTGTTAGTCTCATTGGGTCCTTCTTCCACCAGAAGTTTTCTCCAGGCAGAGAATAGAGGACTTCATCCATTTACTTGGTACCTCCAGAAATTTGGAGCACAAGGGCAAATAGCTGCTTCTACATGTGGCCTTTGTTGAGTGGCTTGTTCTCTGCATGGTCTGGATTTACTGTCACTGTGTAGACACTGTGTACCATATAGAATCGCCCTAGTAATGTGTGTGGTTATGTCTCATAAGTCTTGAACAGAAACACATAACTAATGCAGAATTGCAATGGTCAAACCTCGTAAGCTCCAGAACACATTTACTGGGTCCCCTTCTGGCCCTGGAATAGAAAGCAGACAAAGGAACAACCAAGGGTAAAATACCAGAAGCAAAAGGTGATGACAGCTAAGAAATGAGAAGCAAAATGCTGGCAAAATTTAAGGTTTTCTTGTTATTCATTTTATGTTATACAGAAGATTTCTACTGAAAATACAGATCCCTCTCAGATCTACTGGCAAATGGATTGACTTGTAGAATTGATGCAGTACAGGTGATCTGTACAGACCCTGTAAAAGGAACCTCTGATTTGTTTAAAATTGTCAGTTTTATTCATACACTTTGACACTGAGGTCTGATAGGGTAATGTATGAACAGGCTAAGGATAATATTAATACTCCTAGGGGAAAATATTATCTGTCTTTTAGTTTGTTGTGTTAAGATTGTGATGGGGAAATTATAATAAAAATTCAAAATAAATTTCTCTTTTCTTTTGCCAAATCTCACTCAATAATAGAACGGCTTTGAAACTGGAGATGCTTTTAACCTATTGTCAAAGCTAATAGTAACGTTATTTATCAGCAGTATTTACTCAGCTGCTGTAAAGCTAGGGTCTATATAGCCTGTTAACACTGGGACATCAATTGATCTCTTTCTGTCTCCATCGCATTCTTGACCATACATCAAAAGATGTTGCACAGGAGAGAAATCTCAGATGCTTTCCATCTTTGTATTTTTAAAAGTGAGTGGCACTAATTTAATGGACTGGAAAGGGTTCTTGAATCAGAAACATGGATGGAAAGCTTCATCAGAGTTTAATCAGATGTATTTTTGGTTTCTGACATTTCAAGTGGGGTTTCAAGGATGTTGGGGGGGAAAACCCCCCACCTTTTAATCAGAAAGCTTAAAAATGATGGGTTTTGTTCTAATCCCTTTGAAGGAGATAAAAAGATATTCTTAAGTGTCTGTGTACTTAATAGCATATGGGCACGTGCACTCACATAAGTTTTATTCAAAGAATATTCGTAAGAATGCAAAGCTGATCTCTGGAAACATCCTGTGCTGTTTTGATCTGACCTCTAATTCCGTGGTTTTCCTATGTCAGTCAGGCCACAGGCAGGACTGTGCCTGTGAAGGCAGCTGCTAGGTGGTATTTTGTTTTTTTCCCCCACTGTCCACGGTGTGCTGGCATTCTTTATGAATTCAAACCCTGCTCTGATGATTGGGTCATTCAGTACTTTTTAAATACCAGCTCCAAATCCTGCCCCCTTTCTTCTGTCTAACACTTCATCCATGCGTTGTCTTCATCCAGTCTCACTTGCCCAGATGTGCTTTTCAACCTTTTCCATCTTTGCTGGCTCCTCAGTTAAATTGCCCTGGGCAAACTCCTGCAGCCCCAGGGACTCTGGTCCTTTCTCTGGTGCTGTTTTTTTGCCCCAGTAACTCTCAGTTCTTCCTTTGCACACTGGTGTCTTATCAGATATATTTCTTCTCATGCCTCCTGCTTTTTGCATTCTTGGTCTCTCTCTCCCTTTTTCCCAGGGCTAGACCCAGTCTGTGTACTGCACATCAATTTCTGTTTTCCTTTTAATGGATTCGAATCCCATTTCCCTGTAGTCTCATCTTCTTTCCCCTTTCTCTTGTCTTTTCTGTATTTGAATATGGCAATAGCTCACTGAGATCTGTGGAGACATAGGGCATGTGCTCTTAAATTCCTACATCTGGCCTTGCAGGAGACATCTTTCTTGAGCAACTTCTACTGAAACCTAAGAAATCTCTACTGAATAGGAGCAGAATTTATCAAGCCTTTTCCTTGCAAAATTTCAAGTTGTTGTTCAAAATCTTGGAGGCACTAACACATTTCTGAGACAAGTACATCAAGCTGGTGGATGGTGAGTTCATTTTTTTAAACATGGACAAAAGAGTGTACCTCACTGTTTGAGGCAGTCAAATTGTTATGATATTTCTGCAGAATACCTAGGATGGAAAATTCCAGTCTCGACTGCAAAAAAAGTTTTCAAAGTTATGAGCAGCTAAAAAACTTAAAAATGAGGTCTTAAAATAGGACTGTTAAGCAATCTTACTAATAGCTGGTATTACCAGCCCCACCTATATAAAATATAAGCATTGCTGTTCTAACAGCCTAAATGCACTAAATACCACTAATGTAGTCTTAGTAATTCCTACCAGAAAGATGTGGCTGCTGTTTTCTTGACTTTATTGATCTGCCAAAATTATAAAGTAGCAGTACTTTATGTAAGCTTTATTTAAAAGCATAACTGGAGAGTGATGACAGAAGAGTTTTATATACTAATGTGGTAAATATAGCTAAAGCTCTGTTCAATATGCCAAGGAAGGAGCAAACCACTAAAAATGTTATTTATTCATTACAATTAAAGAGAAGGTTGAGCATTTGGGTGGGATTTTGTTTTGGTTTTAACTTTTAAATGGTGTCCCTAAAAGAAGAAGAAATCTATATATCAGGGCCTAGAAGGATGAATAAAGTACTTTACTGACACACCCACAGTAAATGTTGAATGCATTCAGATTAGCCTATGGTGCAGCAAAAGTGGTCAAGAACTAAGATTACCTTTACATTTTCTGAGGGCTACAAGCATGTACCTAAACATCACCTAACTTTTAATAATTTGCTCTTAGCACCAAGACTCAGACCGACCGCAGTGTTAAAACACCCAGACATAAGGCCACAAGAGAAATGTAAGAGAAATTGCTAGTGCAATTACCAGTTCAGTTGAGCCTATTGTGTTGGTGAATTTCTTTGCAATAAAATTAATAACCTTGCCAAGGTGTATATTCATACTGCATCCCAGAGTTCATCTTTACATGAGAATTTCCTCTCCCTCCACCCCCCCACCTTCCCCTCACCATGTAGCACAGAGGTCTCCTAGCTGCTATTATTATATGAACAATGAAAAAAAATAGGTCACTGTTCTGTTAAGTTCAACACTTTGTGCCATTTATTTGTTGCTTTTGGTTTGTAGACAGTGTTGTTCATGGCAGAGCTGACGTTTCATTGTAGTTGTATTTTTGCTTTCGTTTGCTTTGTAAATGATGTGTATTCTCTAAGCTTTAAAAAAATGATGACTGAATAGAGAAAACTGTAAGACTTGAACCTGTGAGATGTCATAGATAACCTGAAACATGATGCTCTGTTCCTTGCTACCTAAATAAATATTTAGACTATGCAAAAAAAGAGAGAATTTCAGTGATGAGGAATCTTGATGTAGGGTGAAAAATTCCAGAGGTATTGGGGACCCCACTGAAAATGCCAATATGTTAAAGCAACACCTTACTTCATCAGCACTTAGGAGCATGCTTATGCCTATTTTCATTTTTCTGCAGTAAAAATATGGCTCAGAGCCTTGCAAAGTATTGGAGGCCCAAAGTAAAAAAACTATCAATTAGTGCAGTGGACGCTTAATTAATCAGGTATGGAGGGCAGCAAAGGTCTGCTTACACTTGCACTATTTATTGACACCAATGGTTGGGCTAACAGGCGCAGAGTGGAGTTGTGTGCATTCTCATTCACACGCCAAGATGTTTTGCAGATATTGCCCAGTGTGTTAGACTCCTAGCCCATCTGTAATGAGCCTGTAAAGAGGGTATTAAATGACAATGATTCAAAGCACCACCGCCTTTTTTTTTCCCCATTACAGTTTTCTGTGTGGCTCTTATTAACTCCAGTAAGCCCGCCTCAGTTCTCCTGCTAGCACAACATTAATGAAGAATTTGCATTTCAGAACAGAATCGGTATCACTCTTGTGATTTAATTAAGGAATTTTTGTGTGAAATCAGCTCCTGTTAATGTCTTAATCAGTTGCCTTGTGGGTCAGCCGGTCAAAATGGCACATGCAGATTTGACAAAACCAGGCTTTTCAGGCAATTAAACTGTCATAGGATAAGAGGGAAGATCCTTTTGTGGATTAATTCCTAGTTAAAAGCTAGAAGGTAGAGAGTGGGAATAAACAGTCCTTTTTTGCCTAAAAGAGATTACATATGTGATCCTATTGAGATTTGTGTTGCCTGTTCAGTTTTCATACATTTCTGTCTAAATATGAAAATAGGCAGAAAACTAATAGGAGAATCTAGTACTTACTGTAAAGAATTGGAGAAAGTTCCTATAATACGATGATAAGATGGCAGGTGGAGATCAATTTTGATAAATGCAAAATAATAAATTTGGAAAACAACATTTAGAAATGCATATAAATGAGGGGCTCTAACTTAATGTTACAGAAAAGATTTTCACGTCTTTGTAGATATTTCTCGGTAAGCATTAGATCATTTCCCACAGCAGAAAAAAACCAGACAAATTGAATGCTAAGAATTGTTAGGAAAGGGATTGGTAACAGAATAGAAAAGCGCCATTATGCAACAGAATGAATCTATGGTGCTCCCACATCTTGATAACTCCAAACAATTCTGATCATCTTATCTGAAAAGGCTGCAGTAGAGCTGGATTTAAAAAAAATAAATTACAAGATTGATAAAAGATGTGGAATGAAGCCTGTGTAAGGAGAGGCTAAATAAGCATTTCATCTTTGAAAGGAGATGATTGAAGGAGGATAGTGGTGTATAAAACTGTGAATGTCCTAGAGGACATGAAGGGGGGTAATATTAACTTTTTCTTATGAAGAAACAGAATAAAAATATCCAGCAGCAGATTACAACAAAATAAAGTACTTGTCACGTGACATAGAACTAAATTGGAATACACTTTGACAGGAGGTTGTGATAGCCAAAAAAGTAAATGGGTTCAAAACTAATTTGGACAAACTAATGAAGGATAAATCTGTCAGTGGATGTTAAAATTATGGTTTAGATGCAGTCCTTGTGTTGAGCATACTGAAACCCTAATTGAATATTTTTACACTGTCTTTACACCACTCCTTGGACATCTGCTACTGGTCAGTAGAAGCAATTAAATTCTGAGCTAGATGGACCTTAAGTCTGACACAGCTTGATCACTGTCATGAAGCTTATGGTCTTCCTCCAGGGATGGCAAATCTTGGGGGACTCACTTCTTTGATGAAGACAGTTTGTAAAGACTTTGTGCATCACTTTACTTTTGCTGTCCTTTGATAATTAGAAAGATAAAACAACATGCAAATCATTAGTTAATAAATAATTACTGCACATAATAACATAGAACAGAGTGAGAACAAAAGCAATTTTGAGATGTTTCCACTGCAGCTGAATGCAGATCTGTTTAATTAGTTTTTCATTCTAATAAGTGCAGATACACGCTATCCTCCCATTTCAATATTTGCTCTTAAAGGGAGAAGTACTGTGTCGGCATGGGAAATGATCACTCTTTTAGGTACAACTGCTGTCTTTGTTTATTCGCCTGGCATGACAGTCGATAATCATTAGGAAGCTGTTTCAGGATAACACTCTGCCAGCCCTATATTCTTGTTTCTCTCTGCAGTGAGGAGAAATAGGTATTTACTTGTGTTCCTGTACTATAATGATAAATCTAGTATTTTCCCCAAAGACGCTGTGTGACAGGTATTTGAAAGTGCACCTAGCCAAACAGGTGCTGGAAACACTTCAGCAACTGTACATTTTGAGGGAGGGGAGAGGAAACATTTGCACTAAGGAGTCCCTTTTGCTTGTCAAGAAGAGAAATATTTTCAGGCTTTATATTCCTATAATCTGTGATGTCTGGAATTTCTTTCAGCAGGTGTAGAGACAGCGTTACTCTAAACGTTAATGGTATGTTGGGCTTTTTTGCCCTCCTAGGTCCATACTTCAGTTGGAGTTAAGATATATGTGAGGGTGGTGAGGCACTGGAACAGGTTGGCCAGAGAAGTTGTGGAGGCCCCATCCCTGGAAGTGTTTAAGGCCAGGCTGGATGGGGCTTTGAGCAACCTGCTCTAGTGAGAGGTGTCCCTGCCCATGGCAGGGGGGTTGGAACTTGATGATCTTTAAGGTCCCTTCCAACTCTAACCATTCTATGATTCTATATGTAATGTATGATCTTCTCCCTCTCTTTGCTTGTACTTTTTACTCAGCTGGAGAAAGTAATCCGTGAGTAGTTAGACACTGATTTTCAACCTAGTAATTTATTTAAACAGCTGTGTAATTCATCGGTGTGAGCATTTCTGTGACAAAGTGCTGGTCAGGAAGCATTTATGGAAAAACTGTTTAGGCTTGTAGGAAGAGATGTTATGAAGGATTTAAAACATAAGATACCTAGTGTAACAGGCTTCACAAAGTATGTGGGGAGAATCAGGATACGACAGGACAGACAGAGCTCCCCTGCTATGCTTGGTTTAGGAGAGAGCACTACCCTGCCTCTGAGCCGTTGCCATATTGCTGCTGACAGATTACATTACCTCAAGCACAGCCCGCAGCAGCTGCCTTGCAGTTAGCAAGGACGGGGAAGTTCAGATAACCTTCTGCCTGCATGAAGGTGTAGCCCATACCTGGAAGTGAAGTCTGAAAATCCTCCCCATGGGAGGCAGCGAGTAGTAGCCAGTGCTAGATTGTATAAATCTTTGGGCATGTGTAAATGTCTCAAATGCTCTCCTGCTCTCCAGCTGAGCTATACCTCGCCCTTACCAGGGCCAAAGTGAAGTATGATCTTTATCTACATTTCTGAAGAGGGACCCTTAAAACTTCCCACCCAGGATACCATGTGGGAGTAGGGGCAGCAGCAGCTTCTCTCAGCTGTTGAAGACTCTAAATGGGCATGGTCACTCCAGACCTATGCAGGACTGTATGGCCCAGCCCAGCATTAAGACCCGTGAGAAGCACCCGTGATGCCAAAGGGTAGGTCAAGCTTGTTAGGATGCTTAACTGAGTCTGAACAGCTAAACTGAAAAGCATAAATGCGGCAAATCGGATGCACCTGAATGCAATCGGAACGTTACGTAAAGCAGCCATGGGGATCCCCCCTCTGGGGTCTGCAGATGAACATGCTCTACGTGGTAGTTCACAAGGGGTGGATGGAAGTTCTCGTAGACTCAGGAAATCCACGGCTGGATCTTTCTAAGACACTTTTCAGATGAAGAAGTGCCAATAACCTTGAGTTAGAAGATTTTAATTCCTAGGCATTTAGAAAATTAATGCTTTAATTAACAAAGCTTAAAATGTGGTTAACTTAGTAGAAGAGAAGCCTTTGGGATATCCATATTAAACACATTAACTCCCTTAATGAAGACCTCTGTCTAAACCATTAAATGTAGCAACCCTTCCATCTGGGAAGCACTGACCTCTGTTGGTTCATACTGAGAGAATACTTCTTTTATTTACACAGATCTTTTAATTGCAGCATCTTAATGCACTTTTACAAACTGCACCTATGCACTAGGAGGCAACTACTTTGCCACAGATAACTGCAGAGAATAATGTAACAGCTACTTTGTGTGGTCCCTATAGACATGGATAGAGATTACTTCAGAGCATCTTAGATTAGGATTCTACAGCTATTTGTCAATGTCTTGATCATTGGGACCATGGTGCTCCTCAGTTAGCACAAGCCACTGCTGTTGCATCAACTAAACTTGCAATTCCAGAGCTGAGGAGAAGATTCTGAGAGCTTAGGGCCTGTGTAACTTGAAGATCGGGCAAGGTTTAGGCTCCTAAGTTACAGGGAGGACTGTAACTGAGCCCCAAAATCAGCATCGCCTTCCACTTAGACACTTAAGGTTTCTAAGTGCCTGTGCATGCTTACAAACTTACAAATGAGAGAGAGTAGCTAGGCCCTTTTGCAAATAGGGATGAAACAGACACTTCTAAGTGCCAGAAGCATCAGCCAAATTCCCCATGGATGCATGTACCTACTGGTGTCTTCAGCAGTAGGCATGGAAGAGTGGAAGAGGATTTGTTTCCACCTCCTGTACTGTAGCCCATTGGTCAGAGCATGTGCTCAGAAAGTAGGAATCTTGCTTTAAATTGTCCTGACCTCTAGGCAATAAGAGTGGAGGAATCTGCATGTGGAAAAACAGTCCAAGTGCACCAGTGAGGAGAAAGAGAGGGAGGGAGAAGAAGTGTATACACACATGGCCTGGCTGCTTAAAGCATTCTTAATTCATAGGCAGGAAAGTCTCTCTTCCAAAGTCATCTTCTGTGCTTTATCTGATGAATTTTTACTGCAAAATACATGTAAAATTTAATGTTTCCCAAGGACTGCAGAGGTTCCTTGTATCAGAAATAAACACTTAGCTATGCAGGATGCAACCAATCTGAAAGGCAGAAGCGGGAAAATAGGAACCTGCTGCCTTGGAACCAAAGCACAGTCAAATCCGTAGGATTCATTGCACTGGAAACTGAACTTTAAGAAAATGAATGTAAGTTATGTATTCCAGGCTAGAAGTTAGTTAATGGAAGACCTGGGAAGAAAGAGAGAAAAAGTTGTGCTCCATAAATCACAAAAAAGATCTGTGGACTTCAACAGGAGCTGGTAGCAGGCTTTCTGGCTGGCTCTCATCAATGCCAGATGCACATATTGTAGCTTTAAAGGATTTGGGATAAACTGGGAAAAATGAGCATGTGTTAACAAGGTTTATGACCCACACTGTACATGACTTCGGATGTATTTAGAAAGGATTTAAAGCAGACAGAGAAGTACAGCCCAACGCATAGTCTGGTGCCAACTCCACCCAGCCTGGAAAGGCATCTGCCACTCCTGTGAATTGTAGCCAATAATTTGCACCAAGTAGTCTGCTAGAATCACTGCAATGCAGTGAGATGGCTTCCAAGCTGAGCTGTGGCAGGCCTATTTCAACTGGCTGCATCGCTAGGGGGATATCAGTTTTTGTGACACTTCTCACATAGATGCATTTTGTTTGTTCTGTTCTTTGAAAGATACGTGCCAGTAATTTTGAACATGAAAACACTGTATTAGTGTCCCTGCTTACATGGAAATGCACTCAGCTCTAAGGACTTCCTGGCTCAGATTGCCAGGGCTTTCTGTTTGACTGTAGGTTTACACATTTTCTTTCACGTGTGCAACAAATTCTTGGAAAGCTGGTTCTGGGACCAGAGGTTTCTGGTT
The DNA here is from genome assembly GCA_013398295.1 of Chionis minor. NCBI lineage: Eukaryota > Metazoa > Chordata > Aves > Charadriiformes > Chionidae > Chionis > Chionis minor. Next base: position 471,651 of record VZSF01002036.1, on the reverse strand, counting down.
AAGTTGCAGCCAGAGCATATGCTGAAGAACACCTTTCTAATGATCCTTGGACTCTCCTATATCAGCGTGTAAATTGTCATTACCATTGTGCTGTGAATAGTATTAGGGAATGGCCTGAAGTGTTGAAGCCAACAATTCTGACTTGCAGTTGGTAAAAGGCGAGAAGCATAACTAGCTATGAACGTTGGCAAGCAAAAGAACGTAGCCTGCATCCCCAAGCCAGTAACTTCTTCAGAATATTCAACTGTCAATTCCATGATGCTCCAGTATTTGTTGGTTGGTTTGGGGACTTGCAGTCTATTATTTATTTTTTAATAAATCAAAAGAAACAGAACTACGCTCATTGCACTACATTAAAACCGAGTGGGAGACACTTACATTTTTTTCTTAGACAGTAGAATCTGCATTCAAGGAAAAGTCAACTTCCAGTGAAATCAAAGATATCATCAGTAAGGTCTGTGCATAGGACAGTCTCAGTGGCAAAGATTTTCTTATTTTCCCCAAATAGAAAGAGTTACCCAAAAAAGCATCTTTTAGCTTTACACATATTCATGCAAACACAGTAAAAACTGTGCTCTGAGAGAACTTGTGGGCTTTCTAAATGTCCAGCTCTAGGATTAACTTCAACAAAGTGTTCCCTTTCTACCTGCAGAATGACTGCTATACTATTCTTGCAATCTTGGTACCTGGTACGTACAAAACAGTCTGTACAAATGAGAGTGATTCAGTTTTCCACAGCAATTCTGGGGATGAACTGGGCAGCTTGGTGACATGAGGCAGTGTACTTACCTCCCCCGCGATGCCGTTTCCCTGGATGCAGTTTTCGGTTATACCAGCTTGCTGGTTTCCCAAATACTGCTTCCGACATAGTTCCACTTCTGAGGAGCAGAAGTAAAGCAAGAACAAATGCTAGAGCTGTTGTCTGAGGGTGGCCATTTGTATCTGGCTGTGTTTGCCCAGGGCTTCCCTCTGCTAGTGAGCAGCCAGCACATTGTGCACATCACAGAGAGAGATCCCACCTGAGGGGCCTGAGGTTGTCCCGAATTCTGCACTGCGCAAACTGGACTAGTAGGGGCTCGATGCTTAGCACACAGAGGGAAGCAGTTCCAGGACACCATGTGGAAATGAGAAACTGATTGACCAGCTTCAAACCTTTCTGTTTACCCTGCTCACCCTGAAGTACTGAGATAACCTATGCCAATATTTTCAGCAAGGATACTTCTTAGAAGACTTGGCAGTGACCGGGCTCAGTTTGAGCGCAGATTCATGGATTTCTTAATGGCTAGTTTAGAGGCAATCAAGAGTGAAAGCAGAACAGCTTTCTGAAGAGACAATAGAAAGGACCGTGGGTAAAGAGGCAAACCCCAAGGGCTGAAGGAAAGAGGCCCCTCACAGCAAATACATGAATGGGACTAGTAAAAAGGTATGAGAGCAGGGGAGAAGTGCTCAGCCACACCATGGAGTTCAGTGTCAACCCTATATTGGGCATAAATTATTAAGTGTGTAAAAGTACAAATAGCCAGCTGGTAACTTGCTTTAGTAAATTGTTAGAAATAAAGTGGGAAAGCATCTAACTTTAGAGATCAGAGCAGGGAAGCCTAGAATTAGTTTTTCCCTCCTCAGGGCAATGCACAGACTGTATACTGCTGCCCAGAGTAAGTTAAAGCTTCCTTTCAAGCACAGACCTGCCTGCTGCCTTTTGTCATAAAATTCTGCCTTCAGTCTCTCCCTACCCATATCAAACTTATGTAAAGAAGAAATCCTTTTCTATGAAAACTGGGAATTTTTTGGGCTTAAAATTTCAGACTCCTGTTTTACACACAGAAAATAGCGTCAATTATATGTAATATTTACTGATGATTATTATAAATTACTGCAGCTAAGAGCTGTGGATCCCATTACAAATGAAGTTTTGGAAAGAGCAGACTGTCATGCAATGTGTATTAAATTTATAGCATGGCTGCTCAGTTCAATAAAGTTCAGATTATGAGTTAAATGTCAATAATGGGATTATAAGCATTCAGTTACAGGGTTCTTTTTTTAATTATCTGCGATCTGTCATCCAGAAAGTCTATGATAACTCATCTGAGCATAACAGCGTTGTATCTGCTGCTTAGCACAGAAAGCAATCTGACCCTCCCCTTTCATTTTAATGTGTTAGGACTTACGTGTTCCTGTCTCTTTTCCACTGACTGAAGGGGGAAAAAAAATCTCTTGAGATACGTAGACCTGGTTTTACCTTTGGTATGAAAATAGCTCTCTTGGAGATACTGTACATGAAAGTAGGCTGAAATAGATTGTCCCTATTGCTTAGTTCAACTCCTCAGCCAAGGGGACGGGAAATGAGATCTGCATTATGTTCCCAGTTATTCTACTGACTCTGTTTCTATCTGACTTTTATTCTATCTCTATGCACCTATAAAATGGGCACACTACTAGCTGGAAGGAACTGAGCAATTTTAATTATGTCTTTGAGAAACACTATGCTATTCAGCATTTCTGGTTAGTTCTTCATGTGGAATGACCATCTCTGGGGGTCAAAGAAGAAGAAAAAGGCAAGGACTGGAGATGTAAAAAAGGATGGTGGTCGTCTTACCTCCAGGGACATATTTTGGAGGTCTCAAGGAGCACTGAGGGATGAAGACAAACAGCTGATAAAAATCATTTGTCAAAATAAACTCTCAGATAAAGCAGAAATGTCAGAGAGAGGATGAGAAGGGAAAGTTGAGTGTCAGGAATAATTTTTGTCACTGCATGTTGCGGCCTTAGATGTTAGACATGGGCCAATTGCTAACCTCTTGGTTGGTAGTGGAAGAACCCAACTATTTTCCCAAGCTTTTTCTTAGGAAACAGACTGAGTGATGGTGACTGGGTTCAAAAGGTGGGATTCTTTTCTGGGAAGGGTTAGGGTCAGGGTTCTGGGAAGGTTTTTTATTGTGACCATTGGATTAGCTGGAATTCTGTGTGTAAATTTAAATGGTCTGTATATTTTCCCTAGATCTTTGGAGAGGCACATTTTAAAATCTAAAGAAATAGAATAAATAATACAATATATGTTAAGTTCTTCAACCAGAGGTTTTTTGAAAAGCCACCTAACCTATTTTTGGTCTGGAAACAGTTATTAAAGGTTAAACTATCTTGTAATATTACTCCTGGGTTTGCTTGGACATTTTTAAAATCCTCATTCCCATGGCATCTGTGTTATATCTCTCTTGTTGTGCCTACGTGGCTTGTGACTAAAATTTTGGGGTGATAGTTAATTTCTTATTGGCATTCCTATTTGTTCTGACACTATTGGCTATTTACCAAGAGCTATTTGTCCACTTTGAAACATGTCATTTTGATCCCATTGATCCACTCCTTTGTGTTTGTTTGTCCCCTGTGTCACCTCTGTGATATATGCTCATCCATCAGTTTTGTGTCATGTGGAACCCATGACGTTGCTTCCTCATAGATAAGATTTTCCATGTTAGGCTCCTGAATACGATGTCTAGGTATTCACATGCCAAGGCTGTGTTCACAGCATCAGGATTTGAATAGAACAAAGTAAACATGGTTTTTGATGACAGTTACAAATGCTCATGAATTTTGTCTTTGATTTATTTTCCCTGCCGCTTCTCAAAGACTTTCAGGTGCTGTCAGTGATATGTTTTGCCCAGTTAAACACACATTTTATCTGACATGAGTTCTGCCTAATTAACTTATGACAGTGTCTTTGCCGTGCTTCAGAACTGCTGCTGCAAATGCAAGCAGGCATCATGCTGAGCTTCACAAAATGAGGTTTTAACCGTAATGCTGCTAAGAGCACCCTTAGTTGTGTGTCTGAGGTACCCTTGCTTGAGGTACCCTTGCTTAAGGTACCATGACATTGTGAATCTGCCTCTCAGAGAGAGTCGTTTGGGTGAAGAGTTTTAAGGGTTGCCTGTGAGGACCTTGGGACAGGTCTGAATCATTCATGTGGCTGAGACAGGGGTCTTTTAGGTACTGTTCGTTGCTGTCTGTGCTGCATACGTCTGTATTTAAGCCTGTTACCGGTCAAGGAGAGCCGCAGACCCCACGTAAGCTTTTCCTGAATAAGCTGGCTCAGAAAGCTTTTGTGGGCTGTTGGGTTTTTTCTTTTTGTGTGTGTGTGTTTTGTTCTGTGGTTTTGTTTTGCCTTTTTTTTCCCCCAAAGACTAATGCACATTTTCCCTTGTCTAAATTTGTCATGTTACAAAATTTCAAGGGTGAACAACTGTATGTGCTTTCCTTCTATTTCCCTGTTCACTTTTGAGAAACCAGTGTAATGTTTATCATTTCAGTACTACATTTTTCTCTTCTCTAAAGATTACCTTGTTTTCTAGAGACTCAGTGAAGATTAACATGGCAACATTTGAGAGAGATGAAAGGTAGGAAGTAACATAACATCATCTGCCAACTAAGTAAAATCCCCAGCACAATCACAAATAGGCCCATTATGCCGGTTTGCTTAAAAAAGGGTCAGATTTTTTAAAACATGGTCCTTTTTTTGCACCTGTAACTTACTGGCACAGCTGATGTCATTTAGGCTCCGATTCAGCAAAGCACTTAACTATGCTACTTAGTCCCGTTGACTTTAATGGGAAGTAATTACATGTTCCAACAAAGCACATAGAGAAGTGCTTGGCTGAATCAAGGTTTTAGACGACACAATGAGAACCTGATTGGGAGGGAGGGGGGGAAGCTGCATTAATTCCGTGCTCAAAATCAAGCCCATACTCTCCCATAATATACAGTAGGAACTCATCTGTGGCAGCGCTCTCCCTATGTTGAGGCACACATTGATCTCATTGCTATACAAAAATCAAGAAAATAAAATTCTAATGACTGTATCCATGCTATTGCACACAGAGTCCACATACAGATTGTCATGCACTGTAACCACTGTATAGTGATTTAACTCCAAATTATACTGGTTCTTTCTTCCTTTGGCATTTTTCCTCCTTTTCAATATTCTATGTCTCTTGCTTTATTTTGCATTTTTAAGTGAGGATGGTATTCCTATCTTGTACTTGAATGGACTGCCATCTTGATTATGTTTGTCAGTGCTGCTGTTGATGTGAGCTGTATTAAAATAGCAATTTGAAGTAACAGTGGCACCAGACAGTCAGCACTCATTAACATCATCTCCAGCAAAATCTTACAACAGAGCTGTAAGACTACCTGCTCTATAGTCCTCCAATCATAGCATGGTACAGACTGTCCACATAGTGCCACTGTGGCTTCCAGTCACTCCTGGTAGATTACACTGAGTCTGACTTCATCTCCTTGGGAAGGTTTTATTACTGAGCATGGAGCAAATCCTCCTCACTTTGTATCCTGGCTGACATTAACTGTCCTACTCGCATAACAGATTTGGCTCAAGGGGTGTAGTGGTAACAGTATTGATTTTCTTTAAATTCTCATGGAAAGACGCTGCTCAAGATGTTGTGGCTGAATTTGCGCAGCATTATTTTAGGATTTTTTTAATGCAACAGAATCTATTGCTCATAAACGAACAAGGAAAAATGGTTTCTTTCTTTGGTGTGTGTCTGTGTGTGCAGATGATGCAGCATACTGCGAGCTAATTCCAAGCTGACTAATTCTTCCATAGTGGATTTAAACAGGCAGTTGGGGTTAATGGGATTACTAAGGGTCTTGATTTCTGAGAAACACTGCCAAATTCAATGGGAGAGTTCAGTCCAATCCCCATCCGTCTGTTTATTGGTGAGGACCTGAGTGGTCAGATAAGTAGGAGTTGCTACCTGCACTTACGGGGCTTTGGAATTACAAAATGTTACTGAGGGGGTCACTCTTCATGGGTGATCTTTTCTGTTAGAGCGTCCTGCTGAGACAGCCACAGTCTTCCTACAAGCCCTGCAAAAAAAACTTGGGCTGACTAAGGAGAAAACTGTGCCACAGCCTGGTCCCCGCCTTCCCAGCACTTCAGCACAGAAACAATTTGTGTTGCCCCCCTGGCCAGCACCCAGCAAGAACAGCCCTGCCCGTGGCTGGTGGCTGCTGGCCCCGTCCCCGCCGTCCCCTGGTGGGGAGCTGCGCGGGGGCCGCTCCCGCCGGCACTGCTGCCGGTGCACAGATGCCAGGTACAGCGCGGGAGTGGGAGGTGTCAGAAGCTGTCGCGCTTTTCTGCAAGGTGTGTGTGTTAGTTCAGATGGAACCTGGCCCAGTAAAGGGACCTGCTCGTGCAGCGAGGCGCCCTCAGCCCTGCTGGCTGCTCCCGGGGTGAGTGACAGAGCCTGGCCCTTTCTTTGCCTCTCCTGTCAATCCATTGACCCTCTAATGCTCTGCGTGTTCCCTTGCAGTCCTCTATAATATCTTTTGAAGCCTTCCAGTACTATTTTGTGGGGGAAATTATGGACCCATTTGCTGTTCTCTTAGAAGCATAGAACGGTTTAGGTTGGAAGGGACATTAAAGATCATCTGGTTCCAACCCCGCTGCCATGGGCAGGGACACCTCCCACTAGAACAGGTTGCTCAAAGCCCCATCCAGCCTGGCCTTGAACACTTCCAGGGATGGGGCCTCCACAGCTTCTCTGAGCAACCTGTTCCAGTGCCTCGCCACACTCATAGTGAAAAATTTCTTCCTAATATCTATTCTAAATCTCCCCTCTTCCACCTTGAAGCCATTACTCCTTGTCTTGTCACAACACGCACTTGTAAAAAGTCCCTGTCCAGCTTTCCTGTAGGCCCTCTTCAGGTACTGGAAGGCTGCTATAAGGTCTCCCTGGAGCCTTCTCTTCTCCACCCTGAACAACCCCAACTCTGTCAGCCTGTCCTCATAGCAGAGGTGCTCCAGCCCTCTGGTCATCTTCTTGGCCCTCCTCTGGACCCACCCCAACAGCTCCATGTCCTTCTTATGTTGGGGACTCCAGAGCTGGACACAGTACTCCAGGTGGAGTCTCACAAGAGCAGAGTAGAGGGGCAGAATCACCTCCCTTGCCCTACTGGCAACGCTTCTTTTGGTGCAGCCCAGGATACAGTTGGCCTTCTGGGCTGCGAGTGCACATTGCTGACTCATGTTCAGATTCATCCACCAACACTCCCAAGTCACTCTCCTCAGCGTTGCTCTCAATCTGTTCTCCCCCCAGCCTGTATTTGTGCATGGGATTGTCCCAACCCATGTATAGGACCTTGCACTTGGCCTTGTTGAACTTCATGAGGTTTGCACAGGCCCACCTCTCAAGCCTGTTCAAGTTCCTCTGGATGGCATCCCTTCCCTCCAGTCTGCTGACCACTCCACACACGTTGGTGTCATCGGCTGAGGGCGCACTCAATCCCAATGTCCATGTCGCAGTTAAAGATGTTAAATAGTCCCAGTTCCAGTACCAACCCCTGAGGAACACAACTTGCCTCTGTTCGTCACTTGGATATCGATCCATTGACTGCAACTCTCTAAGTGCAACCGTCCAGCCAGTTCCTTATCCACTGAGTGGTCCACCGGTCAAATCCAAGTCCCTCCAATTTAGAGACCAGGATATCATGTGGGACAGTGTCAAATGCTTTGCACAAGTCCAGGTAAATGATGTCTGTTGCTCTGCCCTTATTCAGCAATGGCATAACCCCATCATAGAAGGCCACCAAATGTCAAATGCCAAGCATGATTTACCTTTAGTGAAGCCATGTTAGTGGCCACCAATCACCTCCTTACTTTCCATGTGGCTTAGCAGAGTTTCAGGAGGGTCCTGGTAGGTCTGGTAGCTCACAAGACTTTTTTCCAAAAGCTTGGGTGAGGGGACCCACCAGCAATCCCTCTTTTGTCAGCACAGCAAGGACATCTTCATCTCACTGTGACCAGGATGGTTACAGCACTGCACTTATTTTTCTCAGAGGAAAAGTCCTTCCGGCTCAGCCACAGTAGGGCACAGTGTCCTCACTTACTGAGCACTGGGAGCTCAACAGGTGCCTTTCTTGAGGAAAAAGTATAGGAGAGTAAGGCTGAAAATGTGGGATTCATTGATTTAATTGGTGGAATGGGAAAAAACCCAACCCACTCTGCTTTTAAAAATTTTTTTTATAAGGATACAACAAAAGGACATAGACATAAAAAGGAGAAAGTTATTACTAATTTGAAAATGATGGTGTTAACAGTTCTCCACTGGTTTCCAGGAAATCTGGGGTTTGGCTGCCTTCCTTGCACATCCTCCAGGGCTGAGTTGTGTCCTGCTCTGCTCAGCCAGGCTGGAATTTGCAGGAAGCTGTGGGCAACTGCCTGAAGACAGGGGGAATCTCAGGAGAGATAAAGCGACGGAGATGTAAGAGAGAAAAATAAATCCCAGTGACATTGAAAGAGTGACTCTATCAGCATATTCAGACAATCACATAAGGCCATCTGTGCTGGGCTATACGTCCTTAGGCAACGCGTGCATGATGGGGAAACACAGGGACCGGGCACGGGGTGTTTGTGCCCTTGTGCAGTTATGGTCTGTTTGTTTTTATTCTCTCTTCAATCTAGAGTTACCGAGTTCTTGCACCACTGCCAACAGGACAGTGAACTAACAGCAATGCAACTGTTTTACTTTGTTCCACCAGGAAATATTTTCTTTAATGAAGGGTCCTGTGTGTAGCTTCTGCATGATGCTCAAGATAATGCCGATGTTGCTGGTTTCCGAAATGGGCAACCATGTGTATTTCTCTGTTTCTTCCCTAGCAGCTATGGCTGCGCGTACACTAACAGCACTGAGGGCTTCCTGTAGACATAAACTTCTAGAAACATGTTGGTCAAGGACAGTGACTCTTAATCACATTTTTAAAGCTATTAAACTCGGTATATTCAGTTAAATTCAGTTTATCATCGATACTGTGTCACATGAAAATAAATGAAGTGACATGTTAATAAGCATATGTAAAACATCATTCTTTTCCTGATTTCATAGAAGTCATGTTTATGACATTACTGTTGCTTTTTTGTAATTGGTGTAAAGCTTCACTCTTAATCTTGATAGGGCTTTTTTTTTTTTGTGTGTGTGGTGAGTGAGAGCATTGGGTTTTTCCTTTCTATGAGAGACTATTGCCTCTCCGCTGCAATAGATCAAAATGAAGAACAGGCAGCTGGTGCCCTTCCCTGACTGCTCTGGCTGACATTCCTGAAAGTTGAATTAGGGACAGTGTTATTTACTCCATCTTTTGCTGTACTGAGAGAATAAATTCCAGTGTCTCTTCCATGTGTGTTGTCTTCATGCTTTGGAAAAAGAGGCTACATTCCTTCTGGGGCAGATTCTTTACCATTGATGGGAAATTAATGATGGCAAGTAAAATATTGCTTATCAGGATTAACTAAAACGATCAAAGCCTGAATGTTGTTTACTTCCATACTTGCAGTCTGCTGTGAGCCCCTGGATGGTCATAAGCCAGTCACTGCTTTTTACTTCAAGAGACTGTTTTACAAGGGGAAAATGGGAACACACACCACTGCAAACTACTTTGCGACCTATTGATATAAAGTACCATTTCAGGATCAATTTTTTTCCTTGCAAGTTTGTATTTGTAGAACCAATTAAGCTCCATGTCTTGAGGAAAAAATTAAAAGCAAGCTCTATCCTTATACACCATTTTGTATTCCTGTTTGGACTTGGTGATCTTAAAGGTCTTTTCCAACCTAAATGATTCTGTGATTCTATGATTATTTTTCCAGTAATTTAGAACCAAAATCCTTTAATGCCAAATGGCAAAATCTGGCTCTTACTGTATTGCAGCCTGTACTGACAAGCAAAATTCCCACTTAGTTAAAAGAACTAACTGAGCATGGTGAGGTCTCATGTTTTTTTAAATACTCATATAAGAACTGAGCCTGCTCCAGCGCCCATCAGCGGGAGCAGAAACACAGCTACTAACAAGGCAATAATAAGCCACAGCTTAATGTGTTGCAAAAAGGCCTGGTCTCTACACTCTCGTAAGTACTCTATTTTAGAATGGCTGTTGGCATCATCAGGAGGGTACGGCGCAGGAGACTTATATGGTTAAATTTTATAGTAGTCTAATAATGAAAAAAGCATGTGTAAGGCCTCTTGGCAAACAGCCCATGGTCGTGGCAGTATTCCTACAAGTAAAGCTGCGAGAGGGGGGAGAGAGAGAGAGAGAGAGATAATTAATGGGGACCTGCTTTATTTGCCAGGAGAGATTATTCTTATGCTGGGAGCAAAGGGTATGTGCCTGAGAAAAATGTAGAGAAAATAGAGTTGTTTTGTGGTGCCCTAAAATGCAGTTTAATGAAAATGAGAAAATAATGGGAGGAAAGTCACTTCTGTAGTCTCTGGCCAGCTGCCCAAATATGAGTAGAGATGCACTGGCCCTGGGCTGTGCTTCCAACACAACTTGCAGAAACCTAATTGTTCTTACACACATTTGCTCTATTTTCAGACACGTGCTATTTGAAACCACGTTTTCTCTTTTGCTCTTTGCTCCCTCCTTGCTCCCAGCTGGTGAAGAATTTTCACCTCAGAATGTTATTCCTTGAAATGTTTTCTCCTTGCGGAGCAGTATCTGTTGTTTTCCATTCTCGCTGGGGTGACAGTAGGAGTCTGATGAAGCTTGAAGGTACCTGGAGTTATCTTTGATTTCCTAATCCTCAGGCGAACCTGTTTGCAGCTCAGGCAAGCCCTGCCGGAGATCCAGCTCTCAGCTGCGTCTCAAGCAACAAAATCATGCCAAGCCTCATTTTATTTCTTCATAGCTTGAAAATGTTTGCTTCCTCTATCCAGTGTATTAAACTCAGGAACCCCTGCTGACCACCTCTTCTGTTTTCTCACTCTTTCATTTCTCCCTCCTGGACATTTGCACGAGGTGGAGGAACAGACCCTGAGATAAGGTAAATCAGTGGCATCAGTGGGACCATATTTGTTTGCTCCATTAGCAGATCAAGCCCATACATCCAGGTGAGGTTTTTGTTGGGGTTTTGCTTTTTTTATTTTTTTTTTTTTTTTTTTGGTAGTACCATGATTAAAATGATATTGCACAAGTGAATGATGGAATAAATTAGTATATTTGGGTATGTAAAGTAGTAAAAAGAATCCTCTATCTCAAGCAAAATAGAGCTCAGAAACAGGAGTGTGATTTCTGCTCCAGAAATTCAGTTATTTTCCTGCAGGTTTGTACCAGTGTCCCTGAGAGCAGAACAGGATCCCCTGAATTTCACACGTGCGTGTGTCTTCTGTTGGGCTTCGTATTTCTGTCAGTTGACATTTTCCTCTACCCTATCCTATACACTGTGGGCAGAGATCTGATGTCATTGCTATTTTGAATGATGGGTCAATACTAAACCTAGAGGAAACCAGTGAAATAATTCCCACTAACATGTACTCAGTGTGAAAATCAAGGTACTGGTTACAGAACAAAACCAGCACTGCCTGAGACTGGCAGTGTGCATGCACCCGGTGGGCTAGGATAAACCTCGTCAGTCACTTTTTGGAATCTGTAGGGGTAGTATTAATAGATAGTATTCACATTAGATCTCCATTCCCCCTCTACACCCACACTATGTATAGGCATTATCCAAGAATTTGTTCAGTGAAAGTGGTCTTCCTTACTTTTCTATGAACTTCAGGAAAACTATTTCAGATGCTTACTTGGTTTTCCTCTTTCAGAATTTGATCTACCTCAGTCTTTTCCAAAGAATGTCTTTTCCAGACATTTGATTTGTCTGGAATCAAATTTATGTTATTAATTAACACATTTCAGGGCATTAAATTTGGAAATAGTGCAAAGCTCTTAGGTTTTCTCTGTTACATGGTTAACTGTACTTTAATATCAAGGTTTTCAAGAGATTTATTACCGAGACTTTGAATTCACTTATTTTATAGCTTCTTTGCATGTATTGTTTAAGATAAAAATTATTCATCATTTTGCTTTAGCAATAGAGAAATCCCTCCTAATGTTATTACCTACATGGTACTGCTGTAATTGTTATTGGTTCCAGGAGAAATAGCTGTGAAAATATTTTGAAATACCATTGATAAATGTAATAAGTAAAATTTTGCTTGTTATTTTTCTTGCTGGGGCTTCTATTCAAATCTGTCTTCATTTTTTACAACATTCATAAAGAAAAGATGGATAATTTCGATGCAAATGCAAAAAAGGAAATAAAGCTGATCAAAAGTATAGCAAAGAATCATGTCAAAAACATCCAGTTAGATATTTTTGATTTGTGTGTGGTGAACTGTGCTATGTTTTCAAAGTGAGGTTTTCAAACAGCAGAGTCACAGAAGGCACATCTGTGTTAGCTCATACTTCTCCTTGCTGTTTCCCCACATGGAACTTCCATGATGGGCAAAATATTAAATACATTCTAAAGTAGTCTTAATGTACATAGGTAACTACTTTATACCATAAAAACAGAGATGTGGAAGACCTGTTTGGTCACCTAACCAATCCAACTACCACCACAGGGTTCTTCCCTTGAGATTTGATAACAGAAGGTTATCTGGCACCATTTCCTCTGGGATGTGGTCTTGCTGTGAATTATTGAGACAACCTACTTAGTGCAGATGAAGAGTACTTAGTACCTGATTTCACAGAGTATAAGCTTATACATGTAGGGTTTTTCTAATTTTAATTTATCCTGACTGAGAGATACATGTTCCCATGTCTGTGAATCACTTCTCAGATTAAGCTTTCCTGTTTTTTCATGCACATTTATTTGTAAGATACTTGTGTTAGTTCTCTAAAGGACCCAATAGACAGTGCTCTGGGTCCAGTCTGATCCCAAAAAAGGTATTCCAGGAAAGAAGATCAGAAGGCTAATGGAAGGCATCCAAGAATTGTGTAACTGTGGGCTGAGAAAGCCTTATTTAAGGCAATTTATATGATATATATTAGGAACATAACTTGACCCAAAAGGGACTTTATCAAGATATCTGCGACTTTGACTTTAAAAACAGTTATAGCAGACTTCTGCTTAACTCTGGAGCCATTCTCACTTTATTCTATTTCTGTACATGTTAACAGAGATGTGGAAAGGTTGTTTGGTATTGCCAGTGTTTTGTTTAGGTTTTTTTCATGGTTTTCTGCTTTGTGCCATATCGACCTGCTGTTCAAAATTGTCAACTTAAGTTTCGATCTGATGTAGTTATGCCGAAGTGCAATCTGCACAAGCCCAAATTTTCTTTTTATATCCTCTAGCTGGGTCATTATGCCTGCTTGTTCTAGTTGTTCCTCTGGGGGCTTACAGTTTACCACACCTTATCTTTGTTTGTGTATTCAAAATGATTGAAAAAGAATATATGGTCTAGAGAGATCTGGGTTAGATGCTTGGGTGAAGCCATTCCGCCTCGCTGAATGTCACGCTTAGCTATAAACTTGAATTACAATAGTTCCCTAAACTAAAAGTAAAACAAAATTCACAAGTATTTGCAGTCTGTACCAGCACTAAGGTGACAAAGGACGTAAATGCTTCAATAGATAGATGCAAACTGAATGAGAACATTTACTTCTGACTTGTTTTATATTTGTTTAATTAAAAGTCCAAAGGAACTTCAAAGTGTATGAGGCAGTAAGTGGCCCTCTTGCTGATTCTATTGTCAAAATCGCTGGGAGCCTTTCAGCCTGTGTGCTGAACAAACAGATACAGAGGTTAAAATACTCTATCCTGAGAGCTTGCTTTTTTTTTTTTTCCTGAAGGTTCTACCTCTTTACTGCATTCTGGTAACGGCTCTGGAGTTTGTCATAGCAATGAAGTATTACTGAACTGAGCACTGCACTTCATGTTATCCTCAGCAGAGATTCTCTAAGAAATAAGACTTAGGTGAGTTGCAATAATTATAATCAATTGCTTTCTGCTTGTGCGCGCATCAGTGAAAAAAATAGGAACCTATTTTCTATTTGATAGTCATTGTACTGGACACTTTGGAGAGCTGATTTAATAGGGCATGTTAAGCAGTCACATCCTAGCATATGAGTAATTTCAGTTCTTACTGTATATCAACTTACTATCTTAGGTAAATGCTAGCCATATGTTTGGCAAACGTCATTAATTTTTGGAGATATTTGAATCACAAAATGAATAACAGATTGTCTCTTTCTGAGTTAGCTGCTCACTTTTCCTTGGTGTGTTCTCCCAGTTTGGCTCATGCATTTTGTGAGACACTTTTGTTCTTGGTCAGGCTAACATTGTCGTAACTACTACTGTTATTATTTGAACTGGAGGCCATGGCTGAGATCATTATTGTACTTGGTGCTGTACTCATGACAGTAAATGTCAGCCAGTCTTTAGTTCATTGAAGGCAGAAGTTATACTGGAAAAGATGAGAGGAAATAGAGTATGTTTTACTGAGGGAGCTGAAACTGAATCGAAGAGCATAAAACGATGCAGAAAGTCTGTATTTTCTGGCTTTCCTCACCTGATAAAAAAATGACCAACCAACAGGGGCCTTCATATTAAGCATATTCCATTGACCAGCTGTTTTGAATAGATGACACAGATCTTCAGTCCTTGCATTCTAGTGTGTTTCCAAAGGAGACTTTTCACAAAACAAGAAAAAACACCTAATACTTCCCTGGCTTGAACAGAGATTTTCGTGGCTCAGTGTTCCTTTTGTTTTGGTCAAAACTATGAAATGGAAAGCATGTTCAAAAGTGAAAAGAACACATCAAACCTCATCTGACTCTGGTTTTGGTTTTGAATTTGGCAGTTTACAGGGAGAAATTAAAATCCAGTTGGAGCTCCAAACTGTTTATACATTCAATGCTGTACAGATACAGGATGCTGGCTTGAAATGAGGTCTAATTAAACCTTAACTGCTTTGTTCATACCTGCTTTTTAGCTGCAATTCTATGGCTTGTGATATGTTTTTCCTCTGACACTTTTTTTGTCTTGTTTGTGTGTGTGTGTGTTTGTGCTAGGTGTAATTTTCAAGCAAGCAGTAGAAATAACAAAGTCATTTGTAACTGTGAAAGGCTAAAGGATGCCACAACAGCTAATTCATAGGGTCAAATGCAGATAATGATAAATCTACCCTTCCGAAGAAAGGAAACTATTTAGAAAGAGAACATACATGGGAACTGTGTAAAAAAGCTAAAAATGAGACAGTAAAGCACAGACAGTAAAGATACTTTCATGGGATGAAAGAAACTGAAAAAGGAAATAAAACAATGAGGCCAGGCAGGAAGTATAAATTCTGGAAACGGAGCAGAATACTAGGGGCAAGTGA
Organism: Chionis minor; assembly: GCA_013398295.1. Taxonomy (NCBI): domain Eukaryota; kingdom Metazoa; phylum Chordata; class Aves; order Charadriiformes; family Chionidae; genus Chionis; species Chionis minor. The sequence continues at coordinate 456,493 of VZSF01002036.1, read as the reverse complement.
GCTGAACCAAAATTGCGGTTGAATTGGTAGATGTCAGGAGAGGGAAAACACCTTTTCTTAAGTACCAAGTACTTGAAAGAACGATAAGATTTTAAGGGTGAAAGTGAGTGTTTCCAGGCCATGTACTCGTCATATACATTGACTGAAATGAGGCAATAAAAAAAAAGGTGTTTGTACATCTATATATAATAACATTATCTTGCCAACATTTTTTTGGACAATAAGGCAGAGAATGAAGCTTGCCAGTTCGTTCTGATAAAGCATTGTAAAGCTGAGAAAGGAAGAAAATCATTATTAATTCCCTGTTCTGGATATACTACTTTCTTCCCCAGTGGCTGGAAATAGATAGGTACTATCTTTCATGTACTGCCATAGCTGGGGAATAGTGGTAGATAAGGGTTAAATGTATGTTGCTAGATATCTTTAGTTCCACTGACTTTTAAAAATTTGTTTGTATGTTTATTTTAGAGTGAAAATCTAGTCTTAAGGAAGTGGCAGTATCAGTTTGATATCCTACTATGTAAAACACTTGCAAGATAATATAAAAACAGGAGGTTACTAAAGGTTTTCCAAGCTGCAGCACTAAGTTGTAACAACTAAAACGAGAATGATTTATGAACAAACTCACAGTAAGCCTTTCTTTTAATAGTGTGATGATAACTAGAGGTACCCCAAGTGCAATTGTTACTTAGACATACTTCAGTATTAGAAGCCTGTATGCAGAAGTCTCCTGTGACATTTCTATTCTGTCACAATCCTGGTTTTGCCCGTGGTCTGATGGGAATAGGAGGGAATAAGAGAAGTGATCCTTCTCACCTTCTGAATCCCTCTGAGTCGTCCTCCTATAGAGACTTAAATTTATCACAAGAGCTTACCTGACACAGGACAAAACTCTTTTGACTTAGCCACATAAAAGGAGGTCTTCAAATCAGTTCACGCTCGCGATTAAGCTAATAGGTACAGTCTATAGTAGAATCAACCTTTGTAAAATAGTTGAGCTATTTCTTTCGCAACTAAATGAGAAGAAGACAGAAAGAGAAAATATTTTTATAGGCAAATGTATTTTGGGAGACACTTAGCTGTTATCATGGTAAGAGTCATATCTATCTAGATTAACCTATTTACCCAGCTTAGAGACTGCAGAATTGATTAACCCTACCAAGGTACAGGAGTTCCTTCACAGGAACAGCCCCACTCGGGTCATCTTTGATCAGGTGTTTGCAGGAACAGCTCCTCTCCAGACCAATATAGGTGTGTTCGCATAGGGTCCTCTTGAGCTCTGAGCCCTTCCGCAGCCTAGAGCACTGGAGTCTGGCTCTGTAACAGCTCTCTTAGGTTCAGAAAATACAGCATTTGTTCAAACTTCTTCATTTCCGGGACTAGCTAGCTCCATCAGTTATAGCAGTTGTTAAGGTCACCAGTTTCTTTGGACACCATTGGGACCAGCTTCTCCAGTTTACTTAATACATAGATTCCCAGGATGTAGCACCTTGTCCCAAACAAGCTAATTCTGAAACCATAAGCCTTAAGGCTGTGTTAGTAGGGATAACTAACCCAAAGGCGATGAGCCGAAACATGGCTCTTCTGCTTTGGAGACTCGAGCTGATGGCTCAGTGGTGCTGCCCTGCTACTGCACCTTCATGTGCTAAGGGACTTGGGTTACCCTTAGCACACAGTCCATTACTCAGTGTATATATCCCTCTGCCTCGTCAGAAAAGGCTAATTTCACATGGACACTAATTATTGATTAATTTGAAATTAAATATACACATTTGAAATTTCTTCCACACATTGTGTGCGTACTTTCACTGTTATAAATTCCTGCACCTCTGTTGATTTAACTGATCATGGTTTTGGGGTTTTTCCCCTGAATTTGCGGTAGGAAAATTGGTATGGTTTAATTGCATCCATTTTATTAATCAGAGTGATCAAATCCATAAATACGTAGCGGAAAGAGCAGGTACTTTAAAGACAGTTTATTTTAGGGAACTTCTCGATAGTCTCGTTATGGAAGAGGTATATCCTGAAACTGTTATGGAATTAAACATGGGGGGAAATGTAGAATAATTTTTTTCAGTGCAGTCATATTCAATCAGAGTGGTGGGGATCTCTTTCTCTTTTAAAGACTCAAGAATTCTCCAAAGTTGTATGAATCCAAAACCAGTCATTGGGCTGGGCAACGTATGTAAAATACAAGGGGAATTAGAGGATAATTGAACATTTTTCTTTTCCATTTTTAAGGTAACATGTGTAACCTACACGAGAAAATGTTATAATAAAGTTAAACAGCTTAAAACCTAAATCTAAACTCATTGCTGTGGCCAAATGAACAAAGACCCTGCACTGCACGAGAAATGTAAACAGCATTTGTACAAAATAAGAGGATATTTGATGCCATCTAGTGGCAGTAGTGCAAAGGCGACAGCAACTTTGAAAAAGTCCCGTTCTTCGCTCCGTGTAGCTGGAAGTGTACACTGTGCCTTTAATCGTTCGGCCCATCACTGGCACGGATGTGGAAATCTAAATAAGCAGTATTATTTAGGAAACTCTACAGGTTAGTTTCCTATAGGCTCTGACTGAATATACGTGTTTTTTTCTGTACTTTTACCTTCTTGACAACTTTGGCCCAGGCCTGCTGCAAACACTAATACTTCTAAGGTCACAAACCACCATCCAAATTAGGCAAACTGGCATATTTCTAGGGTTAGGATTTGCCTAAAATACCTGGCATCAGAAGACAAAAGTGCAAGGCAATTTAAAGGTAGGGAATGACTTCTTTAAGCCTAACCATGTTTGCTGAAGGATTAAATTTATTAAATTTAAATAAATTAAACTCATTAAGTATTAAATGTATAATTACTCTAGTCAGGATAAAATATTAATATAATAGTCATAAAAGTTGGCATTTTCAATAATATCTATGTGATATAAATATATGAGCCTATTGACAATCTATGTTCATATATCATACAAGTTCCTTAGAAAGAAGATAGCATCCCATTTTATAGTTTCTGGTGCAAATTAAGCAGTAGGTTGTCCTGCAGCCAAGTGTGAAGGCACCATATGCAAAGCACCGAACACTGCCAACTGCCAAACCACATGCCTGTGTGTGTATGGCAGGGGGAGGGTGCTAAAGAATAGAGTGGGAAGCAGAATAAGAAATATTACACTTTATTATGTGCTATTTTAGGGTCTTTTGTATGGAAGTGTCTTTCTAAAGTGCCACAGCCCAGTTTCAAAAGAACATTACTCCATTATTCCCTTTGAAATCAGCCTGAACTGCTCTAGGTACCACACTGTTGAAGTGAGCGGTGCTAATTCAAGCAATGACTTTCAAGAGTGACTGCAGCCTCTTTCCTTGCTAAAACGTGCCAAATTCCAATTAGTTCTAGTCTGACCAGCTAGAAATCAAATTTTAAAAAAACCAAAAAAACTGCAAGAGGTTTTTTCACCGCAGATTTCAGTTGTCATTGTTTAAAAACACAGTTTCTGAGTAGATCCTAGAGCAAGACGCAAATTAGGAAACGTTTCCTTTCCGGGATAGATGGTCTTGGGTCTAACTTTCTGCTTTCCAGTTCTCTTTATGAAAGTTTTAGCATAGAAAATGGCAGCAAATGAGTACCAAAGGAACATTTTACTGAATGTGCTTTTTACAGACAATGTGATGTGGACTTTCTTTGCAGTAGGAAAGGTATGAAGCAGCTGATAATGAAGCCTCCAGCTGGGCAACTACAAATTAATGGATGCATTCCCTAGGATGGGTCAGGTGTTGTGTGGAATTCCAGAAAGAAAGGAAAAATAAATGCCCTGGCAAGTTGTAAACCCAGGGAATTTAAGTGTCCAGAGTACAAGGGGAAGGTATGATTGGTGTAGTTTACTGAGTACTTCTGAGGCTTATCATTATTTCTTGCAGAAACATGCAAAGTACTTGCCCAAGTTCAGGCTTTGTTGTCTTTGGCTGTGTACTGGGGGCACAGACATAATTAAACAGCTTCTGGTCACTCTTTCCATGGGCATCTCTCCCACGGGCTGGTGGGTCACAGGATGGGTAAACCCTTTGGTGAGGCTGCCCATTGGTACCTCCTTCTTCCTCTGCTGTGGTACGAGATGGGGCTATGATGTCTCCAAAGTGTAGGAGAAACTCTCACCAACAAACTCATGCCTATGCTCTAGGTAACCTTGAAAGAATATGTGAAAAGTTGGAGGAAAACCTGCCGGGGTGGGAGATCTGAATCTGTCTCCTGTGACAAGAGCAGACTACCTGTTATTCATGTGACAGAGAGTTTTCTGGTTTGTTCTGCCCTTAAGTGCCTGTGCGTCTTGAACCATCGTAAATGTCCCTGCCCTGAGGAATTCACAAGTCACAGAAGCAAAGTAGATACCAAACACTGTTGCTTATTCACAGGTAAACTGAGTTAAAAAGAAATGAGCGACTAGTTCGAAACAACACAAAAAATCACTGTCAAAAGTGGGAACTGGCCCTGGAATTTGAGAGTACAGGCTGAGAGCATCTACTGCATTTCATCCAGTCATACAGATATTTTTCACATATTCATGAACATTTCATGTAACCGCTGTCTGCAGCAATTCACTGCTACTCCTGCTCAACCATAGTATTTAGCACCAGGATTTTATTCGGTGGTGAAGATTAACACCGCTTCAGAGTCTGCATAAATTGTGTGTCTCTCTATGAGTTCTAGTGAGTAGATGTGGATGTGGAACACACACATAACCTAGAAATTAGAAGACAATTTTCACTGGAAGAGAAATGAAGTAAAAATAGGGTACTTAGCTGTGTGTTAGCAGGGACAAAACAGAAAATGGTTTTCAAATGAAGATCTGTAAACTTCCAAAGGTCATTACATGGTATATTGGCCTCCAGTAGCAAGGACTTAATTTAATGACCAGGATGTCCCATCACTCTGATATCCTAAATTACTAGTAAAAAAACCAGATTATGATGTAACAGACTACGAAGATTTCATTACTTGTGTCTGGAGTGGTCCATTACTTCTGAATGGCAAACACGACCGTCATCTCAAAGCCTTGTAGAACAGAGCATTGTTTACTTTCCCTACCCCATGTACTTTCAGGGAGAAACTATTTTGTGCTTTTTTGAGATAGCATAAGTTCATGTTCTCATTGCATTATGAAGCCAGTTGATTCAGAGGGAGAAAATGCTGCTGAAACTAAAAGGCCTTAAAAATCGTGCAAGCAGTTCCTTGCCCTCTTTCTAGAAGCAGTTCGTGTAATAACATCTTACTGCTCATTGTTTTGGTGCTCTCAGTGCCTGGGTTTTTTTCTATGGCACTAGAAATTCCCCGAGGTGCTGTTTCCTATTAATTGAAAGAGAAACTAAAGACAGCTCCATTCAGTGCCACTTACCTAGGATATGTCAGGCAATTTATTTTATTTTCAGGCAGACAGCCCTCTTCCCCTGGATACATATTAGGGGAAACAAAACCTTTTTCTCACATACTGCAGATTGCAGGTCAGGTCTGTAGTGACAACAAGTAAGTATAGTGGAAAAAGAAGTTCGAACACACACCAAAAAACCCCCAACAACCTGATACATGAGTGCAAAGGTAAATACTGCTGATTAACAGGAAAAGTTACCTGAGGGTAACTTTTATTGACTCCAAGAGGGCCACTAACCTGCCGTGCTTTCCCTGCATCTGAACCTAAGTCAGTAGAAAGGAATTTAGTGATTCACTAGGTTTTGGGTGTGATTTGAGATTAATCACATCCCCCAAATGTGTTTGAATTATTAGGATCAGGTCAACCATGGCTCATCTGACATGGGTATGAGAACATAACGTGTTTTTTTCTTTTTCTGGTATAGATTTTTCCTGCTAATTTCTGAAAAACTAATTCTCTCTCCTTTTATCTATCAGGTATGAAACCTCTCTTCATCTCCTCTTTTTACTCCTGCAGCTTAATACTAACTCATCTGCCAACTTCCTGATGCATCCTGACCTTCAGACTTGTTTTCTCCCATCCAAGCCTACTTTTATTGCAGGAAAATTGGAGTGAGCTTAACTGAACATATGTCTGTTAGATATAGCTGAGACGTGAGCCCTGGTAAACCACGCTACTTAACCACCCAGAGAGTTTCTCGTGGTGTTGCCTGTGGCTGTGAGAAAGACTGAGGAGAGCTGAGTGCCCACAATGCAAAATACTTCTTTCTAAAATAGGAAACTGGAAAACTTCCCAGCTTCCACATCTGCCTCTAATTTACACCTCTGAGCACTAGGGTGAGCAAGGGAAAAATGAGAAGCATTAATGGACTAGTCTTCTCTCTGTGCAATTACTGTGGGAGATTACACCCCCAGTTGCAGATGTCTGGCAGCAACTGGTTAGTTACAAGACAAGCAACTGAAGAGTATCTTCTTTTTGAGCTAGAGATTCCTTATGTCCACCCCGATCTCTCTGCAGGAGACACTATTTGTACACCAAAGGACCAAGAAGCAGATGCTTAGCACCTGCTTCTAAGCACAATTAGAAACAATACCCTGAGCTCAATTGGAAGACCCCAACTGAAATTTCAATAGAGGAGTAAGAGCTCAGACATGCCAAGCTTAATTCTCTTTTTATTCCAGTCCAGCTCTCAATAAATGGAGCACACATGTAACTCTAAACAGGTTAGCATGACACTGAGACCAGTGTAAATGTCGGACAAAGTGACAGTATCAGGCTTGGCAACAAGGTACATGAAACAATTAAGCTCAGGTCTAATAGGAAACAGGCCTGACGGGAATCCTGTAACTAGTGTGACTTACAGGTGCCTTTTCAGCGCAGTGCATGGCTTCAAGCTGTAGTATGAGATGTTACAGCATGAGCTGCCATAAGATGGGAACCACTCCTTGCAGTTCTAGTCACTGGAGCAGCCGCTCATTCCCAGACCTCCATTGAACTGCATGGTTCTGTGTCTGGTTTTGATAATACCCTGCGCCACATGCAAATTGGAGAGACCTATCCTGGAAGTGGTGGAGGATGGTGCAGAAATCAAGCTGGCTGAATCCCAATTCGTCAGGGCAAGGAGTTTTCCGCCTTTCTCTCTTGTGGTACAGAAAGCCGTTTGCTGCAGGACACAGGCACTGCAGGCTGAGCAGGGACGCAAAACCAGGTCTACGCAGAGCCGTGCCTATGTAGGGCTGCAGTTTTTGTTCACACTCTGAAAGAAGGGACATATGAGCTAAAATAATGAGTAATTTCAACTAACATGCTGAGATTCCTTGCTGAAAAGGGGGCGAGAAATGAGCGTTCCCAGTCTTGGGTGCAGAAGTAGAAAAGTAGCAGACACAGCAAGCCAACAGCTTCATGCATGGGCCAAAATTGTTCTTTCCTGCATCCTCAAATGGGGCATAGGTGTTTCCAAACATTACAAGTCCGTATCAAAGCAGGATGCCTTTTAAAAAAACCAAAAAAACCAAACAAATAAAAAACCCACAAAAAAACCAAAAAAAAAGAGAAATTTATTTGACACAGAGATAATATACAGGACCAACTGAGTGTAATCTCTCATGTGATGTTTAGTCAGCTATTTTAAATCCCACATATAGGACACACAGCTTATTCGTCCATTTAAAAATAGTTAAACTGTTTGGGAAGCAAGATGCTGAGACTAACTTGTACAGTACGTGCTTGAAGCTAGGGTGTATGTTGCCTCTCATTTTGGGTGGCTTCAAAGATTTTGCAGTTATTTTTCTTCGTTATGTTTCTGTGGAATAACAATGACATCCAGTGGCTGGCTACTTTAATAATACATATGTATCTGCTGCAGGTATAATAGGCAATGATAAGATTTCTCTGGGGTCTTTTCTTTGTGGTAGCTGTGAGTTCTTTCTACCAAATTTGTCAGTGGGGATTTTGGGGTGGGGGTACCTGAGGGATGGATGCTGGGCGTGAAAAGTCCCTGTGCTTTAATGAGGTGCTGCAGTAAGAAAGTCAATTCCACTTTACTGGTATCTAAATGCCAGTTTATCTTCAGGGAAGAACAAGATATTGTAGTTTGCTCATTCTCCAGTCTTCTAAAGAGACTTAAACCCAGATTTCTTTCCCAATAACTGAAACCCACAGTGGCCTAGGCAGCGGCTGTATTGCATTCCCCTTTCTCTTATTTGAAAGTGTTAATCCAAAATATATGTGTTTTGATTCTTAATATAATCATGTTTCACCTGTTTTCAGTTTCTAAAATACTTTTTTACTGCCCCATTGATGTTTTTTGGGTTGCCCTGAGGCATCCTTAACTTACATACCAACAAAGTGTATTTTTTTTTAGGATTTTTTTATTCTACTTAATAAGAATAAGTTACCATAGCAACTACCACTCACATGGTATTTATTGCTGTGGGATTTAGTTGCATTTCCTTTTAATAACAAGAACCTTGAAACAGTAGCACATCATGCAATTTTTTGCATTTTATTTTGTAGTGGAAAATTATATACCTTTATATTTTTGTTCTAGTGACTGTTTGGTTTGTGCATTAAAATTTATTTTCTCTTCTTCCTTTTAAATAAAGTCTTCCAAGAACCTCAACAGGGTAAAGACATGGGATACAAAATAATTTCTCAGAGAAAAAAGCTTATGTGTTTTATTTAAAAAAAAGAAAATTCAATGTCTGAGGAGTGGGAACACATTTAATTATGAACATGGAGTAGCTGGGCATTGATATAAGGTGTGCTCTCTCCACTCCCACTTGCTTTCTTTGGCTTCCCTGGGGTAATGCCACAACTCAAGGCAGAAGCTAAAAGATCATCCAGAAGACTGGATAGTCTTCTTTTTAAGAACAGTTCCAGAATTTGAATATGGGTGCAAGCTGAAAGACAGCAAATTAATTTGTAAGCTATCTCCAATACATTACTCTGCTTACAAATTAGACAATGTAAAAAGAACAGCGGTCTATGTAGACTAATAGAGTATTTTCATAAAATACATATGATGAGGTCTATTTTAGAGAAAAAATGTTTTTGCCTATTATTAGTTCATTCCTTGTCTCATGGACTTAGTATTGCTTGAGCACAGACCCTAAGAAAAAAAAAAAGGTATAAACTTTTGACCAGAACCTTCAGGTCTTGCTCATTCAACAACGATCGGTCTTACTGCAGTCGGGAGAACTAACAATACAGCTTTGTGCTTGAACAGGTCTAGCTGCTACGTGAGATGTTGTTATACAGAGATTGCTTTTTCTTTCGCAATACCAGTGCAATTCATTGCATGTAATGTGAAATGCAGTAATCAGTAAAATGTAGTGGGCTGAAAATATTCACAGAAATCAAATGAAGTTGGATTAAAGTAAACAGTAGCTATTACCTAATCTAATGCTCTGCTTGAGATGAGCTAGAGTACTCGTGGATCATTGCTCACAGATAATTTTCTAATATTCTTATACACCTCCTTTAACTAGGATGCTAAAAACAGTTTGCTCATTTCTGTGTAAGTATAATTTAATGTTTGTTGCACAGTAACTAATAGATCTGAAAATTAAGCCCATTAAGCCATCATAGTCATCTTAATAGTACTTTGTTTACCTGAAGACCGCTGTTACATGCCCTTACATCACACCTTGAGTAAACAAAGCTAATCCTTTCAGCCATTCCTCTAAACAGCCTATTTATATTGAATTCTTATGGATTCTCTCTGCTGTCCTTACAGTTTCCTTCAAGTGTAGTGTCCAAAACTGGGCACAGAATTACAGCTGTGACCTCGCAGAGCTGAACAGATTTGAATAATCACCTCCTATGTCTTGCTTCTGGCAGTCGGGCTAATCCTTCCCCAAATGACATTTTCTTTCTCGGTTTCTATTCAGTTTGTGGTCTGCTGCTGTCATTCCATTTTTCTTCAGTGCAGCGTTTTGCATCATTCTTTACCAAATTATCTTATGGATTTCAAATCATTTCTTCAATTTATCAAGATGATTTTTAATTTTAGTCCCATCCTCCCCCAAAGAACTCACAACCCCTCCTGTTGGTGTTTCCGTCAGTATTTTCTGAGTGTTATTTCTAAGGATGCCTTGCAGCGGTAGAGACAGGATAGATTGCAGTGATGATAATGTTTTGATTGAAGCTTTTTCAACCAGCTGAGGACCTACGTAACAGTAATTTCAGTGAGAGAGTGTTTCCCTGGTTTGTTGGGGTGTGTGGCAGAATGTTTTTCTGTTAGAGCATGCTGACTTGATTAAATCACAAACTTGTGCCAAGCTTAGTTTGAAAACTTTGGTAGAAAGTAAGCAGCAACCATCCAGTCTCCACATAGCCATTGTTGGGAGTTCTGATTCTTACAGTGGCTTTTTTCTTTTAAGCTGGCGATCAAGGAAACTTAGAAACCTAGAGTGCTGGGTTTGATTTTTTCAAAAAGTTTTTTGAAGTTAGAATCTTCAAATGAACTAGATTTTTTTTTTTTTTTTAAGATGGGAAATGTAGGGATTTTTTGATTTCAAGCACGAATTAAGTAATTTTAAAGAAATGCAGAATTTTCCTGAGATGGGAATTCCATCTCTTTACCACTTATTAATCAGTATTAAATGAGAACAAAGCCTACTAAAACTTCTGTTTTATGAAATCTGCTAGTCCAGTGAAGGAGCAAGTCCCCTCATTGAAAGAAAATAATCTTCAGATCATTCACTGTGGCTCGGTCTTTTGCATCAGTTTCTGGCTTGCAGGTGTCTGAACCATTTTGGTTTTGTTTTTTTCTTTTTGAAAAATAATTATGTCTATTTATTCTCTTCATCCTTTGCTGCTGCTCTCACACACCCATGCTATTTTTATCACTGACCTCTGAAAGGGAAGGTAAAAATAGTAGTTTAAGAGGCATCATAATATGGTGGAAATGATAATGATATACCTCATTTATTGTGTTTGGAGGGGAATTATGATAGACATGAAATTTTGCAGTGATCTAAAGGATGTCTTTGTTTATTTTGTGGATCAGACAATTTAGGATAAATCTGGGGCTTAGAGGAATCATTTGGGTAGAAATTTGGGAAGTTCTAAAATGAAGTGTACAAAATTAGTGAAAATACGTCTAGGCTTCATTTGACTAAGAAGAACAAAAAAAATATATTATTCATATTTGTCCTAGCAGTGAGACCACCATGAAGTACCCTTACTAGAACCTGTTTTGGTTGGAGAGATAGTTGGAAACCGAATACCAGGAGATGTGGAGGTTCTTACTCTTAGAAGAATAAGCTGTGTCCCAGTTCCATTGTGTCCCACCATCCAGCGGATGGAGTGCTGGATGAAACTTCAGACCAAAAGGGTTTTTTGGCTAGACTTTTTTTTACCAGTGCTTAACCATATTTTAGGTATGTTTTGTTTCACCACAGTTGATGACCAAAAAAAAAAAAAAAGAAAAGAAAAATTTTCTGATTTCTGAAAACCTGAAAAATGTGTGTCATATTTTCATGGTGAATAATAGAATCATAGAATATCTCAAGATCTCAAGTTGGAAGGGACCCATAAGGATCATCAAGACCAACTCTGCTCCTCACAGGGCTACCTAAAATTAAACCATACAACTAAGAATGTTGTCCACATGCTCGAACTCAGAGAGGCTTGGTGACCACTTCCCTGGGGAGCCTGTTCCAGTGACTGACCACCCTCTCAGTGGAGAGCCTTTCCCTAATATCCAATCTGAAAGATCTTTACATAAAAGTTCAAAACTTTTGTCAATGGTTTTCTTTTTAAATCAAGATTAATTTTCAGTCAGAACAAAGTATTTGTATGGAACATTTCTGCAGTCATTTAGAAGCATTTGGAACCATTCCACTTAAATTTGAAAAATCAAAAGTAGTTAAATAAACATGCAGATATAGTCAGAAACAAAAGGATTTGTCAGCTATAACATGATGATCTTCTTTAAGCAGAGTAAAAATACCTTTATTTTTATCCTCATACCAAAAATGAAACTGCAGATTTTCTGTATTCAATTACACAAGTAAAAATACATAATAAATTAATTTACCATTGAACAATATATTCTTGAGACAATCTCCAAGTGCAGGAGCCCTGTTAACTTAAGGAAACCCTCAAGGCCATTCAGCTGATGCTTGCAGGAGCATTATTTTACCGTTACATGAGACAGGATCTCCCAGTTACATATCTTGATCTGTGGGGTTTGAGGGTCACACCATCTTTCATATTTCCAAAAAGACTGTTTCTTTGGAATGTTCTCTCCTTTGGCTTTTGCTGTGCCAGGAATGACTTTGCTACAGTGGGACATTATACAGCATTATGCAGAGCAGATAGAAAGAGAAAGAAGCAATGTGGCATCTGTACATAAGATTCTGTCAGATAATTTGCTGTGTGTTGTTTTCTGCTTGTGGCTTTCTTATTTACAGGATTAAATAATGTTTAATAAAGAAGTTTCACTGATGATGACAAAATTCATTTGGTATTACAAATTTGGTACTGTGTTCTTGCTCTCACTCTCTTCCTACTTTCCATGATTTTTTTAAATCCCATTACATGGTTACCATAGCAATTGTTCCTGCTTCCTTCAGCTTTCCCAGCTGTGTTTGAGAGCATTTATTTTACAGAATGCATTCTAGTTCTCTTTAACTCTCCAGAGAGACCTAAACTAAGTTAAAATGTTGATGATTAATTTGCCTTCTGATATTTCATACAAATTATATGACAATCATCTCTGAGGTGTATACATGATAGCATGGAAAACCAACTTAAATGTAGAGACATAAAGCCTCCTATAGATGTCACCGTACTCCATGCATTTAATTGAGAGCAACTATGACTTACTGTAAAGTGTGAAATTATATTTTTTTTAACTGGAAAACTATTACACAAAAGAAGGCAGTGAGAGTTTGATTCTCTTACTCGTCAGGATGACTAGAATGTTTTCCAGAGCAAACTGTCTTGCTGAAATAAGGATTTCACCCCTGAGCAAACTGATCTTCATCATGAATTGAGGGGACCAGAACTAGGCATCTAGTAGTAGGCACACTGTTAGTATCAAAATATCCCAAAAATGATGAACATAGATGATAATCTTTAGGCACATTTTGTTTTTCTTTGTCTTTCCTTTTATAGAACAAAACTCCTGAGAATTTCAGTAGGTTTTTTTGCTCAATTTGAGGAACACAGAATCGAATCCTTTATTAATAATTCGCATTGTTCCTTTGACCTCCAATCTAAAATCCTGTAAAAATAGACTGTTCATTAGAGGAAGAAGTATCTTTGGTACATGGCATCTTTTCATCTTTGAAAAATGCAGTTTAGGGGAAAGAATTTTTTTTTCACATATTTTACTTGAGTTCCACAAATATATTTCAGCATAAACAGAAGGACTTCATGGTGACATTTTCAGAATGCTTTATTGAATCTTTTGTCTTCAAATATCTTTTTTACTTCAAGATGTATCTATTTTTAAAAGCTTAGGAAAGGTTATAAAGCAACACTTAAACCCCAAACTTTTCACGTCAGGTCCACATTAACATTTTAAGTCAATCTGAGCTGATTTTTTTATTTTGCTATTAGGAATACAATTCTCCATCTTTGTTCAACCCAAAGAATTTTTTTTTTATTTGCTCAAGCTGGCCACCAGTTTTTAAATGCTACCAGTTCCTCTCTTTTGCTGCATCAAAAACATGCTTCTGAATAATCTATTTTGTCTGAAACAGTCTTTTTCATGTATTATTATTATTATTATTTAAATTCAGATTGTTTCCTCCATCCGAACACTGTAAAATCTTAATCATGAAGAATCAGTTAATGAACAGTGTAAGAAGTTACAGTGTAGAAACTTTCTGAAAGATGGTCTTGTCTCTTCTTCAGACTCTTCATAGAAACTACCACAGATCTAGCCAACAATAACTTTTCCATTTGGTTAGGGGTCACCTGAACCCATTTTCAGAATTAAATAAGTCATACTGGACCATATTTCCTAGGAAGCCAAGGCAGTCAGAGTAGCCTTCGTTTCTTCAATGTCGACATGCCCAGCCAACACTTTTGATTTGCAAAACTTACACCTAAGCTGAGCAAATTAGGTATTTTCTAAGAAAAAAGAGCACTGAGACTTAAGAAGAAGAGTTTTCTGTGACTTGCATCATACTAAATCTCTGACTAGTTCTGGTCAGGTGCAAAGAAGGTAATTTGCTTTGCATGCGCCAGTCTACAACTGTGTGTATTAATTAGACTCTTGTCTTGCAAAGAGGCTTCTTAGCTTGACTATTTAAATTTGAGCCTTAATATTTTTGGGGCTTAGAGAAGCAAAAAGGACCGCAATGGTATCAGAGCGGAAGAGAGCATTGTTATTAATTATCTAGATATTTATGTCAACGTTTCCCTCCTATATAGCAAGGTGATCAGAATTAAGGATTCAAAGCTTTATTTCCTTTGCTTAAATAACACCTGAAATGGCCGCAATCTGCTGTCGTGTCTTGGACGTAGCTGCTGTGCTGATTTTCCACCTCTGGTGCAAAAAGAGAGCTGTTTTCCTCACGAGCCGGTAATGTGCCGCCGTTGCATATGCCCATAACCTTTCCCTGAACCCAAGCCCTCTGCAGCAGGTTGCAGAGGCCCAGAGCGGCCAGGTGACACACAGTGCCATCTGCACTGCTATACTGGTCATCTGGCCAGAGCTCTGACCTTTCTGAACATGATACAGCGAAATCTAACTCCTGAAAGCTGCTCGGAGGCAAAATCTGTTCTTCACCGTCGGTTGCACTACTCAGTCACTTAATTGTCCACTGCAACTGATAAAGTAACCATTAGACTCAGGTCATGAACTACAGTTTATCATTCACATGCAATAATACACCCCTGAACCACACTGGTTTCTGAATTATAGCAGCACAGACTTATTCAATAAAAGAGATTTAAAGTACCTGGAACTTTACTTAGTCCTGCGCTGCGAAACAAGGGCTGAGAATAGATTGTTTTGAGAAGCTGCCGTGATTGATGCACTCCACGATTTGCACCGTATGCCAGAGAAAGACTGATACCACTAAACAAAACACTAAAAAGTGTTTCAGACTGACAATAAGGCCTGATTTCGCTCGCAGTCTCTTGCAGTTCTCATTCAGGGTAGCTCTGCAGCAGAGGCTGAGGTGCACGGGCAGAGGGGTGACGGTGGGAGCAGGCTTCGGAGAAGGGACACGCTCCTGCCAAAAATACATTTTCCTGTTTAGTTGTGAATGGGAAACAAAGTTATTCCAGGATCAACTTCTGACCTCTAGTTTTAGAGTCAGTATCATAGAAACACAAGCTTATCTCACTCTGTGAGTTATACAAATCCCTTGTTGTTTTGAAAAACCTTTGGTCTGGACGTTGTAGTTAGCTTCATAAACATGAATTCACTAGTTAAGACTTGAGTGAGGTCAAGGCTACTGTCCCCATCATACAGGCAGTCCATCTGAACTGTACAGAAGTACAAAGCACCCTGGATTTCTCCTATGCGTACTCTCTGTCCCTCTGCCCTCCTTCCCTCTTTCCTCCAGCCTCATCCTGCCTGGTCCTTCTAGCGCAGGAGCCACCCGCGGTGTTCATCCTTTGCAGCCGCAGGGCTGGGAACGCCAAAGCAGCTGCTGTTCGGTTAATAGGCAGGCTGGGACCTTTTAAAGGGTCCAGTAGTAGCTACTTAGTCACAGTGGGGAGTATCCTGTCCCCATTAAAGTTGATCAGAGCTTTCCACTCGTTTCTGTGAAAGGAAGGTCTCACTTGCTGCGTTAGGGAGATCTGGGGGATCAGGGTGTCTCCATACTGCCCGGACATAGGCTAGGGCTTAAAAGACGACGTATAGACTTTATTACCATGACGAGCGTGTCACACAGTCTATGGAGAGCCACAACTGTATTTATTTGTCCCAAAATTCAGCCTTGTACTTTGTAGCGCTGGAGTTCCTCCTTCTTTGCAGACATTTAGAGAAAAGGAATTATATTCGCAGGAACTATTGGCACTTCCATTATAAATTCTTCCCTGTGTAAGCTTACCATAAGAAAGAGAATTTCAGTTAAAATAAAGAGCAATGTAAAAATATAGGTGAAGAAGAAGGCTTATTTAGAACAATAGAAAAGTCTTAAGAACAACTTAACGAAAAGAGATTGAATAAATAATTTCCTGTTGAAGCAATAGAAAAACCAGCAATAACAGGAAAAGAAAAATCTACTTCTAGTGAATAAAAAAAGTTCTCATGAAATAAGAGTAACTGAACTTCAAAAATTTCCAAGGCACCAGAAAATCAGACCAAACAGTTCTGAAGGTGGCTCATTCCTCACTTTCTGCTATCCAAGGGAGGGTTCTCATCTCTGGTATCCACTGTGATGAGCAATAGAAATGTTTAGAAATAAATGTCTTAAATGTAAGTTCTTTTGAAGGTGCCCATGAAGTCTTCCTCTTTATGATGCCCTTGGCAAATTCTTCTCTGTGTGTGTGTGTATCTATATCTATATCTAAACATATATATATGTGATTGCTCAGGGAAAGCAAAGCAGACTGAGCCTTCAAAGAAATGAATTATGTATGAGTGAAAACTCATATATAATTTGTGATCCCCATGAATCGATCAGTTATTAAAAAACATTCAGGTTTCTTCTATTTTAATCTGGAATGTCTATCACTAATCTGGTATCTCTTTTGAAAACTGTATTTCTCAGTGTTACTGTCGTACTACTACCAAAACCTAAGAAAAGCAGGAGTGAGTTTTAACAGTATCGGTGTGAGTTCACAGCCCAGGAGTTGTCCTGTTATGATCCCCTTCTGTAAAATCGGTACTTTGTAAAGGCAACAGAACATACAAACCCACAAACCTGCATTTAACTTCACAAACTGTTGCTTTGCAGCACGGGACACTGACTGGAAATGTATTGTACAGTCACTGAAATATGAAACTTTTGAGGGCCTCTTCAGAGATCTTGTGCATCCCCTTCAGCTGAAACTTTTTGTAAGCATTTTTCAGATGTGTATATGGCTACATCAGATTTCTATTTGTAAATCAATTCTAGATTTTTTTCCTGAGCATTTCTGGGTTTTCCTTGCTGTTCTGTTAATCTAATCTGTTAATCATATTACTCTAGATGATCATTGGGAATTTAAACTTCTTTCATAGATCTTTCTGAATAGGATGGTTTGAGCTACCACAACAAGCTTTTTTTAAAAAGAAAACCAAAAAATCACAAAACAACAAACCTTAAAAAAACAATCTCAAACATGGATAACTTACATAAAAGTGAACATATTGTCCAAAATGGTGCTGAATCACTAATAATTTCTTTTATAACTAGAATTGACCAAGATGGGACAGTTTTCATTATGAAGTGTCAAGAGAGCATGACACAAAGGTGCTGCCTGGTAACCCAGAGTTATCACCAAATATCTTGCATCTTTGCTTTGTCCTACACAGAATTCAACTAAATACAGCAAGAAATATAACTGTGAATAAAGTTTAGGTACTTTCACATTATTAAGGCAGCAGATGAGAAGATGGAGGTGATGGAGAGGTGGCAGAGAAGCAAAAGTAGGTTCAAGCAGAGAAACCTTACAAAAGACAAAGCAGCCAATAGTTTAAATTTGTATTTGTCAAAACAGTAACAAAGTTTAAAATGTTTTGTTTTGCTACGAAATCAGGTAAATGGATTGATTTCTCTCCATGTGTTTTTTTGGCAGTGCTTGAGGTACAGCATGTGATTGATTGTATTTCATCTATGTGCTCTAAAAGGCACTGCCTTATGTCTACGTATTCATCAATATAGCACAAATAATGCAGGAACCTCATCTTCTCCATGAGAGATGTAGTTAAGAAAACAAGACAATGTGCAGTAACAAATAGGCAAATTTACTTTCTCAGATTCATGCGAGAGTGATTTATTTGTAGTCTT
Source organism: Chionis minor (assembly GCA_013398295.1). Taxonomy (NCBI): domain Eukaryota; kingdom Metazoa; phylum Chordata; class Aves; order Charadriiformes; family Chionidae; genus Chionis; species Chionis minor. Next base: position 438,665 of record VZSF01002036.1, on the reverse strand, counting down.
TCTGCAAATAATTCTTTAAAATACTTAACTACTTAAACTTTTGACCTTGGGCATTTTATTCACTGTATAGAAGTCCGTAACAGCCCAGAAGATTATTTTTTCTTCAACAACCTCTCTGGAAGTTGCTCAATTTGGTTTCTGTGTCAGGCATCTCCAGGTAAAATCATTACCCTTCATTGTGCAAATGAAGCTGTGACTCACACAGACAGAGTTTCCAATGTGATGGGGCTGCGCCCGGGCCGGGTAATTCATAGAGAGGGTTAAAAAAACAGAATCAAATGCTGGCTGTGAGTTAAAGAGAATAGGGGATAAGAGCTTAGGCTTAACCTATAGGGGGACCTAAGGAATAAAGCGAACCAGAGTCCAGTGTGGGGAAGAAAGGAGAAAAAGCAAAAAGGCTAAAAGAGATCAGGCCTAATGAGCCTTTCGAGGAAAATGGGAGACTGGAGCCTCAGAACGAAAGAGTGGCCCAGCAAAGCAAGGATAAAATGGATCAGCCACAATGTCACCAAATTGATCCAGAGTTCAAAAACCATCAAATCACCGTATACAATAAAATAAATTAAAAAAAAAGTTCAAACAGTGTCAGGCTCCTTAAAGCTCGCTTGCTGACATCAAACATAATAAGAAAAAGACCTGTTTGTAACATAATGTGACTCTTTTCTAAACAGAGCCTTTGAAATGTATGTGCTGGTCTGTCATTTTCTGTTGCACAGTTCTCACATCATATACCTATAGGTCTGGCAGAATTTTTATACTATATGAAAAAGAGAAATAATCATGGAAGAATTAGAGAGATATATTTAGACTAGAGGGTTTTTATCCTGCTGTGTTAAGGAGCCATGTTACTGTCTAGACTGATGGCTTGAGAAATGAGCCGTAAAGGGGAACAGAGGGAAATTCTGGAGTGCAAATTAAACCAAACAAATTCTGTGTATAAAAATACAGTAAATAGCTACAACAAATGCACGCTAAAGGAGCAGAAGGTATTAATCCTATGAAGAGCATTTCTAATGTACCTATTACTCTAATGTGTAAGTGACAAACAAGACAAAGAAAATACCCCTTGTGTCAAAGCCCATATATCTCTTCATGACGTAAAGAGGTGGTGCTACCCATATTTAGCAGGTTTTATTTAGCCACCTACGCACCTCTGACTTGGTAGACTTATTTTTGATAAGTGGTGCTTAAAAGTGTTGGTATGAAGCGTAAGTAGCTAATGCAAATATGTTACCGACCCCTACCAGAGCTAGCAATTATGTAAATTTTCTAAGCCTTCATCTTTTATAATTAGATGTGGCTGGCTTAGAGTGAAGGACTTCCATTGCTGGCCAGCTCAGTCCTTATTCCAGTATTCCACCAGAAATTATATATTTGAAATCAGAGGAATGTTATATTCCTTAAAGTGATTTAAGGTATAGCTTGAAATATTTGAAAGACTTTTAGTAATTAATTTCTTGTTTGCCATGCTTGAAAGATGAATAAAAGCATGGAAACACTTGGTGGATAACATCTTGTAACCGATTATAATTAAGTGTACTTTCAGTTCCTACTAAGTGTACGAAATGCTAATTATTTTTCACAAAATCCAAAACGCAAGTTTTATTAGCTTGGATAAAAGAGGAAAAGCACAGGTTTATGTACAAGGCTAGAGATCTGCCTATACATAAATCCTAACAATCTTCCCTATTAAAAAGATGATTCCCCTACAGGTTAATTACTGCTGGACAGCTTCAGGGCTGGTCCAAAACTCAGTGAAACACAGGGCTTACAATTGCAGTTTGTTTGGACCAGGCCCTAAAGGGCTCCTCAGGCACAGGAGTGAAAGTGCTGTGTGTATCACCCTAGTACACATTTTATTGTCATACAAGTGATGACTTTTCTTAAAACTTTGTGGCTAGTGGTAGTATTAGGATACATCTGCGTCCTTGTCTACATGTGTCTTTGCATATGCGATTTGCTACAAGAAATGGAGGCTCCAGTGAATCCCATGGTTTTTTCCCGCTGGCACTTAAGTAGCTTGAAATAAGTATTGACGCCAGCCCCGGTACAGGGACTGTTTGACAAACTGTAGGTAACGCTGTAGTGTTGGAGTATTCATCAGCCTCTGGGTACACCCAGACTTGGGGATCTGCCAGGGCTTGGAGCTGCGCCCCCCACCCAGGGCTACCCTCGCTCCCTCTGCTCGGCTGCCCACCCGCGGGGTTAGGATGTATTTTGGGAGGCCAGAGCAATTCCTCTGAATTGGGCACTCAAATGACAAGAACAAAAGGGGGAAAACCCCCCTCTGTGATACTTCCACTGCTTTGCCCTTTTATCTAGTCATTATTGCCTCTGCAGAGAGTGAAACGCTGCCATTCAGGCTCAGTAGTGATTTACACCCATTTTGCGGTGGTTTAAATAACTCCCGCAGGTGCAAGACAGTGAAGAATCGGGCCACTGGGATGCACTAGCCACAAGGGTGTACTTACTGCCTCATATGGCAATGGGATTGTGAAGAACACCGTAACGACTCCTTACATTCAATCTCAGCCCTACTTAAGTGTGTATGTATAGGAAACAGCTTTAGAAGAAGTGTATGGTAAAGAGCCTGGAAAGCTAAGGAATAATTCAGGAAAATTCTCTTGGTTAATACGCCGAAACTTGCTAGATATATCCTCACAAAAAGAAAACGCTTATTAGAAAATCTAAGTGAAATGCAGGGTGGATGTGGTATAAAGTTGCTCACCTCAGACACTACAGTTAAGGTGAACCGGTAAGTGCTTGTACTCACAGCAAAGTGTGCAGGTGTTGGCTTTGCACCAGGGCCCAGGTGCCTTCTCTCCCTGAGAGTCGATGACGGAAATAAACTGGAGGGAAAAAAATATAAAATAAGGCTGAATACCCATCTTTTCTCCCAGCCTTAGGGGAGGATGCAATATAATAAATCTTGGGCATGGGCAGTTATGACCTGCATAATTTTTATTATATTCCAAGGCACCAGGCTTATTTTCATTGTAGTATTTGACTCTGAGTTTCTATACCAAAGATACCTATGCCTGAACAGGTTCCTTCTCTGGTTTGCACTAACCTAACTAGAGGTAAGGCAGTCTAAGGACTCATTTATTCCATTGAGGCATGTATTGCACTGGTCCTTTTGAGAAAATGGGGACTTTAGTTTCCTGCGCTATCAATCTAACACCTTACATGAACGGCAAATGTGATTAAAAATAAAGCAGTGTAACAAAATTAGAGGTGAACCACAGCTACATGCTCAAAAAGGGAAAAAATAGGATTAATAACTGATGCAGTGAGAGAGGCGAAGCATGCTTGCAGGGAGTAGAACTAGCAAATGTTATAGATGGTACTATATACTACGAATGAACATCAAAAGCCTCAGAGGCTGGGTTCAGAAGCTTATCAGAAGTTACCTCGGCCTATTTGATTGAGAATTCATGCTGGTAATTTCCAAAGATTGGATTTCCTTGTGAGATCTTTAGTAGTTTCTCGTCTAGGTCAGATTAAAGGACAAGAACAGCTCTGCTGGCACTACAGTATTTCTGCTTGCTAGCCTAGTTAAAACTAGGAAGTATACAGGTATTAGAAATGGATAGAAATAAAATACTCAAATAAAGCTAGATTTTTTTTCATGCTTTAGAACAGTGCTGTGTACAGTATAATCACTTTAAGTACACAAAGAAAATCTGGACGCACTCTTTCATCTTTTCACTGGTTCCTAAATGGGTCAGGCAGAAGGTCCTTTTCATGGAAAGCTCCATGCCTTAAAAAGCGTCTGGCCTAAATTAGGTACCTAAATTCATAATACCCAAATAAGATCCCTGTGATTTGTATTTTTTTTTTTAGTATCAAGACAGTCAGAATGCTCTAAGTAAACACTCAGCACCTTTGACAACAGGCAAATTAGATGACTGGCTTTTAAATACATCAAATTTGTGATTGGCAGGTGTCTGCCATTGATCTTTTTTCTGCTGTGCATTTTTGTTACAGAAAAGATACCTATTTCTTGGCTGTCACCTGTATTAAACAGTGGTGAGCTCTCAAATCTTGCCCTCTAAACAGCCTCAAAAGACAATGATAAGAATTCAACTGACCGGTGACACATTGAATTCTACAAATTCGAGCTTGTCGTGTCACCAGACTAATTTAGACTAAGAGAATACATTATCTGTTGCTTCGTTTAAAGTTAAAAAAAAATATATATATATTTTGGGGAACCCTTGAACTTAGTGATGATGCTTCCAGGCCAGTGGCGGCAGAGATGCACTCTGCAGCAATTAGTCGGTGTTGACTAGTGAAGGGATGGAGGTATGAATTTTTTTCCCGAGGCAGAGAAATGTGTCTGCGGCGGAGCCAGCGCTCTGCCACTGGCCTCTCTCACCAGTGGGGATGAATCCGGTCTCGACACAAGATGGCACCAGGGACCAGGCTCTCAGGGAAGCCTGCCAAACCTTTTGCCTCATGGCCCACAGCAAGCACAGGTGTTACAAATCTGTTGTTTTCTTTCAGCTAACAAAAATAGTTAGACACACATATTTTCAGAAGAACAAAATTTTTGTATATCGGCAATGTTGCTGGTGCTGGTTGCACTTCCAAGCACACGCTGCTGAAAAGGGTTCCTTATGTTGCGACATGGCGCTCTCTCCCTTCATCAAGAAATGCTCTTGGAGGAAGTCCTGCACGTTACAGACTCTTTGAGTACAATGTGAGTGTCTTTCCTTTCCCTCTAAAATAATTAAGGTGTTATTCCCTTCAACTAACTCTCATGGACTTCCCAGTGAAAGAAACATCACTTAGCTTTTCATACCTAAAACTGAAGTTAGGAAGTCTAATTTCCAATGCAGTTTGCAGGTAAACATCTGGGATGGCTGGAAATGTATTCTGCTTAAATGTATACTCTAAATAAATGATTGTAATGCTGACAAACGTAAGAACACACAACAGTGTATAATAAGACCTCCCTATAAAAATAATTTGCCTGTTACTGGTCTTTCAGAAATCAAACGAACTTAAAATTGAAATTTGGATGTTCTAGCATGAAAGGCACATATATTTTTTAAAAGCTCTGTTCATAATTGTTCCTGTCTGTGGAAAAAAAAAAAAGCGTGCACTGGGAAAAAAAAGGGCACGATCCAACTTCTTACCTGATAAATCCATTTCAGAAATGGTATTAAGAATCCATAGTTTCCCTAATTCATTTCTTTCACGTGAGTAACAATTGGAGTTGCCACGCTGACAAGTGAATGTAAATGAGAAGAAAAGCTGTTTCAAAACGATCGCTTCGTTAGTACTTGGCTTGCAGTCTGGGGGTATTTGGGGATCCCCGCTCACTCGCTGGCAGCGTAACCTCTCTGAGCCAGCCTGCGCACCCGGCAGTGTGCGTGCCGCGGGGCTGTGCATTCTACAGCAATCACACAATTAAGTAGCAATGACTGGCAACACTATTGCTCAATTAGTCTCATACAGTATGTCAAGCTAGAAGATATTTCACAAATAGATCTTCCAGAGATGCTTGCCTCAGTGAATTCGCTTTAGGACGAGGCAGCATAAAGACTTCTTTTTAACTGAAATGCATTATCCCGTAGCATCCTAATTTTTTTTCTTATGGCTAAAAGCACTGGGTCAAATTCTGTGAGTAACACCATTGAAGACCATAGAAGTCAGTTCATTTGGACAGATAAGACTGCGAGAAGCATTGAGCCCCGTCTCACAGTCAGTGTTTATAATAATCTGCAGACGTGGACCATGCAAGAAGGACTATCACCCTACTAGCAGCTTGTCATGATTTGTCATTTGAAATGATAACATAATTGTGCGCATGTACCGTCATGAGGTGGCCTGAAGCCAGAGCCGGAAGCAGCCAGATGAGCTGTTAAAGGGAGGTGATGTCTTCCAAGTCTGAGCAGGTGGAAACAAGATACACTAGCCCATAAACATGCTACCGCTTCTCTAGGTGCCCTTTAGGGGTCAACACTTGGGATGAAAAAAGGCTTGGCTGTTCTGTCCTGAGTGTCAGACTGCTGGGAGATTACAGGTTGCCACAATCTGAGCATCCACAAGGCAAACGAATAAGCACAAGGCACTTGTGCAGCCCTGCTGGCATTCCGAGGATGTCCTGCGGCAGCGACACAGAGCTCGGTTGGTGCAGTGACCCTTCGTTGGGATCAGCCGCCTCTGCACTTAGTGTGAGGGCATACAGACCATTGCAGGTTCTCACTGTAGCTGTTTATTTCGATACCTTTGATATCTTTTTCATTTATGCTCAGAATTTGCAGAGGTTGTGAAAGCAGACTTGGAAACCAGCACAAAGTTTTTAGCTAAAAAAGATGTGAGAGCTGATATTCCCAATTTTCTGAGAAGGTTTGGGAAGTACTTCTAGGGCACCGTTTTCCAGAAAAAAAAGTCAGGAACCATTGCTCAGCCCTATCACTCAGTTTCCTACTAGGGTGTTACAACTTTGCCATAGTACTTTACTGCATGATCGGCTGTGGTAGACTCAAACGCGTGTCCTCCTGCCACCTACTGACAATCACCTTTCATCACCTCTGTCCTTGCTCCCCTTACAACTGTTTTTTGTCCCATTTCCTAGGGCTGAAAGTGGGTTCCTCTCTGTGAGTGTCTCATCTAACTTGTGTGACTCTGGGTAGTGGCACAAGTGCTCTGTGCCATGGTCTGTGACCTGAGGACTAGCTGGGCAAGTTTTGAGCCATGCCCATCCTTGGCAGCGTGCTTGGCTTTTCTTGTAGGTCAGCATATCAGGGTCACTGATGTGCACTGAAAGTGGTCCTACATATAGCTTTTTGCTGGATTTTGGGCTTTTCAGTTCTAGGGAAGAGCTGGCCAGGACTAGCTGCTCCTTTTTAAGAAAAAAACAGGACTTTGGAGAGTCATGATGAGCACACAGAGACAGATAGTCGGAAGGCTGCAGTTGAGAGAAGGCTGTGCCAGGATATCATGGAAGTAGAGAAAGGAAAGACTTATCACAGCAAAAGAGGAAAAAGAAGGTAGAAATTAGCAGTAGAGAAGACACATCCGAGAAGAAAGAATACAGTGTTTATTACAGAGAGGGCAAATTTAATCAGAATGGATTACTTGATGAGAGAACTTTAGATAAATATGGCATTTGGGAAAACTAATTAGATATTAAATTAAGAGATTGTATAATAGCAAATCAGGGCAAATATTCCCATTATCAGGATTTCTGTTGAATAATGCCCTAATAGAGATTTTAAATCTTCCCTCGGCATACACATCTTCTAGCATGTAATTTCTACAGTATACAGTCAAATGACATCTATTTCTGTACCGTCTGTAAATTATACCTTCATACATTTGAAGACCCTTCAGTAATGTAACAGGGCTGAGTTTAATCTGCAATAGGAGTCTGAACTTCAATTTGCCAACTTTTTACCAGCATTTCAGCCGTAATATGTTATTAAACTGCTTTCATGCATATAATGTAAAAAACATTCTATACTCAGGAAAGGAGAGGTGGTATAACTTGTTCATTGAACCCAGCTAAATCCTCCTCATTCATTCCTCACCCCTTTTGCATGGTCTGTGCTCTGTATAGTTAACAGGACAAATATAAAATCTGCACATACATGAAAGAGAAGAATACCTAACTTGAAGCATTTAAAGTAGGGAGCCAGCTCTATTTAAAATGCATTAATGTTGATCTTGTGTGTTCTCCAAATGACAACAAAGTATGGTCCAGAGCACCTCATTTACCTGTTTCCTTACTTTTACCAGTCTGTCCTAATGCTCTTTTTCAAAACAAAGCAATTGAATTTGGTCTCTGGTAAGAAAACTCCTCTGGACTCATGAAACAGTAGTTAACTTGTCAGTTACTGTTTGCCCATCTGGCTTGACAGTCTTTAACAATGTTATCTCAGGCCTTGGGGTAGGAACTAAAAATAGCCTGTGGCATATTAATAACATTGTACACTCTAATATTACATCTCAGATCCACAACAAATTAAATGCATACAGGAGCCAGTGAAGTGACGGAAATATGCCAAAGTTCACTTGTGTTTTTGTCCTGTGAGTGGGATTTTAAATCTATTCACAAGCCCAAAACAGACCGTATAACTCAGCCAAGCAGAAGGATCTACGGGTTGACCGAGCCAGTAGCCAAATAAGGGATGGTAGGTTTCTGTCATGTGTATTTTTACACAATCGATTGAGCTCTGAGGACTTGATTAATCACTTTGACTTATAAACTGGACCCAAGAGAAAGTCACATGAGTTAGAGATAAATGTCACTACTCCCCCAAGACAGCAAGCAACAGCCCTGTCTAGCTGCAAAGGTGTCCCAAAGGAGGTCAGAGTCCCTTGAAAAGTCCTTAGGAATATCTAAAAATACAGTGCCTAAGAACACTCTTTTTGCACTAAAAGAATAGAGAATGACTTCTAGGTAAAAGAGTACTAGTAGGAACCTGCAGCCCCGTTGCTGTAATGCGCGCGTTTCCATGATTATGGCTGTGAGAAGATACATCTGACTGTGATAAACTTATTCATAGCTCATCCATCTAAATGTTTTTTTCACCTTCAACTTTGCTCCCCACATTTCCTGTCCACAGTGTTTGATTGGAGATTTATAGATAAATTAACACTACCGACAGCCATTCCACTGCCAGCCTTGCTGTCATTAAGTGGCAGCTACTTGTCAAGAATTCAGGAGCAGGGACAACAGTATGATGGGAGAGAGGGAAAAATAAAGCCAATTCAGTGTTACCCCGCTAAAGCTAAACATCTGAGGTTCTAATGTGGCGATAAGATGTGGGGAGTGAAAAACAGTGCTTGGCGTGGTCTTTATTAGAGAGATCTTTACATCAAATACTTGAAGGGTTTGCCCAAAGAGGTTCTTGTAATTCATCTGAGCTTCCTCTTCGCCTTGCCTCTCATTGACTGTGTGAAAAAGCCCAGGTGAGACACAGAGGTGGAACAGACCCATGGAAGATCGTGCCGTGCTGAATCCTACCAGAATATGGACGTTCCTTTCAGTGTCTTCTCAATATTTTGTCCAGAGTCAGAAATCAGTTGTCTCAAAATCATCTTCAGCCACCAAAAGCAGGTCGTCTCCTTCTTTTGGTGTTTACCCAGTTTGTCTGATTGCAGTTGGTTACTTTAACCAAGCAGCCCACATTAACCATCCTGTTTCGCACACACTGGATACAACCCTAGCCCTTCTAGGTTCAGACAGGAAGACCTAAAATGTTTTTAATCTTCACTTAAATCAGAAGAAAGCTTGAGCTTGGCTCCTAACATCTCCTCCTTTCACTGCACCAGAACAATGCCTGAAAAGTTTGAGTTATTTCATGTAACTTAGAAATGTGAATGTGTTACGAGTCAGCTTTGAATATGGCCTCGATTCCAAAAGGTGTTATCATCAAATCAAAATTATTCACACATGTCAAGTTAACATTTTATTTTTATTCCTTACTCAATTTTTGGCAAGCTTACAGGAGCTGTCAGTGTTTCAGTATTTTGAGAAGAATATTTTAATAAAACAGTGATGTGCTGAAAGGGGTTCACAAGAACTCACTAGAGGCCCTTGTTAAAATTCTGCCACCCTTCAAAAAATTATTCCCTTGCCTCTCAAGGAGTTCACCCCCTCTCTGGATACTGCTAAATCATTTCTGCCAGGGATGAGTTTCATCCCTTGGGGCTCATAAAGATACTTCTGAAGAGCAAATTGTTTGCCTTTGAAATAGACCAGATTGCATGAAATAGCAGACACTTTAAAAATAAATTCCTGGGGTAGCAACACTTCCCCGCTCCCCCCGCCCAAGCATCCGATCCGATCTCCACCACCCATACCTCTCGTTGTGTTATACTATCAAGTACTCAATCTATTTCTCGGGAACAAAGTATAAACAGTTCCAGCAAGTGCACTTAATATAACTTTTTTGCCAAGTGGCATTGCCTCCCTGCTAGGCTGTGGTTATAGGAAAGCATTTATATTTAAAGGTAAAAAACAAAAAAAGCCAGGTTCTCCCCGTGAGCACACAGGGATTGAGTTTATTTTAGTTTAAAAGAGGAAATTTGTTTAGGACTCTGGTGTTAAAGTATTTCAACATATGACTGTGATAAAATAAAAGACATTTTACGTACAATGAAAAAATGCAGTACTTGAAATAAAAATGGGAATTCTGATACTCTTGCCCAAACTGGTTAATTCTTTATTTCTGTTTCTTATTTTGATGTGTTTGAGGGTCTAAATTATGACCGTGTGGACCTAGATGAGGTTAGCCTGAAAGAGCTGCTGTGCTAGTACCCAGATACGCCAGAATTCCTTTTTAAATTCTGAATCAAGAGAAAATATCTGGCTTGAAGTCTTCTTCCTCCTAAGTGTTATCTTACTGGTCACTGAAAAGCAAGGTTTTGTCTGTATAGGATATGCATGGTCCACATTTTGTTATCATAAATATTTGTTCGAAGATGACGTCCTTCATTTTAAAACAGAAGTAAAACCTTGTCTATATGATCCAAAAGTAAATTAATACTGTTGCATTTCATTAGCCAAAAGAAAACCTGGAAACTGGGAATGGCCCTTTTTCCTCATTGGCTTGTTAATCCTGGAACTTAAAAGTGCCTGTTTAAATGGGAATATTATTTACTCCTTTCACAGCGAAATTTAAATGGCCCATCTGACACATCGTCTAGCTTTGCTTGGATTGCTTCTGCCAATTCAATGTCTTTGGCAACTGAAAGGAGAATATAGACCACCATTTAAAATAAATGGATCTTAATATAACAGCTAACAAGTATAGCAGCTATTCCACTGTTCTATTATTTGTTTTCATAGCTAAAATATTCATTAAAAATCCTATTTTTTTAAAATATGCTGTGAACGCAAGCTTGCTGTTGACCTAAAAAGCTGAAATCCTGTTTAGTAGAATCTCGCTCCTGAGCAAGATTTAGGTTCACCCACTACTCTTGTTCACTGGTTCACTGATGTTTGTACTGTTTCTAGTGCCAGTGTTGGAAAATAGCACCAACATGCACTAATGTGCCTTATGTGATCTGTTGTCATGTAAACAACAGAAAAATGAACCCACCAAGCAACATTTTATTAGGGACTATGACTTAAAACCTGCCTCAAGAAAGTGTTGGTTGCCTCTGAAGCCATGATGTCATTATAGTTTTACTGGTTTCTTTGCAGAGAGTAAGGCATGACTATCAACATGTAACATTATTTAGACAGAGCATGAAGAAATGTAGGCTGTACGCCTGCTACTTATCCACTGAAAGACTTTGGGGAAGCTACTCAGCCTCCTGATATCTTGATTTCTCTGTCATTTAAATAGACTAAGATATTTGCCTCCTCTATGAACTGTTCTCATGTGAGTTTTGATGAAAAGTGCTATAGGAAAAATAGTATTAATAATATTTCAATGGACTTGCAGGATGAAAAGTGGCTGAATATTCAGGAAAATGAACGTGTTCCTTAGCAGTTCACAGTCACAGTAGCTTTTGCTGACTGGCAAATGGCTAAAGCCTGGAATTTCTGGCTTATTCTAAAGATCTGAAATGTGTAATTACTCCCTTAGAAGAGTTGGAGTTGAAGGGAAATGTATAATGTATAAACACATATCAGAAGATGCAGCTTCATATGCAGTTCAGAGTAAGAGGAAAAAACTTTTCCTAAGGAAAATGATTGAGTGTGCTGATACCCATAAACCCATAGGTCATGTAATTCTGTGGACCAAAACATTAAAAGATAATCTCTGGGGATTTTGTACAAACCTTTCTGGTTTTGTTGTTGTTAAGATCATCTTCAAAGCTATAGCTGAAAGCCTGTACCTAGCATTTCTTGTATATCCAAGTCTGCAGTTGTATCCAAAATAGGATTCAAGCATGTGTGCACTGCCTTGCTGGAAAAAAAAAACCCACAACAAATGGACATTTTTGTTAGCCATTATGATGGCTCATTCAGTGTGTGATTATTGCAAACAAATTTTTCAAGTATTACTTGTGATCTGCGATCAATCAAGAGTTGCACTGATTTCACAATGGTGGCAGTAGAACTTGAAGTGTGAAAATTCTTAGTACAACATCGAAGCAGACACCCGAAATCCTAGAAAAACCCTGAAGCGCTGATATACTTGAATTTAAGTAGCTGGAAATGTTTGCAATGGTGTAATAGTCTGACACAGAGCTTGTCACTGAAAACAAACGCAGCATGTCACCCTGGTGAACAAACTATCCTTTCTGGGAAGAAGTGTAAAAGTAGAAATTGGTAAGAGGAGAATGTGCAGATGTTGCAGACAGTCCCAGTATGAGAATCAAGGCAAGTCCTGGCTGAGAGTGTCTAAACGTTCTTTTCAACAGAATACTTAGTTATTCAAGCCAGAAGAAACTGCCGAGAAAAAGAACTGCCTGTGCCGAGGATCTCTATGGACCATTCAGCTTGGTAGCAGTTACAGATAAAGAGATCCTTTTTTTGTTGTTTTGACAATACTGCTATTGAGTTAGCCTTATCCTGACTTTGCATGCTTCCTGGGACATATTAAACAGAACTGGTAAGTGTTAGATCTGTCCACTGAGTCAGCAGAGCTTTTAAGGAAAATTGAAAGGTATCGTTAATTTGGATTGCTTTGGAATCTATTGTGGAAAATCCCTAAAATTTAAAAAAGAATATAAAAAATGTCAACATAAAAAACCAGTAATTAAACTTTCCCATTGAGAATGTCATAGACCAACTCTCCAAGGTACAGCATTTATATTGAAAGAACAGTTTGTTGTCGATAGTCGATACTAGCTGATTCAAAGTGTGCATTTCTTCAAAATAATGCTGTGTGCTCATCGAATTCTGCATAAATATTATCTTTTTTTTTTTTTTTTTTTCCCCCCCCCATTTGTGATCTGCATTTAAAATCCCTTGCGGAAATGTTGGGGTGGGTTATAGTTGGTAAAAAATACATATGCTGCTGAGTGCACAGTGGCAATGATTTATGTTGGTATGTAGTGTAAGTGCTACGGAGATATGCATTACAATGTTAGATGAAGACTGTTACACTGGTGATGAAGAGCACACATTTGCCAACTTTTCAGATGATGGAAAGACGGAGTATATTACCAGGAATCTAATAATCAATTTAGAGACAGGTTAGTTCCTTTCATATTACATATCACACAGCAGCCTATGCACATTCCCAGTCTGAAGACAGATATGAGATTTGTTACATGTATTTCATTATTGTTTAGATGATGTGTTTATGAAGAATCATTTTATACTAGCAAATTGAAGGAATTATTTTTTTTTTTTTCCAAAAAGAGAGAATGAATAGATTTCTCTATATTTCAGTTGTTGCTGTTCTGCATAAAGCTCTGTTGTTAGCACCCATTAGCACGGTGCCTCTGCACCTCGAAGAGGGATTTATTGACTTCAGTTTGACTCTGCAGTCACAGTGGTTTAGGCGTGAAGTAGCCATAGGAAATTCAGAGTCTTATACAACAATCTGTATTGCCAAAACAAAAAAGAAGTGACTTCAGTAGCCTTCAGCAGAGGCTGGTAAAGTAGTTCCTTCTTGAAGCAGAGAGAAAAACTGCAAGGATAATGTCAAACCATAACTAATTATTGTGTGCGAAGTGTGGCCATTCAAGATAGCATAATGGAGTAATTTAGACATAAACAATTACTTTATAATTGGAAGGACATATAGGAATCTCAGACTGATAAGGCTTTAACTACCGTGCAGGTAGAGGATGGGACTTCTCATAGTGCAAGGAGAAAAGACTGAGATGCCACACTACACTGAGTCACAGCTAAAATACCCACCTTACTCTGCTGCATGGGGAAGGTCCTTAGGCAAAGATCATGTTTTCTTATCCATACTGTGTGATGCTTTACTCTCTTCTGCTTTCTTTTTATGCTTTGAAATGCTTTCCTTTACAGGTTTAAAGTAATTGATTTCTTGTAACTGCACCCTCTCTTTTAGAACCAGTGCTTTTGTGAAATAGGCTGTTAATTCTCAAAAAAAAAAAGAAAAAAGAAAAAAAAAAAAGAAATCTTGCAGTGCTGTGGATTATGTTACTATCTATGGCCCAACATTTCCAGTTGTGCTTTATTCTAAGAACAAACAAAGAGCCTGGCATTTCTGTCTCCGTGCTTTGGCTATGCGAACTGAAAGAGGGGCCAGGCGTGGGCTCAAGTGCAGAACGACCGGTTGCACTGCATCATTCCCAGCCCAGTTATGGCCCATGCTGATTTAACTTTCCGAGACTGTGTCTGAGCAAGGTATGAGGGACTCCATGTGTCAGTAATCATTCCCAATTGGAAGCATGGGGAAGACCCATCTGATTTGTCTCCCTGCTCTGTATGCTGTCCTCCAGCCAGACACGCTAGACCCAGACAAGGAAATGTGCAGCCATGAAGTTACCTTTCCATTAGCAACAACTTGGTCAAGGAAAAGTCTTTTGAACACTGATGACACATGCTTCTGTAAAACTGTGATTAAGTATGGCTGAAGAAAGAAATGACTAGTAGTCAGCAGATAAAGAGATATTGCAAATGTAGCCACAACTGACTGGGAGGCTGTGTTGATGGGAGTACTTTGGAGTCAGGAACTGGAATCAGCATTATTCAGTATATTCATTAGTGACCTTGAGGATAAAATTAATTCCATACTGATTAAAATTTTTAGACAACAGACCTGAGAGGAAGAGCAAATGGAGAAGATGGTGAATTAAAAATCCAAAGGGGTCTGAATGCTTTGAGGCACAGGGTGGGTCAAAAAGAGATTAAGTTTATGTAAAGAAAAGCAAGGTGATACATCAGAAGTAATTGAAACTTTTCATTGTTGTAAGCAACTGTGAGTTCTGGTGGATTTTTGCACTATCGGTTCTTTAATTTTTTGTCACAAGACCATTCTTGTCCTTGAGTTCTCACTAATTGCACATACAGATCAACAGCACAATATGGTGCGATGGCATCATTAAAGGTCTGTGTACCCTAAATACCTTTGCTATATATGGACTTTTAGTCCTAGACCCATCCCATCTAACTCTAAGCACTTAGCTGTAGTACTTAGATTAGACGTACAGTTATGAAAGTTAGATACGATGAATCCGAGCTTCACAGGGGTTAGAAGAGCTCAGACAAGATGACTTTCATCCTCAACTTCTCTCTGAGCAGCACCGTGGCCCCACCAGCCATCTTGGTGGAACAAGTTTTATTAGCAGGGAAAAATAAAAAAGGAAGGAGTCACGGGTCCACAGAGAAAACTGCAGGAGCTGGAGCACCGTTTCCATTTCATAATAAGTAATAGAGGCAATAGCACCAATTTCTCTTGTGATCCAAGTGTCCAAATGAATTGAATCATCAAAGGTTATATCGAATAAGTGTTAAGCAGAATATGGTTTGAAAGAAATTAGTGTCTTGTAATAACTGTAAGGATAAAAGAGTCTAAAATATCCAACTATATATAATATCTATGAAATTAAGTTGCATAATGTAATGACATGTTATGCTACCATTAACACATTATAACTATGTAATTTGGAAGGCTAATTTTTTTTGTAAAACCACTTAACTACATAAAATTGAAAATAATGATTATTGTAACTACTTCCATTTTTTGTCTTTAGAAGTTCAAAATTAAATATGCCATATACAGTTATTTTATGGTGATGTGCAATTTTATGAAATGGTCGTATAACATGTACAGTAATTATTGACATAAAAATCCTAAATACATAAATCATCGTGTATAAAATATGTTATAACACATTAACTTTACCAGCAGCCAAGGTAAGTCACTCAGCATCTCATTGACTTAACACCCAGAGTTGACCAAGGAATCCAGACAGGATGACAGGAAATTGCAAATCTCAGCTAGGATGTAAAATAATCATATTAAGGCAACCTTGGATCGGAAACTTCTCCATTCTGTTTTCTTTTGACTTCCTAGTACCTGTTTATTTCAAATCTTTGAAGACCAACATGGAAAACAGTAAAACCTGTCAGGTCATCCAGATGGCCCTTTTAGTCCAGTTGTAAATGTCTCTCGTGTTTGGGTTCCCATCAGTCCTTTGGAAATTATTCAACTGCCTAATTCAGCTCATTTTCAGGAATTTTTTTTTCTGATATTCAGTCTAATTTTTTCTCTATCGCTCTTGCTAATATGCTTTAAAAATTTAGACTGTTATCATTCTCCCCATATGTCTTACTTATGACTGTGTGAAATTATATGTATACATGTCTTCCAGCCTCATAACCATTTCTATTAGTCTTCTCGGAACTCCCTGTAAATTGTTGCTATCAATTAGAAAGGTCTTCTGCTCTGAGTCATAAATCCATATATATTTCGGCTAATTTGGGGAAACCAACCTTGCCTGCTAATGAATCAAAATTATTAAAAGGAATATTTATTTCATGTCAGGATTATGTGAGAGGGAAAACTCAGTTGTCAAACCACCAGCAAAAGTGTGAGTTCATGATAAATTAGAGCTGATCAAAAAATGTCAATTCTCACGTTTTTAAATTTGCTTTCGTTTTGACGAAGTAAGAATTTTTTTAAAGAAAGCCTCCACATAGCTAAAAAATTACAGACAAAAGAAATATTTTGAAAGGTAATCTGTGCTAATAACGTACTCTGTTCTGACTTTGTAACGTTACTGTATTTTTATATTTAAAAAAATCAAACAATAAAAAAAGATTTGCAAAACTATAATTATATTTTTAAAAATTTATTAGCACACTTTGAAGTTTCCCATTTGAAATTCTGACAAATCTGTGCATTCACAGGAAAAACGTTTCACAGAAATTTTTTGATCAACTAATTTTTGAGGCACTAGAGCTAGAAAAGCTACATTGTCTCACATATGTCCTTCATTTCACAGACTGAAAGATGATCGGCAGCTTCAAAGCACTTCTAATTCTATTATACTGTATCCTCAGAGAATAGGGCTGATGCACTAATGGGCACAGAAGATTTTATGGAAAAATACAGAAGGAGAGTTTATGTGAGTCACCTCATGTGCAAGCTAGGCTTTGCAATTTCACAAGAGGAGTAGATTTTACGTGTTCTTTGTAACCTAATATTCCTAGGAAATGTAATGGGTTGTGTTAGATATGGGCAACTTTTTTCATCCTGGGAGTCTGGAAGAACAGAGAAGGAAAGAAGAAGAAAGGAGGAGTAGGAATGTCCCTCCCTTCTCTGGAGCTTCTCCTGAAGGTGTGTGTTGCCAGAAGCTGTCTTCTGCTGCCACCTCACAATGCCAGAAACCCTCCAAAATAGACATCTCACAGGATGGGGAAGAGGTGGACAATGTAACCCATACTCTATGGTTGAATAGATGGTGACAAAATGATCACAGGACTCCTGCAGGTATCCTATAGTAGGAATTGCCTGGAAGGATGGAGAATGAAGGGATTTGTGCACCCGATTTCCTTCGTGTGCCTGATTTCTTTCCACTGACTTATTCCGGTTTACAAGCCGTGTCCAACAACAGAGCGGATCTATCTCAGCCTCATCCACTCTCATCATCACTGAATGATAGAACAGTGTAAAAGAGCTCCCCAACAAGTGTGAGTGATAGCGCAAAGCCATCATAACAGCTCAACACAACAAGGTCACTCTTTCCACTGTTCTAAGAGGAGTTTGCAGTACGGTGGAAACATGAAGGACGAGAGTGCAACGCTGCAAGATTTCTTTAGCATCCAGAGAGTGCTTACAGAAGCACTGGTGAGCCCAGCTTTCCCCCCTGGCAGCCGGTTATTTGCTGCTTGGGAGCCTCCATCAGTAGGTTTTTCTTCCATAAATCTGGTCCCTCTCTCCAGCGCATTTAGAGGATCCTTAGATTGCTTTACCAGGCACCATTTAGGTATTTACTGAGCCAAAGTATCAAGAGAACAGTGGGGTGTTTATATGAGATCTTTCATTAAATGCAGTGCAGGTATTCCAGAAAAATCTGGCCCAAGCAGTTTTACTAGCATTCTCAAACTTTTATATACCTGAATAATTTATTTCATCGTGCACGAACTTTACTCCCAACATGTATTTTCTCAAGATTGTGTATCCAACATGCCTGTCCTGGTTTGAGGTAAAACAGAACCAATTTTCTGTTCAGTACTTTTACTTTTTAGCTAGGCCTCTTCTAACTACTGAAATTACCAGCATGTTGTGCAGAAACTCAGAGTAGTCAGACTGATGTTTATAGTTGATGCCAAGGCACAGTATGCAGAGAGGTTCTTGATTACACTTATTGCTGTAACAACCAGATCCAGACAATTTCGTGATTTGCCCCGTTGGAGGGTCAGAAGCAGAAAAGTGTAGAGGGGTCGCACCTGTGGGGAGGAGTGGACACGACAGGTTACCCCAAAGTGACCAACAGGGTATTCCATCCCATCTACATCATGCTCGGTATAAAAGCTGAGGGATCAAAGGGTCAGCCCTCTTTTTTCCAGGCCGGCGTACGAGGAGGATTCTGTCTGTTCATCTGCCTTTGATCCTAATCCTGAATCCAGATCCAGAATCCAGTTCCCATCCATCACTGAGTCCAGTCTGGGAGTTCCCCAGTGCCTGCTGGTGATGTGATTGTCATCCTGGGAGCTTGATACAGTTTTGTCCATATTTAGTTATTTTATTTTTTATTTATTATTGATATTTCATTAAAGTAGTTTAGTTCCTTCTCAACTCTTAAGTCTATTTCTCTCTCTCCCTCCTGTGCTTGAGGAGAGAAGTGGTGGAGAGCATCTATCATCCACTTCAGTGGTCAATCTGGCCCAAACCATGACAATGCCCCTGTAAATTCAGCAGAAATGATGGGTATCAGGCAAGTTTTTTGAACTGTTAATTACTTTTTTCAACAAAGAAGTAGCAGGCATTTAAGAATCTACTAAGAATGGAAAGCCAAGGTGTTTGCTAAAAAAAAATATTTAAGTGTTAAAATGTTGACAGAAGCAGAAGTTATTGAACTGAAAATTAATGTTGCCACTCTGAATGACTAGCCTGCCAGTGTGGAGGTGACAGTATGCTAATAATACTCACTGGTATTTTAATACTAGATTTTGTGAGTCTTAGTCCTGGACATCTATGGTTTATTTTCTTTTCCCTATGCTGTGTGCGCACACAAGTCCCATTAATGTCAGTGAGAATTAGTATCAAGAGGAGAGTATAGATCCCTAAGATATTTTTTCATAATGTTGAAGACTTAGTTGAAGAAACTATGGGAGATCAATAACGCACTGAGGACACATTTTCTTCCCAGCTGTGACATACCACATGTTTTTTAATGTCAAAACTCAGGTAGGAAACAGAGGCAACAAGAAGTGGAAATAGCAAATTTTTTGGCTGGCTTATTTGAGCGGAATAGCTTTTTCCAATGACAATGTGTAGCATAATACAAGTAATTATTGCTGATTCCTGTTACCACATTTTTATGTTTCTTTCAGAGTAAATGTGACATCCTACTGCTAACTGGCAATGTTATATAGTGTCTGTTCTGCAAGCCTGTCTCTTTGGCTAACAAAATATTAACTGGCAGGGTAACCTCAAGAAAAGCCCAAAGGGAGCTAGGTATCGTCATGATGCGTTATGTGAACAGCTTGGAGTTGAAAGGTATCCTGCAGTAACTATTCTATTTATACAGAATTTCTGCAAACAGAGTTAAGTAAATGTTTTAAACCAGTATCCTGCTGGCTTTTGACTGTAGATAAAGATGTCGAGTGCGGCACCTTTGAAATATGGGCTCTAATTTATGCAATTTCCACTATTTTTAGTATCAGACAGCTGTTATTTTTTTTTTTTCCTCTCTTCAAATAAAGGACATTTGGGGGGGTGTTAAAAGTTGTTAATATTGGTTTACCTTTTTTTTAAATACTAAGATCAGGATGCATAATTACATTTAAAGAGGAATAAGCTTGACATTCTGGAGAGCTATAAAGTGCTATAATGGCAATGTTTTCCTTAAATCAAATTCAATTGTAATTATGATGGGAAAATCATGATATAATTATGATAGGAAACTTGCTACTTTCTTCCAAAGAGAGTGATAGTTGCTATTGAGCGTAAGGTCAATAAAAAATAAAAAAAAAGAAAAACAAAATAAAAATGTGAAGAAAATCAATAAATACCTAAATTATTTAAGGACAGAATACAACGGGGTGTCTTACTGCCATGCACCATACCCTGTATCGGAGAGCAGACAGGTGGATTGTCTATAGCCAGTGCTGGGTTGGACACTCTCTCCAGCATGCTCATTAGTAGCTCCGCGCCTGGGCTCCCTGTTAGTAGAAAGGCAGGGATCACAGCAGGGAAGTTAGATCTCAGGCTTCTCACATTCCTGCTCTATCTTAGCAAAGCTTTGCAAAGCCTTTTCTGGCAGCTCATTAGTAGGTGCACTGATGCATAAGAGAAAGTCATTAGAAGTGTTTTTCAACATTGGCTTTTGATCAGGTGACTAGTAGCTTCGTAGAGACATTTACTTACATTGTTTTCTATAAGAGATTCTGTTGCTATATTGAGAATGACATACATATAAAATGTGGAAAACTAGCTTGACCTTTCTACGACAAAAGAAAAAAAGCTCCATTAGTTCCCTGAATCTTGTCTTTATATTGTCAACTATGACGTAATAGAAGTACAGAGTACTCACTCTCTTAGCTTTAATAATCTATGCCAAGTTCAACTATATTGTTTGATTTAAGGTTATGACAAGAAGGACACCAGTGCACAGGAATACAGCTGGCATGCCTTAATCTTTATGAGTTATTTTTAATGATAAGCATTAGCTACTTTCTTTCTCCATGCAGACTGGCATTTTTAGCATTTTAAGACCTAATCTCTCCATAGGGCAAAGTGAAAGACACAGTAAAATTTTATTGGATCAGATAGGGCGGACTGCCTAAGTGCCCCGAGTAGTATCTCCACTGGAAGCACAGGAATATTTTTGCTAAACCCTGAGAAAACTATGCAAGTTTAATTGGAAATAGTTCTAACACAAACTATACCTAACATTTTATTTTTTTTTAAACCTGCATAAATAGGCTGTAGAAAATGAACTTGTGCACACAAGACAAAAAAGTATGGTGTAAAAGTTATGCTTCAATAATGAACATGCTTCTTTTGTTATTGGCTTTTTCCAGACACTTGATTTTTATGTAATATTTCACATGCCAGTGTGGCAATACTTCCCCAACCCAAAATGCCTGTGATGACTGTCTAATGACTTTGCTCCCCAGAAAAATGTCATGTTAAGCACATGCGATGACGTGCAACCAAAACAAGAGGAGGTAAAGCCGCTTTTGTAAAAGTTTACTGAAACAAAATACATCAGCTTAATCAGGCCTGCTTCTGGCTATGTACGAACATGACATGCCAATTACATAAAGTTCCAGCTCAGCTAAGACTCCTGCTGACTAATTCAGTGTTGATTGTTTTCCGCTACATGGCTTTGAGTGCTTGTTAAGGCTAAAAAAAAAAAGGGAGAGGGGCAACAATTGTAGGAATTCTTTGCTTCCATCAAACTGTCTTATGATTGCCAGCAATTAGTTAAGCTCCTTGGCAGTAAAATGACAAGATGGGACTTGACCAAATACAATGTGTGGAGCACATAGGCATCTGCCCCAGCTGAAAGACATTACAATGTTTGTTAACCTTAAGGGTCATTCCTGATTCACTTCTGCAGACAGAAAACAAGATTTATATAACACAGATCAATACAGCCCTAAGACTTTCGCCATTGAGGATGCTAGATTGAGGCACTTCTCTTTATCAGTTTACCATGACACTAATGTATTTTGCCTGTTTTGCCTGGGCAGTGATGAATCTGTTGGCAAGAGAAAACAAATAAGTTCTGTTGTTGAGAGACATGTTGTCTATGATTTGTCTCAGCAGACATGCCAACTTGCTGGCCAATTCATTTCCTATTTAATTTAAGTGGCATATCTGTCTTCCCCTTTCTGGTATGTCTTTTGTCTGCTGCGCACCCATACTGGTACAGCGAGAGGCGCCTGCAGTGGATCTTTTCAGGTAAGAGTGATACAACCAAGGTGGAAGCGAAGTAAAGCATCAGAAACTCTGATTTTTAATACGGGATTTTTTGTAAATACTTCTTTTCTCTCTATTTACAGTCTGAGGCAATCACTTTAATCATCTAATTCAGACAGATCTTAGTGATTTCTTTTGCATACTCATAACGCAATGCCCTTTGAAAATACGCCTTGTAATAAGCTCTACTGATGTGTGGTTTATGATGCAGCAAAAGTTAACAATATTTTTCTGTTTGTGAGAGTTACTTTTTAAAAATGTTATTTGCTTTGAAGATAAAATGTGCAGTTAGGGGCCTGTCTAGCCTTTTCTGGGTGGAGAGAAGCTGGGTGCTTAAGGACTGCAAAATGAGGCCTGTTAGTGAGAACAAATGTTATTTACATCAAACAGTCCTTTTTTTTACTTCAGAATGAAAAATGCAATTCTGAAGCTGTTATTTCCTGTCTGTCCCAGGTTTGTCATTCCTTCATTAAAGCAATTAGTGACACAGGTGGCTTGTAGTTTCTGGAAATAAGAAAATATATAAATTATATATAAAAAGAATGCGTCTTCTTATAAAACCTACTACAGCGAATGTATGTTGAATGAGCATTTCCCCAAAGAGGCCCTACATCTGGAGTGGTGGGAACCTGTATCAGAGAGAGCCTTCTCAGCTGAATCCCCTTCAGCCCTGGAATTTTCTTACCCAGTTTGTTAACCTCTAGGGCAGGGTGCAGAGCCCATGTGCTCATTCAGGGCCAGATCCTGCCACTCTTATTTATTTTGAGTGGTAGCACACTCCAAAAGCAGTTAGATCAGCTCCAATGGGACCATATGGTTCTACTCAATGCAAGGAACGGTGGCAGAATCAGGGCCTTGGGCTTTTTCCAAAAATGTATTAGATGTAACAGATAGGCATTTTGTTTTGAGAACAATAATCTTCTCATAACTCCGTCCTTGTTATTGCTGTGATAATAGATTTTAGTATTCTTCATTCCATTGGCAATGTGACCTTTTTTGATTCAGGAGACTATGGCTGTGGGCATAAGTTATCATAAATTGAATTATAAAATAAATAGAGTATTTGAGGTGCTAAAAGAGAGAGGGAAAGGAAAGGTAGTATTCAAATGGTTCAAGCCTGAAAACTTTTGCTAACAGGTTTAATACACACTACACAGTACAGCGTTATGTACATCAGTGTATCCATCTGCCACTGCACTACTGCAAGTTTCTGGTTTCTTTAGGACTGTATCCTAAATTAAGAAAATGCTTACTGAAGACTGGAAAGCAGCATAATGTAAACCCAACAAACAGTACCGCCATTTAGTGAGGACAGAATTCAAGCATTGGAATAGTTAACATAAACCACACTTCTCAAATGTGCCAGCTAAATCTCTGTGGCAGAACACATTAATTATAGCAGTCAGTTTACCTTTATCCTTCACAACATTTCTGATTCAAATTTCACACATTACAATGATATGTGTCTTTTCTACAAGCTATGAAATTTACTCAACGTCAATAAGTTCTTATTTTGTTATTGCAAGAGTTGATGTATGTAAAAAAAAAAATCAACTTTTGATCTCTGACAGTGAAATCAAAAACTTAACTTCTGTTTTGGATATAGTCGTGCTACCTGCATGTATTATGTGCCTGTTGAAAGCAGTCATTAGCAGTGTGGGATAAAAAGGAATAAAAAAAATCCCTAACTTTGCTGCCAATAGAGGGTATGTGGTTTCAAATTTTATATTTGCTAAGCTTAATTAAGCCATAGATTATGTTTTGAAAGGTATGTTCAATTAACTGAATCCCTCATGAGGAATTATATACAGGAAGAGATAATCACAACATTTATCTGGTTTACAAATGTATATGCTTAGGTTAAAAATGTTCTGAATTTTTATTCCATAGAGATATAAAGATTGATAGAAAAATAATGTAAACCAATAATTGCAAATACTTACACATTAATGTGTATAAAATTTTCCAATTATATTCATTATTAAGCATATAAAACTATTTTTATTGGTAGATAATTACTGATGAAAATCTCGTATTTAAAATTTTATTCTCATCTTATTCAGGAATTCATATTTTAAATAAAGTTGCATGTTTACAACAGGGAGATCCAGTGAGGCATGTAAAGTATCTAAATCACCCTGCAGAAATGTACCCCTGTGGAAAGAGAATGCGCAGAGTGTAGGCCCAGCGTAAACCTTTATAATTAAAGCATAAGCAGGGTTTGAATTTTGTTCATGTGCATTCTCCATCCCAGCTGGATAAACCTAAAAATACATTAAGCCAATCTAAAGGCAGATAACTGCTGTAGTATACCGGTAATCTCCTGCATCGTCATATACTCATTGAAAATGAGCATGTAATTCCATGTATAATAAGGGAAGTGAAAATAGAAAGTTTGACAAGGGCGCAAAATCATATACTGTCAAAACAAGTGCCTGGACTTTGCCTACACATATATTTTTCTTTAATATCCTTACTTCCAAAGTGGCACTTATTTGGTAGGGCAGCACCATTCTTCCCAGACAATGCATTGACTATTTTGATTTCACCAAAAATAGTTTTGACTGCAAACATTTTGACTTAGAACATTGTTCTTTGACGTAAATGGGATCTGATAGCCAAAGCAGGGTCTCAGTTTGGCAACAGGCCACTGGCTTGATTGTTGGAAGGATATAACAAAATGTTACAGAAGTTCTCCAGCAGAGAGAAATTCCTCCTCTGTCAAGGGCACCCTTCAAGGAGTGGCTCTGAGTGCCCGTGTCAGGCATGCCCCTCCCTTGCTGGTTGTCTGGGGAATGGTGGGAAGTGCTATGCTTGGGCTGTGCTCCTCTCTGGAGGACATGCCTAGAGAAGTGATAGCTCTTCTGACACGGGGCTCAGGACACTCAGCACTGCTGCAGGGGAAGATGGTACCTACCATCCAAAGCTTAAAAATGCAGTGATTGAGGAACCCTCCTAGTACATGGAAGTTTCAGGTTTTACAGCCTTATTGGGATGAGAGTGTTTAGGGCCACGTATGCCCATATTTCAGTGTGAATGTCTAAATTACTTCATTGTAGGCAAGGCTGAACCTGGACAACTGTCTAGCCTAGTGCTGTACCTGGGCCACTGTATAATACAAAATTGCAGTTACAAGACAAAAGAAATAACATAAAACAAGCTCAAGCTCCCAACATGTAAAGGCAGCTTGGGATGTGAAAGGATCATGTTCTGCTCAGGGACCGATGACTACGTTTTCCATTGAGTTTCATGGTCTGCAAAGTGAGGAAATAAAGGCTGAACCTTTGCCACAACAGCTTGATGATGCCCTGATCTAGTAATTACCAATACAGCGACTCCATTTCAGTCTCATGGGCAGCCAGAGTGTTATTGCAGCTGATAAATAACCAAGGTAACTCTTAGTCTTGCTGAAAGGTAAATGTTATTGTCCTCTGTTCTACTGTTGTCTGCACTCACTGATTGCTTCCAAGAAAATACACAGGTTTCTGAAAGCGCTTTAAGATTTTTTTCATTTATAATGAAGGAGACCAATGGGATGAACTTTCTTGTTCAAAGGATTCTTACATAAAAATAGTTTAGACAGAGCTCTTCATTCAAGTCTTCTGGGAGCAATGTGTCCAAAGTAAATACCCAAAAGGCCTCCCTTCTACTAAGTTCAGAGTCTGTATTGTCCCCTCTCCATAAAACACTGGTTTTCTAAATGCTTACGAGTCTCAGATTAGGAATTTCATACTGCAAATTAATAATGAGTTTAACTATAGGCCAATCTCTGTCTAATTAAGCTCAATCAGCTGAATGAGTTGCTTTTCAGGTTAAGATTTTATATCAACAAATGCATTTTAAAACCTTTGCTTATGTGAACCTATGAATAACAGTACTAGAGAAAGACTTAATAAACTTGGGTATATCAGCCTGCAAAACCAAAACTTCTTTTTGGTCTCCTCATGGTAGGAAAGGATTTCCTGACAGGTAAGGGAAGTCATAGCACCACAACTCTTCATTATGATGTCATGATATCATAGAATCATAGAATACCCTGTTGGAAGGGACCTCAAGGATCATCTGGCCCAACCATTCTTGGCAAAAGCGTGGTCTAGACAAAATGGCCCTACACCCTATGCAGCTGAGTCTTAAGAGTGCCCAGTGATGGGGAACCCACCACTGTCCTGAGGAGATTATTCCAATGGCCCCACCGAAGCAATTAATCAAAATACTCACATTGTCAAAAATTTGGCCCCTTTGCCGACCTGTAATCTCCCCAGGAGTAAATTGTACCCATTACCCCTTGTCTTTTCCATGTAACTCCTTGTAAAAAGGGAGTCTCTATCTTCTTTGTAGCCACCCTTTAAATACTGGAAGATGGTGATAAGGTCTCCCTTAAGCCTTCTTTTCTCAAGTATGAATAAAGCCTGTTCTCTCAGCCTTTCCTCATATGGCAGGCTTCCCAGTCCTTTGATCATCTTTTTGGCCCTTCTCTGGACCCTCTCCAGACTGTCCGCATCTTTTCTGTATAGTGGGGACCAAAACCAGACACAGTATTCTGGGCGTAGTCTGACAAGCACTGAGTACAGTGGGATACTGACTTCTGTAAGAGCGTGTTCCATAAAGGGATCAAAATTTCATACAAACAGATCCATCTTTTATTATGATATTACTTTTTCCACAATAAGTGTCTTTGTCCATTCCCGACACTGACCCTGTGAGTCTTGCATAAGTTGGCTGAACTAATTTGGAAGAGGAATATAAAATTTCATTTCCCAGCAAGTACTACTCTTCCCAAATTGCTCGAATGCGTTACATAACCAATTGCAAAAACAGTTATAAGCATTAACTGCCATTATGCACAGCATGGCACCACATTTATATTGAGCAACAATCTATACGTTTTGAAGTTACAAAACACATTGGTCAGGTTTTTTTAAGTACTCATAGTCTTTATGAATGTATGAAGCTCTGAGTGAACATTTGGAGCTCCAACATAATGGGTTGTTTTGAGGGCTTCCCCTCTTGCCTCCCTCCGGGAAGGATCCCCTTTCTGAGACTGCTGGCACTGCCAGAGCCTCCGCCATGTTCCAAGGAGCCAGAGGAGAACTCAAAAGTGGACCTGCTACGTTCATGTTTCAAATATATTTACCTTGTCTCAAAATGCATGTGTTTGTTTTTACAAGTAGAAAAGATGATCATGAAATAGAGGTGTGAAAATTTAGATGGCAGCTAATTAGTTTTAGTATGACTGGCTACAGTGTATAATGGATTTTCAGCTTTCTCTATTCTTTATCCTCTGACTTAAGGCAATGATTTAACAGTGCTGGTGGAACAAGTTATTGTTCATAATTTCACAACATAGACTGTACGCTTAAGCCCACACCAATTAATTGAATTTATATGAAAATGTTTATTCAATTTCAATTGGATTGAGCTATATTGTGGCCAGTATTGAATTAACTTAAGTAGTCGTTTCTCAGTTTCATTGTTTTATTACAAACAGGGCATACATTGTGTGTTTTCCCTACTTCTTACAAAAAAGGAAAACATGCCTCTTGCTCCAGATAGCTTCTAATCAGTTCGCAAGGCCAGACTGATTTGGTTTAATGCAGGTGATGCTGGAGGGGAACGTGGAAGTAATATTTAGTATCCTCCATGCTGAGTTAAGATGGAGAGTGGAGGAACAGCCCCTGAAATCTTCATCCCACTGAAAAAAACCTCTTACTCCAGCTTGGTGGCTACAGGTATAGCAAGCTGCCCCTTTTCTTAGTTATGCTCACCAGTGGATCTACATAAAGCCCTCTCCCTGAGGGCCTGAAGGTGTCACTCCCACCTTCTGCCTCTCAGCATAGAGTTTCTCTGACAATGGTACCTAAAGTGTACTTGTGGCAACTGCCTGAATATTATAAGGAAAGCCTTATTCTAATCTGGGAGAACCCTGTGCAGGAAGGAAGTTGCTGCAGATCTAATGTGCAGTTTTCTTGGCATTAGGTGCCAAGGTGGATCATGGCATAGCGAATAATAGGAGTCCAATTTGAAAGTGATTATTTCCAAAGAATAAAATTCCCTAACACAATTGTCTGTTCTGCAAAACAGTTTTTTACTCTCCATTTGAATTTGGAATATTGCAGTATGTACTACCCTTCTTCAGCTAGTAAAAAAAATCAAGATTCACCTTTCTTAACTCTTGCTCAAATCTCTCGCTTTTATGGGAAGGAGATCTATTGCAATCTGTTATGCTGATTAGATTTACTGTCAAGGCTACTGAAAGGCACAATTGTTTATTTGTTTGTTCTTTTAGTGTAAACATTGACTGGGTTGTTAGCTCTGTTTCTTATTAAGGTCCCCCAGCAAGTCCCTTTGTAAAACTCTGTTTCCCAAGTGTTTGCCAAATTTGAACCATCTGAGGTGCATTTCGCTATGACATCTCGGAAGATTCAGATGTTCCAAGAATATGGTTAGTTTTTAAAAATAAATTAAAAAAAAAAAGAACAAAGATGGTGGTAAAATCTGGCAAGTTGCTTTCCTAACATATCCAGTGGCCTGCAATTTTAGAAAAGCAACTTGAAATTTGGCAGGGAAGCTGCATTTCTTATCCCTGGGAAAATCTGGCCATGCTAAAAGCTTTGCAGAGTTGCAGTTGCACATGATGAGAGACTTCTCCCATTTTAGCTGCTGAAAGTCCTGGAGGGTCCTGTCGCGTTGCGCATGCTTTCTGTACGTGACCAGATCCCACCCGCGCGGTCCGTGCAGCCTGCCCAGCCCAGGGCTGTTGTAGCAGAGCTGGATCCTCCCCGGGAAGGCAGTTCCCAGCGTGGGGAGTCGGGCTGGGGGCACAGGAGCTGACAGCAACCAGGCTGTCAACGCTGTGTTCACACACCATGACGTGCATTGCTGAGTGGCACCCGGGCAGCATGGAGGAAGCTATCTAATTAAAATTCAAAGGTAACAAAGCCAAACTGGAGAATAAAACAAAGTATGAGATTGGGACAAGGAATCTGGTGAAACTGGGAGCAACTGGGTGAGGAAATTATGTTCGCTGTTGGTGATTTAGATTTAATTAGCTGATTTCCCCCCCCTCCAATTCCAATTCCCAGCACCTCCTGTCAGTTATAAAAACAAGTCCATTTGGTTCATTAAAAATGTGTGTTTCTGTACATTTGAGGCATTTGGGAGTTCTTAGAATAAAAGAGCATGGAGAATATTCTGAATTTTTAATAATGGGATCCCTTTCAACATGTACAGTGATGGACTGAAATTGTTCTAAACTTGAAATTAAATGAGAAGGCAGGGGGGCTATGATTTGTATCTTACTTAGCTACCACTGCACTTCTGGTTGGATATTACTTCACTTGAGAAACGTCTTTCAGTTACTGCAGTACTTTAGAAATTTTGAATTTTATTTACCAATTTAGTGCAAGGCATAAATTGTTTTTATCTCTGAGAGGAGTTTCTGTTTCTTCTATCAACACAGAGTTTCCTGCCTTTGAGTAATATAAAAACCAGACTTTAATTTTCCATGGGTAGCTCTGCAAAACTCCTGGGTTTTGCTTCTCAAACAGAAAGAAAGAAAGCGCCTTAAAATGCCACATATTTCAGTCCATTTAAAATCATGCTACAGCATGTCATTCAGATTCACTAACTTCAGCCTGATTTAACAGTGCTTGAATAACATGAATTTCACTTCAACTTAATTAAACAGAGGCATAAGCATTTCAGGAATGATTTTGATGCAGTCTGGACACTTGAAGCCTCATTGTAATCTTACACACAAATGAGCATGCAAAATGTCACTTGAAAGGCAGAGATTTAGATACCTAAGCTGTAGAGGCAATTATCCATTTGTGTATGTCAGTGTTGTGTTTAAGAACACAAAATATTTGTGTGTATCCAATGGAGACCCATTGGGAGAAAAGGGCTCTTCAAAGTAATTTTCAAGCCTTTATTTAAAATAGAGAACAATGAATTTAAAACTCAGAAATATGAAATGTTCATAGCAGAAGACCAAAAATTCATATTTTTGTTAGTTAAATAGGAGAATAGGAACCTGAAAATCAGAGGGCAACATTGTGTATACGTGTACGTGATTTTTAAACTTACTTATTCAGTTAGAAATCATAAGGAAAAATGGCAATCAGATAATACACAGAATTTTGTTGTAAAGAAGTTTTCATCAAATGGTTTTCTCAGTTCATGATGGCTCTTTGGATTCATTTTACCCCTGCCATTAACACAGCTAGCAGAGATAAAAATGGAAAACATTTCCATTATACAGCATGTGATGGAGCTATTTTTGCAAATGCAGCCCCTCCAGCCACACTTTCAGCCCCACCTGGGGAAGATGCGACATGATAGGACCGAGCCAGTGACAAACTCAGTTATGTTAAAGGCACTTGAAAATTACCCTGCTTTTCCCACATATTACCGTATAGCATTGCCTCTGTTATCTGGACCAGAAATATTTCATTTCACTAGATCCCAATCTCGTAAGACAGCCCTGTCATTTTAATTTGTCACTCTTTGTGTACTGCATCGTGAGGGAGTCTCATCGCCCCAGCCAAGTGCCATAGGCTACTGTTCAGAAGAGAAACCTGTCACAGGGGATAGCAAAGGTAAACACCACAAAACAGGAAAGTTTATGGCTGAAATCTCCACCCAGGGCTCAATTCCCACAGGCTTATCAGGTGGTATAACCACCCACAGCTGGATTGGAAAGATGCGTAATTTCAGCTGTGATAGGTACCCACACATCTCTCCCGCTGTTCCCTGCCTCAGCCACGGTCCCCGTGCAGCAGTGTCACTCGCAGGAGGTAGCAGGAGGGGCAAGGGATGAAATGAAAGAATTGGTAGTAGGAAGAAAAGTTGTGATTGACGTGAGGCTGGAGCCTGAGAACAGCTCCGGGAACTCTGTAGTAGAGTTGACAGCGAAAGAAAAAGTCTGGGAAAAAAAAAATAAGACTAGGGACGATTAAACGTCACTGGAACAACCCGGTGATCCCAGATCACTGGTGCCAGCAGTTCCAAGCCTTTCTCCAAAGAAGGCACTAGATGCACAAGGCAAACACCACCATGGGTCTGTCGGGGTTTTTTGCATTACTCTGAACAGTATGACAAATCTTCCTGGCAAAGTGTGAGGGAGTCAAAGGGAGTGAAGACAGCAAAACTGCATAGCTTGTTTACTTCTTAAGCACAGAGGTGGTGTAGCACAACTTTGCCTTCCCTGACGTGGATTTTTGGCTTCCTCTTTGGTCCGCCCCCACTGAAGCAATTAATCAAAATAAATGAGGCAGCAAGCATCTGATACTAGCTGACTTCAGACCACAGTACATTAACTGTCTTTTGTAATTTCATTTACCACACTGTGCAGAACACACTGTGGGCTGTACTCCAATAGCTTCGCTCCTGAACAGTACTTGCAAGTACGTCTTATTGGTAAACTACTGACTAGAATAAGGGAATAGCTGATCTCCGGTTGTATTAGTTATCATTTCTGGAATCTCTGTATACTTATGCAGCTGTAAAGAAACCAAGGGTGGTGTTATCCATGATGAACTGTACCAAGGCTTTCTTTACATTTTTGTGATAGGAGGCACTAAAGCAAGTGAGAGTCAGCCCTCCTGTAAACAAATGTAAATCAAAGAATCTAAGAGAAAACATCTCAAACCTAAGTATTCGTAAGTGGTAAAAATTGGGAGTTTACAGTGAACCCCAAGAGAAACCAAACATCTTGCATCAGGGATGCAAAACCAGACATAGTCCAACAGATAAAACAAAGCCATCTATTAAAGGCAATAGGTAACTCAATTTTGGAAAGACAAAACTTAGAGGGAAAAGGTTCTATTTAGTAGATATACCAAAAAATAGCAATAGGATTTTCTGTAAATAATGTAGAAGAGCTATGCTAGTTAGGCATGACCAGGTCATTCTGGGGTTATTGGTTTTGATTTAGCTAAAACTCTTCATTGCTGAAGTGTGCAGACAGAGTTACTGCCTACCTGTCATCCAGTCACCTTTTTTAATCAGTCAGGTGGTACACTCAGAGCAATGTAAGCGGAGGATACTACGAGGCGTCCACACCTACGTCTTCAGCAGTCGGAGAGCTAATCTTGGCCTCTTGAGGAAGCCTCTGGGAAATGAGCACAGGCTGTTTTCTCTTGCTCATTCTGAGGTGGTTTGGCTTCATTGGAAGCCCATACTAGAAAAGGAAGGGAAAGGGAAAGGGACAGGGACTAGAGGCATTGTTTCATCTCCAAAAGTGATCCCTGGATTTTTACTATAAGCTTTGTCATCCAGACAAGCCTTCAAATCCCTAGAGCAGCTGATAAGACCTACCTGCTAATATGACTTAAAAGTAATTAAAGAGCACTTCTATGCAAGGTTTAAGTGCCTGGTAAAAGAATGACTCAACAGCGTCCTTATGCAGATTCCTAGGATCACTGTCCTTTTACAGCAAATTACAATTGAAAAGTTTCTGTGATTGTCTGAGTGTTTATGAGTTTTCAGTATCAATTCAAAGAGGTAATTTGGCAAATTTTGCAAGGAGGTTATTCTAAGCATGAGGAAAGGCATGAAAATGAAGTCAAGAACAGGCAAGAGACAGGTTTGGAAAGGGCATAAGTAGATAGGGAAGCGAGAACTGCAGGTCCTATTGTACAAATGGGGGAACAGAAGCAAATAGTTTCAGTGATTTCATCAAGGTGACAAACGAAGTCACTGGCAGAATGAAGATTTGTGGCTGAGGTGTTATGAGCTGGAATGATCCACACAGCCAGGGGGAATTTGGCATGAAATGTCATTTCATTTCAATAGGATTTGGCTAATTAATTACCCCTTAATGTCTTTGAAAATGCCCCCCCAAGTTCTTGAAGGATGAGACTATGCCTTCCTCTGATTTAGTTTGCTTTTTGATTCTGAGAGCAAGATCTAAAAGAAAGGAACAGAACAGCTTTTCCTCTCAAAAAGGGCTGCTGAATCCCAACTCCCTTTCCAAAAGATATGTACCCTTCTCCCGGGCTGCTGTGGCCAGAGCCACGCTGTGCTCCTGGCACCCAGCTCCCGGCAGCAGCCTGGACAGGGCTGGCTGGATCTGACACATCCTTCTCTGGTCAGGTCCCTTCAGACTCTGGATAGAATACCCCTACCAGAGGCATAATAACTTCTCTAGCAGAAAGAAAGCAAAAGAAATGCCCCATTTTTCAGTTCTGTTCCCCCTACCCACTGCCCGTTTGGAAAGCAGACCAAGAATTGTCCTGAGCACATTGTGGGTTTACTGAGCACCATCCACGTTTGCTTCTCCTACACTTCATGCTCTATAATTATTCTGACAGGGGTGCTGATTTTTTTGCAACAGAGAACTATATTGTATAAATATAATGTGCACAGTAAAATATTAAATGCTTAACTGTTTGTTTGTACACCTATGAAACACTCTGTAACAGGATTAGGCTGAATCCCTAAAGAGTCATTAACTTGCATTATATTGAAGTATTTATTATTGTGGTGTGTGTAATGGATAATATTTGTTTACATTTTTAATTACTCACATTTTCAGCCAAGAAAATCTCCAAGGATAATGTCTCATTTACAAGTGTCCTGGCAAAAGACAGCATAATGTAATCACACGTTACGAACAATTCCATGACAACCATGCAATGGTTTAAATTTAAAGAATTTCAAGTAAAGACATAATTATGGTAAACTATAAAAAAATTACACACAATACTGTGTGTCTGTATAAAACCCCTGCAAACTGAAATGAAGGAAACTTTTCTGTAGCTGATGTAGATTTTGAGCTCGTTCCACAGCCCAGTGAAGTCAAGAGAAAAAATCCCATTTTCATCAGCGGTCTGTAAGCTGACACCACAAATAATGTAGCAAGTAAGTGGCGATTTTTACATCCGGAATTTCCCAGTATATTGAGTCCTATGATTACGATGGGGGAAACCTTTTTTTCTCACAGAAAGCTAATAAATAAATAAAAGGAACTTAAATTTAAGTAACTGAAAAGCTTTGTTTTTGCAAGGTTTCTGCATCAGAAGAGCTTGCAGTAGACTCTGCTTGTGTGATAACATCTCCCCATCAGAATCAGCCAAGGAATGAGCTATATTAGCCCACAGACTTAGCCCAACCATTTGCATTTTTGGCAAATTTCTCAAAAATAGTCTTCGCAGAGATAATGTCAGCTAGAGAATTGATCCGGCAGTAATCAATAAGCTGTTATCTCAATCCTTGTTCACTCTAATTCCAATTTGTCTAATTTCAATAGTCTGTAAACAAACTTTTGCTAATAATAATTAGAAAAAAAAATGGGGGATATTATATAGAAAATAATTATTTCTAGCTGTCATGAAGACCCACCAATGATGTGACAGAAAGTTTCATCCTAAAAATAATAAGAATACACATTTTTTAGTAGAAGCATCATGAGGAATAGAATTTTGGAAAACATCCTGAAAGCGAGCTGAGCGATATAGAGACTTTTGTGAACATTATCAAATCTCACATTCCTTAATTTGCAAGAGTATATTTCCTGTGCTTGTTTCTCCCTTTCTCACCTGCCTTCTTCAATCCTCCTTGGTACTTCTTTCTAAACTTTATTGGAGATTTGACCACATTGGTGCTGTTCTGCCTGAGGGGTGTTACCAGACAAAATGAGCATATACACCACAATGTCCTGGTAGCAGACAGTGTGGTCTGGATCCAAAGTCCACTGCAGTGTAGCAGGGAGTAAACACTGTTTGGAGGTAAAGCCTGAAGGTCCTGAATGACATGACTAAAGCAAAAAAAAGTAAATGATAGCACAAAAGAAATGGTTTTCAAAATAGTTCTGAGAACCTTGTGAAAGTCAATTCTCTTTGGACTGTATTTTCATTTCACTCTGTTGCTTGTGTCAACATAAAATAAATATACAAATCTTCCATCTAGAGGGGCAGATAAAATAGCTGCTTTTCTTTTTAGGTAGATAACATTTTTTCTTTTCATGGCATAATGTAGTTTGATATTAACCTAGAGTACCAAAATCAGTTATTTCATGTTTTTATAATGTATTGTTGATCTTTACAAAGAGAATTGGACCTATGCGACTGAAATATATTTGCAGAAAAGTGTCTCTTCTTTAGCTGATTGCAGTTATTTAGAGAAAACAGCCCAGCAGAACAAAACACAAAGCATTCCTATCACAGTTTGAATAAAAAGATCCATGCACTAAGTTCAGATCATAGTTGCTGCAGTGGAAGGAGTGCAGGCCATGCTACTTAATATTGTTGAAATCATACTCAAGTCTTAAAAAGAGTGTGTAATTCTCTTAGTAATTAATTGTAGCAGAGTTTAGTTTGCCCACTGAGAGGAGCATAAACCTTTTAATTGTTATATTTTAGAAGTCTCTGAGTCCCCAGCCAGCGGTAACCATTTGATGTGTATCATGTCAAATGCAATGCTTCAGAATTAGGTTGATTAAAAATACGTAAAGTTAATGAATTGTAAAAACAACCCAGTGTTCTCTAGAAGGCATAGTTTTAAGAAATGTCTATTTTAATCTTTGTAATATAACTGTCTCTGGTATTTCTGTCATTTGGTAATGCTTCCAGACACATTCATGGTGGTCATCTTTGATCATATAAATTCAAGAGATTCCAAGACTTTTTGTATTTGCATAAAAAACAAAGAAAGCATTGTCAGAAATCCCCAAATATGCATTTTGAATCAAGTTTCACCTAAATGCTATACAAAGACTCAGTGTCTTGATGCTAATTTATTGAAAATGCCTTGGCCTTTAGGAATTTCCCATTGGCACTTAGTAGAGCTGAACTCAAAGTGGCAATGGCAAAAAGCAGCTATCGAAACTGTGTTCATGCTGACATCTAAGCCCTAGTGCTCAAATTATGAGTGCCCTGAAAAAAAATACTGTAAAAGGAAAAACAAAACATAAAAAATGCTTTAGGTGCCAAGATTTTGCTTGAAAGGGGTGGGGGGGAAAAATAAGTTTGCCGTATTTTTAGTGAAATCTAATCTGCTAAAGACTTAGAACAGAGAAAGGATTTAACGAAAGGTGTAAAAGGTTTGGTGTTTAATGCACAGCTCTGAAGTCAATGTTTTATATCTATAATTTCTGCATATCCATAACCATATTTAGATTTCGACATATGGTCTGTAAATAACATATGTAAGCCGGATCGTTGAGTGAGATGATTTTTTTTCCTGCTGAATATAAGTGTTTATTTTATGAGCAGAGACGTGAAAAGTTCATTCATGTCAAAATGTGTTGCTAAGTATAAACATGCTGCTTCACTTTAGGCGGGATCAGGAAAGACCCTGGGTGTGTAATCTGTGAATTGACTCTATGCTGATGTTGCCCAGGTTTTGTATTACTAAACTATGGCTCACAACAACAACAAAAATTTAACCTTTAAATAGAGGCACCAAAATAATTTAAAACAGATTGGAGGGTTTAAAGGGCTCCAAGAATAAGCAGCTCATATTTCAGTTCCTCCCCTCTAGGGCCTACCTATTTGGTGTTCAGAGTTCATCTCATATTGCAGCTGCTTATGTTCACATTTTCTGCAGTGTGTGGATGAAATGTCCAAGGAAAAGAGGAAAACAACAACAAAAACTAGTAAAATATACAACATTAAAAATATCTTCCCTAAAACAATGGTCTGGCTGTTATTGGGCAGGGAATAGGACAAATCACCCAGAGGCTTTTAAGTAAGAGCAGGGGAAAGAAAAAAAAAAAGAACGGTGAGAAAGTGTGGAGATTTTAAAGGGACTTTCAGTTTCAGGGGACATTTTTTATTCAAAGTTCTTTCAGGTTATGGAGCCCATTATTTTTTTTTTTGGTTCTTTTATTAAAAATTACTTTGTAATTCATTTGGACTTCCTTGCCACTGGGCACGGACAGATAGCAACAAAACCAAACAATTATACTCTGTATTTATCACTTTATTCTGTCTTACAGTGTATCTCTGATTATGGAAACAATACATTTTTTTGCACCTTTCTTTGGTTACTATTTGTCAAGAGTAGCCTTTATAAACAATATATTTTCCCATTTTAATAAAAGGCTAGAGCTGCACTAAGTGTGTAGGATGGGATTTGAAACAAAAGCCCATCAGACTGCTAGACTAAGGTTACAAGTCCTCCATTTACACCACACCATCTTATGACTTAGAAAGCCTTCCATCTATTACATTTTCTAGCCCTACTATTCAAATGTAGCAGCCATATATCTCTTTAATTAATGGTGTAATTTCTCTCTTTTCACCATCATGTCTTGCCATGAGGTCCTGCAACCAAAGGGATTGCTGTTGCAAACACACCACTCACACCAAACTAAATATCCAGGCTCTGAGGACATTTTCTTCCTTACGTATAATCTATTCCATTTTCCTTTAGCCTGTTCTTATGCATATGTAAAGGTATTATTACGAAGGACCCAACATCCTTTGATGACTGAGGGAATCTGGCCCCTTTGAAGTCTATGTGAATTTTGCTTTCAGCTGCAGCGAGGGGAATTTCACCCCGTCTGCCTAAGTCCCCCTAAGTAATTCACATGGCTTGGGTCCAAAAATAGGTGAGTACTGCGTTTGCCAGTAAATGGCAACCTCAGTGGTTACTATAACTAGATGCAAATGTAAAACTCGAAAGGTGATAGCAGATATGGTAGATATCTTCCCGTCCTTTCCTCCGGTCTGCCTACAGCTCTCTGTATTTCCCTTCTGCCGCACCTCCTCACACTCTTCTCACTGTAAGGGAGAATTCATATTATTTGGGACAGCAATCCTTTTGCCTGCTTTCAAGGCTAGCCCAGACAGACATGGCTGTCATTCCTGAGGTGCTCAGTGGAGTCCTGTGGATCTCCCCTGAGATCTCCAGAGGTAATACTGAGGACTTGACTTCCTTGCAGCCCTCCTACTCATGTCTTCAGAAATCTCTTCCATCTGACTTGCATTAATAGGGTGGAACATATAGGCCAGGGAAACTAATCTACTTTAGTAATATTTTAATTAATAATTAGATATAGCTTGTTCTCTCAAGATGAAAATACTTCCATTAGAACCAAATCTTTATTCTAGAAAAAGGCTAAAATATCATGAATCATGTTCTGAACCATCACTCAAGGGAGTAACAAAAATCAGGTGTTTAACAGAGTAAATCTTCCAACAAAGCAAAAATATACTTATGCAGAGTGTCAGTGGAAAGGGAGTACAAACTCCCACGAACCACAGTAAAGCCAGGATTCCACCTTCAGCTCTTCCAGCTCCTGCTGCAGGGCCAGGTATCTCCAAACAGAAACAGATTCCTTATGTATTCCCCTGAAACTTGTGTGGAGGACGATCCTCTTGTGTGTGGATGAGGAAGATCCGAAATTCGTATGTGTCTGCTTGAAAAAAAAAAAAAAGAAGAAAGAAACGTGTTACCAAAACTCAGTTTCTCTCTGTTGCAGACTGATTTCTTACCTGACTGGGTGGTCATATGGAATTGTATGTCCTGTGTTTTATTCTTTCTTTCCCAGATTATGTCTATGCTATTTCAGCTATTAACAGTTGACTACAAGTAGAGTTGCTACCGTATAAAAGTGGGTTTTGCATCTGACTTTAAACTCAGTACTAGTTTGGGAGGAGTATCATATGAGAGTCAGCTAATCTCATTTCACCTTCACAGTGTTTCTAGATGTCTGTCTGAAGATTAAAACACTCATGAAAGCAGCTACAGAACGTAGCGATCAAGATACCACTAAACAAGTTTATTTCTGATCTGCAATATCATTAGAAAATTTGGGGGATTAGTGTACCTTACATATGGTACATATTTGTCTTTGTTTTCTACATATTTATCTGAAAGGTTAATGAAAATGCAGATGCAATGGTTCCTTTATACGGGTTTACCTTCCATGAGTGCCAGTTTTCAGGCTAATTGATTATGTCAGAAGCTCTATAAATATCAATAGCATATGGAAAGGTTAAGCCGAGGTCTCCACATAACTGGATTCATACTCTTTATTGATGGTACAACCATTATCCAACCATAATGGAAGTGCTTTGAGTGTGAAATAGAGTAGAACGTTAGCTAATTTTCACCAACAACTGACTGGAGGACTACGACTGAATGACTGACGTATGCAAACTAATGAACAAATGTGTGATGTATAATGTAAAGATTAAAATTAGAATTTAAAAAAATCAAAGATAATGTGTGATAAAAGGTATATCATCATTACTTTTTCAGTTGCACTTTAATGTTATTTAGGATGGTCTTTTATTTCCTCTGAAATAAACAATAGCAATCTGTGTTAGAATAACATCTTACAAATAAAAGAAGGTAGTCAACAACGTCCTACTCAGCTTTCAGTAACTGATATAAAGATACTTTCTTCCTTAGAAGAATATTAGGAGTCAGTTTTTCTAAAACATAATTCGACAGTGCTATCTTTTCTGAGCATGCTAACAGCAATTTTCAGAATGGCTTTATTTTTCTTTTTTAGTTTTTCTCCTAGAAGTCAATCCAACCCCTAAGTGTCATTTCTCTGGTAGTTCTGGGTACAAAGAGAAAAGTTTTTTCTGTGTGAGAGCAACTTGTCGATCCCACCGTCACCACTCCCTGGTATACCTGGCGGCAGTGGCGGAGGAGGGTGGTGGCTTTGCCAATTGCTACAAAGCACAGTCAATCTATTAAAAGTTTCAGCAGTTACTGATGTATGTTCCACATGCTGCGGAACAACTGGGGAGACATATTCAGGCTGCCACATGGAGTCATAACCCTATTGTCACACTCATGGTTGGACTGCACTTGCTGTGGTTTGCCCGCTACTCAGCGCTTTCCTTTTTTCTAAACCCATCTGTATGTCCGACAGGCTTTGCAGGAAGAGCAAGCCCTGTGCTACACTGTAGTTAATAAGTTAAAAAGTAGAGTAGCGCTTTGAAAATAAAATCACTGCAAATGTGACAAAGATTTCTAGCCATCTTGCAAATGCAGCTAAAAATCCTGTACATTTCAAACTCAGGAGTCAATACAGTGCTTACTTCAGTAAGTGATGTGGGACGGTGGTTTGGCTGGTCACACTAGAAATGTAAAGAAATGCTATTGTCTCAGTAGCCTGTGTATTCTCTTTGCATAGGGGAAATAGATTGGAAGCAATTGCAATTCATTACATTGCATTTTGCTCTGATAATGAGTACACTTAGGCCTCAGAATGTATCTGTATTTTGCCATATAAATTTCTCTTAAATGTAGTATATAGCAGCAATTAGAAAATACTGCCTTCTTTTGGTTTAGAAAGATTGATAGGGAAAATTTAGAGGAAAACCAGATATAATCAATTCCATCTTTAACATCTGTTTCTAACTGTGTGACGCTTCATGTGAGAGTAAAATTCCCCTACCAGTGAAATCAACGGCGAAATTCCTATTGAATTTATCCCAATTGATCAGGCTATTCCTTTAGGGCCAGACTTCTCCACCCTCGCTCACGCACTCCACATGATCTCGCCCAAATCAGCGTGCAGGAAGATATACTTCCCTGTGACCCCTGATTCTTAAAAAACTACTGTGTCATCCGATTGATACAGGGTTTATATCTGTCTTGGAGAGATTGGTTTCTCCTACAGTTGGGAAGTCATGAATGACTTTATGCCAGATTTACTTTTATTATTTGCTAAGCATTGTCTGCAGCAGCCTTTGAACTTCAGCAGCTAACCACAAATGAGGTGACCCTGGTTAGACTATTTGCATGAAAAGGATAAACTGCCGCAAGCCGTGACATGTGCAGCCTGTTCCCCAGCCTGGACCGGAGGTGACCCACATCGTCCTACCCGTGAACAGCTTTGGTCACACTGTTGAGTGGAAACAGTGGCTGATGGGCCAGTTCCAGTAGTGTAAATGCAGGAAAAACCTTGATTAAATGTATGGCTACAGAGGCTTCTACATTCCTCCTGTCTAAATTTTCCTCAACCCTTTACAAGCGAAAAGTGGAGAATTTGCAGTGAACACATAGGGGGAAAAAAAAGACCTGTCTTTCCTTCTAGTAAGAGTGGGGGGAAAAAAAATCTTTTTGCTTTTGACACGAATATAATATGATACGCTTGATGATTGTCATCCAGACCAGTTGAAAATGAAAGGTCAAATCCAACTCATTTTAGTCATGTAAAGAACCCTACAAAGTCAGTTTGACTAATGTTCTTCAGGGAGAGAAATTTAGCTTTGAGCATTATCTGGAGAGAAAGAAAGTGTAAAGCCATTGCTTTCTCGGAATTGCAGTTAAGGACACTAAAAAAAGATTTACAAATGGCTTTGAATTCCTTCAGTTAAAAAAAGTGTTATAGTTTGGCTGAAGTAGCTGAAGAGTACATTAAGACCCAGATTTTCCTGAGGTCCAGCAAAGCCTTAGTCCCAGTAGTAGCACCATAGCACCATGCTTCATCCACCCTCTAAATGGAAGAAAGTTGCTGGAAAGTACATCTAAGTTACCAGACTACACAAATTATTTGTAAAAATAGTGGCATTAATAAAATGCTGTTTCATTAAATGCACTGCTGCTTTCCATGGAGAAATGTGAAGGTCATGATAAAAGCCACTGTTTTTTCACATTTTGAAAATAACACAAGGAGATTGCTATGACATGAAACCCATGATTTCTCAAAGCATCCCCAAATCCTCGTAAATAGATAATACAATAGCTCTGTTATTGTGAGAATGCCTGGCTTATGAAGTGTGCTTAAATAACCTTGTACTACCCCAATTAGATTCACAACATACCTATATTGCAAAGGGCTGTTTTCTCTCTCAATTAGTTGAAAAG
Organism: Chionis minor; assembly: GCA_013398295.1. Taxonomy (NCBI): domain Eukaryota; kingdom Metazoa; phylum Chordata; class Aves; order Charadriiformes; family Chionidae; genus Chionis; species Chionis minor. The sequence continues at coordinate 396,894 of VZSF01002036.1, read as the reverse complement.
GATTAGACACACTGATAGATAGCACTAAATGCTAATGGGCCAGATCCTAGAGCCATTACACAGTTTTCCTGCTGTCATTCTGCAGGCACTGATTTCACCGGAGTGCTTAGGAAAACCCGAATATGAACATCAGTATGCAGCTCAATATTTTATGGGTTTTCTTGTCTTGGCTTTTAAAAATATTCTTCCTCTACTATTCTTTAGCCAGAAGAGCAAAAAGAGCTAGTTCCAGACCTGACTTCAAAAAAAGCTGAGTGGCAGTACAGAGGCTTGAGCAACTACAAGTTTATATGTGGGCTTTTTTATCATCTCTAATGGCAAAATTAAAATTAGTTCCCAATTAAAAGAGAAAAGCACAAGTACAATCTGAGAACAGCAGATAAAGGGTGGCATGAAGGGAAGATTATTAAGCAGCATAGTATAACAGGACCCCAGGTGCAGAAGGGCCTCATTATACTCACATTCTTGTGCTGCAACATACGGACGTACAGTAAACCAAAAAAAAAAAAAATATTCCAAAGAACAGTTTTACACAGCGGCTACACTTGAGATGAGTACATGTTTTTTGAAGACAGACCATAACAACTTGGTTTTTACTTCCAAAATACAGTGGCACATTAATTGCTTGATCAGCCAAATGAAACTAAATGTAATTAAGACTAGTGTGGGGTTAATTTGGTCCATAATTATGTTATATAAAGTAAATGAAAATTGTTTCTTTCCTAAATTGCAATTCATTAAAATTACAGATATTAAAATAAGATACTATAAAATTACATGAAGCATGTACACATTAATAGCCATTAGTAATAGCTTGATATTTCTATCTAAGCAACAGTTTATTAGAATGCCAAAAGGTTATATTTGACAACTCACATGACTGATTTTTTTCCTCATCCTTTCTGCTCCTCTAAGAAATTCAGTCTTAGTACACACATAACATATGCCATGTCATATTTAAGCATGTTAGGCATATTAGTTTCTGGTAGAGATTTGCTTAAACAATAATATTTACTGTTCATTACAATACTTAAGGTTGATGGCTGTATCTCTGGTATGAACCGCACCAACCTCAGAGCTCTGAGAGGAAGACTCTGCTGCCTCTTCCAGCACAACACAGTGCTTTGTTTTGGGCACAAGAAGTTGTTGGTAGTAGGCAAACACAGACTTAGATCTTGTCTTCGATTTAACTTAAGCGTAAATTTAAAGCTAAGCCCATGCTTAATGGTTTTGCTATGCTTTAGTAGCTTTTTACAAGGGCTTGAGTATTTTGTAGAATTGGAGCCACTGGCTCTGTACACTGAAATCAACGGCAATGGTCATGGTGTGCAAGGTCTGACCTGTACATCTTATGAGATGAAATATCCCTAGGTATTTCTACAAAGACTTGCAAACTTCAGGGTATCACATTTTGACCACTCTTATGAATTGATTTCCCACTGTTTCTTTATCTGAATTTTTTCCTTTTGGGGACAGAAAATATCCAGCAACAACATCTTAATATCAGACACAAGGAGTGACAAATCAGCTCTTTAGAAAGCATAGCAGCCATGTGATTTCTGAGCTGGTGATAAATGATGTACACTAGAAATATAGGTGGTATTTTCAGTTCTTGTGTACATCAGATAACAAGCCACAGGCACAATACTCATTTTTCATGCACCCAGGATACTCACTGAAATCAGTGGAGGAATAGAAAATGCATCATGAGTCTTGTTATAAGGGTCCTGCTTCTTCAACTCCAATATGACCAAATTTAGTGTCAAAGACAGGAAACCTCTAGCTGCATTGCACAGCTGGATATCATATTTAACCACAAGGATTAGGATGTAATCCTGTGATTTCTGAGCATCCTGAATTTCTTAAGTACTCAGTACTTGCAGGCTCAGAGTCTTGTTATGTTCCTTGAAAAGCTGTGAGCAAATAAGTTTTATTCAAATGTTCTGCAATTGTTTTCTTCTTTACACTAAATAGGAAGGCATCCTTTGTTAAGGGAAGAAACCACTATTATTGCAGTTTCTTGATACATGCTTTTAAAATAGTTTTGTATGTACTGCTCCTAGATTTGCAAACTTGAGGTAAAATTTATTTTATGTTTGCAAGAAGTAAAATATATTTTAAAAATAAACTCAGTATCTATCTTATGTTTGTAGTAACTCAGACTCAGGATATTTAGTGGCTAGAATCATGTTATTGCCAGCCACAGTAAACATATTTGTGTCTTAGTCATTAATTCCGGTAATTGAGCATTTCATAAAAGTGGTTTATAAAGTGATGATAGAAGATCAGCACCCTACAGTGTTGGCTATACCTGTACAAAATATTAATATGGTCTCATTTAATAAGCTGACCAATAATAACATTAGGTAGAATATCTTAATGATGATATCTTACTTTCAAGAAACTAAGAGATATGTTTTGCAATATTTAATTGAGCAAATGTCCCAGTGGCTTCAGTGAAAGTTGCGTTTGATTAAGGACTACAGAATTTCACCTTAATAATATTTTATCATTTATGCATGGAAATGTACGGTGATAACAGTTATTAGCATTCCAGGTAAAGTAGCTCATGCAAATTATTCTGCTATTAAATAGTGACTCACATTGTATTTAATACCGCCAAATAGTTATGTATATTTAACAGGGAAATGACAATAGAAAAAAATGGATTTAGTTCAGATGTTGAGCTGCTATGTAAACCAATTATCTATCCTGAGGGAAACAGCTCTGTCTACAACTACTTAGGCTCTAGGGCCTATTACAAATCCTGGAGTGGGCTGTTGTTTCAGTTCTCAAGGGAATCTGCCACGTCACACTGAAAATAGTTGACAATAATTAGAAAGCCTGCTTCTGCCAGTACTGCACACATTTTTAATACCTTTCTAAGTGTTATGGGAGATAATATATAAGGTTTTTAGAATTCCAGTCAGGCTAAGGTGAACTATGGAAAGGACAACTACACAATAGCCCCAAACTGGACTGTGACAGGCTAATTATTGTGGCTTCATTATAAAACCTCTTTTTGCATAGGTCACCTGGGAAGTGTAATTAAAAATGCATTATTGGGGTATATTTTTATTGAAGCAATTAAATTAAAAAGCCAAAAAAAAAATTATTTGACGAGCAAATAATAATGTTGGTCAACAGCGTTTATCTAAGAAAGAGAGAACATGTTAGTGGTTCATTAGCAGTAAATGTGTTAACTGGAATGCCGTTTGAAAAATGAGCCATAGAACAGCTTTTAAATACCCAGATTAAAGGATTTATAATGTCAAGTTTAACACAGAAATTACAGATAGTATTACATTGCCATGAGTAACAGCACCTTTAATCTGACTTGGTAAAATGATTTACTACACATGGTGTGCTTTTCACTATTAGACAGCTATATATCTATCTAATGTTGAACATCTGTATCAGCCATATAGAGGGATATCAACACACATGTATGCATACCTAGGTAGACATGCACATGTACATGTAGGAATACGCGTATTCTCTAAAACTCTCCAGCATCTGCTGCAGAAAAGCCTTTTACCAATACCTACCTTGGCCATGCAAACCTCAGGGAGTCTTCTTTAGCCACTGTTTAGATCTTCCTGCTGTGGAGCCATAGGATGCTCTAGAAGCACGAGAAAATGTGGGTGGATACCCCTGGGAAGGTGGTAGGGTCACCATGCTCACAGTGTACATTTCCTGGACAGCAGTGTGTAGATATCTACTGCCTGGCAAAGCATTGCTGTGCTTACAGAAACCACCTGTACAACACATATATAGTAAAGCTGACTCTTTCCAGAAATGCTTGGTTGCTAGGGCACACACTTGACAGTTCTTTCTCATGGGATGAGATATGTCCTGAGCATATCATGTTGGCGGTCCTGCTCAGACTCTCTACAGGAGGTATGCAGTAGGATGGATGCTTTTACACTAGGCTCCATTTGCAGGCTGTGAAGTTATAATCAGACGCATGAACGACATATTTGAGACTCTCACAGCCATATTCAGTCTTACTCATACAGAAACCATTTGGTGTTCCCCAGCATTGCTCACTGCAACTGCACACACAGCTCAGGTTATGGATGTACCAGGGACTTAGACACAAGCACAATGACATTTTCTGTCTCAGATTCTTCTTCTGATAATAACTTTCCCATTGTCTTTTGGTTGTCAATTGTATTGTACTGGCGTTGCCAAAGGACTCACAATCCTCTAAGATCTCTCTCCTGAGATAAGAACCTCTCCTCCTGTAGATATTCTTAAGGCTGTTTTCCTCCAAGTTTTTACCCTTCCTTTCATCTCTTATTTTCTTGTTGCATTACTCATAAGACCTTTTCATAACACTTTATACATAGATTTACGCCTGAATAATTCTTATCACCTGTAAACTTTGCTAACTCACTACTTAACATTTTCCACATAATTTTTGAATATGTTGAGCAGCAGAATCCCAGCAGAGATCTCCAGAGGATTCTGCCAGTAATCATCCTTCTCTGTGAAAACTGACCACTTACTGTTCGCCTTTGTTTCCCTTCTTTTCAACAGTCGCTAATCCTGAGGAATACCTTCCCTTTAGCCCATGACTAATCTTCAAGTTTTTGTTTCTCTAAGAGTCTTTGGTGAGGGATTTTGTTGAAAGTCTGTTGAAAATCCAGTCACACTGTATCAACTGTCTGTGTTATCCATACACATGTTGATGTGATCTAACAACTATAAAATATTTTGGGGCATGACTGCTGTAGAGAAGTTAATCCTGACCCTCTTCCCATATGGCTACTGATGTTTTGTTACGGTCTCTCCTTATTTACCTGATGCAGAAATAAACTTCCAGGCCTGCAGTTACTAGGCTCATTTGTAAGGACTTTAATGAAGATCAACATCACATTAGTCACATTTTGTTTCTCTGCCTCTGTGGCTGCTTTAAACCAAAGCACCATTACTGTTTGATTTCACATATGAGTTCTCAGACAACTTGGATGAAGTCTCATCTTGGCAATTTCTTCTTGTCCCTGTCTGCTAAAATGTCCTGAAATTTTGTCTGTTGTACTGAATTTGTCACAATTCCCCAGTTCCTTTCCTCTCCAGACTGGCACTGGTGTAAGAGCCTTCTGTCGGGTTTTCAGAGAATAAAAATCCAAAGAGTGTTAGGGTTTTTTTTATGGATTTGTCTTTGAATTCTCTTTTTACATTATCTTTGCCTTTCCCTCCCCTACCCCCAATTAAACTTTCAGATTTGGTACAGTACCTGCTTTCCCGTGGCCTGGTAAAATTTTGAGAACTTAGGGGTTACTGTAGTTTTGGAAATGAATTGATGTTTCAGGAGAAGGTTGGTTATTACTGATCACAGACACAGACTTAAGTAGGCCAAGTTTCTTAATGAAAAAATCCTTCCTTACAACCATGTTAATCTCTTCCTTCAGGTGCATTTTATCCCACCCTAAATGTTGTCACCTTTTCACAACAGAAAATTTACAGACAAGCAAATGTCTACAAAATAGGCAATTCTGTGCTCAGCGCCATAAATATGAATGTATTATGCAGTGACCTTCAAAACAGCGAGGCCTGCTCCTCCTCTCAGGGAAGCCGAGGGAGCCGGCGGCCGGCTCTCCTCCTCACAATAGGGCCCTGTTACAGCCCAGTGCTGAAGCGTTCTCATCAATAAACAAGAAGTGACTCTTTTGTTACTGCATTGGATTTGAAGACTTTCTCAACAATAACGAAGTATGTCTAATGGTTATATCCTTTCTAAAAATAATCTCTTCCAGACATTTCTCCCCCTCTTTCTCGCTCCGCGTTATGTATGTATGTATGCATGGATGTCCGACTGTACAGAAGCCAAAGATAAGTTTCTGCCCTTTTTTATAATTTTCATTCCTAACACGAGAGCAGAACTTATGCCCCAATTTGAAAAAAATGCCTAAACCTAAAAATGAATTAAACACACATAAAGTTCTGTTACTGGTCAGACCAAAACCCTAAGGGTTGCATTCTGTATTCAATTACACAAGTGTTACTCCCATTGGAGTCAAGACTGGAGGGCAGAATTCAGCCTGAAATTGTAAACAAGAAAAATCTGAACTGAGCCTGTGCTTTCCTTAATATGCACTAGTACGTGCCAAGATATTGTTGAATATAAGGTCTCTTATTTGGGAAAAAGGGCAAGACAAAAAAAATCAGTGAGCAATTGGGGAAAGACTTCTCCAGGATAGAATTTGCTGTCTAGATGCCTTAGCACAAGTGGGTTTGCTGAAGTGAGGAAACCTGTGCTTTGAAACTCCCAGATTGAGCTTGTTTTGACTTACTCCTCTTTGCTGTGTCTTTCTCAGCCACGTATCTCTGCAGAGGCACATCCTGTACTGGACTGCAGTTTCCTCACCCTTTTCTGACACCAAATCCAGACCTGCCTCTTCCTTGATACCCACAAGATGCAGGACAGCAAATGCCAGTGATTTTTTTGCACTTGTTTCAAGGTTTGGAGGTTGCTTGTGCTTTCCTCGAGGAAGTTGTGGCTTTTTCTTTTGGAAGTGCTTGTCTTTCTCAGATGACATCCTATCTGTGGTCTGACCCAATTTTACCATCTCAGGGACTGCTTTTCTTTTTGTTGAAGGTCTTAGTACTTTTTTGAGCGATGCAGAAATTTGAGCAGAGGGCACACACAAAATACAGGTGTGCTGGGAAGGTTTGCATTTTCACAGTGCACCAGGTGGTGAGTCTCATCTCTGCATGTCTCCACAGCCTGGGAAGTTTCTGTGGTTAAACAGACACATTAGTCAAGCAAGTCTACGTGAGGCATCAAATCCTCTTCCCTCTTAAACAACCTAATGTGCACGTAACGGCTTGGTGTTAGAAAGAGGATCCAAAATTGGAGGCAGAAGAATGTTATGTTTCAAAGAGCTGTATGTATAGCTAAGGTACAATTTAAAATAAAGCAGAAATTATATGAAAAACAGAGCCTAAGACAAGGCTGACATTCATTTAGTTGCCACAAAGGATGCTGTACAGACAGTTGCCATTTTAGTGTATGAGTGGTCTTCCTGTTTTGTAGAATGGAGCCATTGTTGGCAGTATCCGACCCTCACGGCTGGACAAAGGGCAGCGTGGGGGTGTGAGCCACCAAAAGCAGTGCTGTGAAGAATGGGGCTTGCTGGAGAAGGCTGTGCAAAGCCCCTACTCCATGCTGCTGCTGAAGAGTCAGTGCTTCAAAGGAAGTTTCTTGTGAGTTGCGGCACAATGTATTTTTCCATCTTTTGTCATCTCACAAGTGAACAGACATAGCTGATATATGATTTTCAAAAAAGTATATAACCTGAAACTCAGTAGGGACATTAACAATGTTTGAGTGTGTTCATTAAAATTACTACTTCAGTTTGTCTGCGTGCACATTTGGAGCCACGGTACAATTTAACGTTGCTGTTTTTCAAAGCCAACTCTCATAGAATGAAGATGTCCGATTGTCATCGCTGTTGTCCATGAAAGCAGCTTCAGAGACTTTGCAGTATGATATACTGCCCAGTTTACTCGGGCTTAGGACCTCTCGCAGAAAAAGCCATCCCCTCTCCCAGTGAAACTGTGACCTACTGGCCCAAATACCCCATCTGATCTCAGCTGCTATGATATCTTAGAAATAAATAGGACTTGTGCTAGCCATGCAGTGATCCTAATCTTTGAAGTCTTTATACACCCAGCTTCATTCTGACATTAGAGAGGGTCTGGTAACCATGCAAAAGATGTTAGCTATCTCTAATATGTGATAAAACTGTAATAAATGTAGAAATTGATGAAATGAGGAGCAAATGATTATGGGCATTGTTAGGTAATGCACAGGTTCAGGGAAGATGAACTTTTCTTTTTCAAAAGTTCTAAAACTATCCCTAAAAGTTTAACTGGCAGCAAGGGTGAGTGGGCTCTTCTTCTGAGCTTTTCTTCCTGTAAACAACTGGAAGAAAATGTGCTTCAAATAAGAGGTAACTATTAAACTGCAAGACAAGGGTTAATTTTTCTTTTCTTAGGGAAGCAGTAAAGGCTGACTTTTCCCATTCTGCGTTATATGTGGCATTATATGTGGCAGCTGCAACCTATTTCTAATCTGAAATTCTCATAGTTTATTGCCATTGTGGGAGATGAAGGATTTGGTCTTTGGTCTAGAATTCCAGGTGTCTGAGAGATTTGCAAGAGCTGTGAAAAAGGGGAAAATGATGCAAAGAATACAACATTTCTGGAAATATCATTTAGATTTTGGTCATCAGGGAAGAGGAATGGGTGGTTCAGGTCATCTGCTGAACTGGCATTTCAGTGCTTGGGCAAGCAGAGAATTGAGCAGACAGACTTGTCAGAGTCATGGTGTGAGTTATTGCTTTGAAGTGTGGCACCACCACATAACTTACAGGTCTACATAGATGCTCAGTTCTCTCAAGTCTACCTAAGCTTGCAGTTTTCATTCTCAGTTATTTTGTGTCGTACTGCTGACCTTGGAGACAAGAGACAACTTTTTCCTGTTTTAATTTTTGTGCGGTTGCTTAGGGAAGTGCAGTGGATCCACAGTGGAAGCTGAGCTGGAGGTACAATTGTCTAGTTCCTGAAGAAATTGACTGGTCATACTGGTGAGAGTCTGCTCAATATAATGGGCAGATTCCCAGCTGCACAAAGGAGAGGGAAGTGCACACGCAGAACAGAATTGTCTTACTGTATCTGCTTAATTGAACTATATCTTCCACAAATCTTTTGCATTTTCTCTTTTCTTTTCAAACTCACAAGTATGCAGATTTTAAGGCAAAATGGAATACTATGATTATCTATACTAATCTCCTCCTTTTCTACATAACATAAGCCAAATAACTTCCCTGAATTAATTTCTGCTTCTAGTCTTTTAGAGAAATACCCGATCTTAACATTTTCTGGTGATGAAAAGTCCATTGCAGTCCTGACTTGCTAGTTCACAATGCCTAATTACCCACATTGTTAAAAATACAAGCCTTATGTCTAGTCTGAATTGTTCTCACTTCTGTTTCCAGGTGTTGGATCTTATCATATCTTTCTGCTAGACTGAAGAACTGTGCATTTTTCAAAGTACTCTTCCCCATGTAGATAACTACAGATTTGAGAAAATCTGCTCTTTTGACCTTCTCTCTGATAAGTTCAAAGCCTTACCTCTGCTGCCTCAGTAGCAATGCCCAGATTCAGATTTGAGCAAGTAACTCAATCCAAGTTGGTGGTTCTGTACTATAGGCCCTTCCTTGCCTCTGACTCTCATCACTTAACTCCGTACTTCATTGTGGCAGAGGCAAGCACAAGCTTGCCAGCTATCCAAGTTTCTCACACCAGGGATGTTTGCACAGAGACAGACCTTGTGTATAGATGTGCTTCTGAAGGCAAGAGGGAAATATCTATGTTGTTCATCCCTGAATATGTGCATAAAATACAGATAATTCCAGGCTCTAATTTCGGAGATTAATTTATTAGCCAAGATGACATTTTGCAAGTTTTTATCTGCACCTACATCTTGGCCTTAGTCTTTTCCTAACTTTGTCACAGGAGTATCGAGAGGAGACAAATTACAATTATACAGTCAATAGTGGTGAAGCTCAAGAACATCAGATCTTCTGAACTACCCCAAGAAGAAGTTTTTGCATTAGAATAAGTAGTAGATTCATCCCAAACTAGACACAGTCACTGAGTCAGCAGAAATATGTCATGGGTGATCAAGACGCTGGACTCTGGTGTGAACTGATCAAGTTAATAACATAACTTTACCATCAGCATTTTAAATCTTTATATTCATCTTCATTTATATTCACCTTTATATTCAAACTTTTCAATCTTTCCACTACCTCTTTTCTGAACCCTCTCTGATTTTTTAAACAGCTTCCTTGAAATGGGGACAACAGTGTTGGATTCCAACAGCAGATGCTCCAATATCAAGCCAATATAACCTTCAACTATTTTCTTTTGCATTTCACTAAATCATATCGCTGCTCATAGTAGCCACAATGACTACTCAGAACAACACATATTCATCTGTCTGTCATGAACATTATTTCTTCTTTTTTGGGAAATACTGCCTTAAAATCTTACAATACAGAATTCCCTTCTTCTAATTATGACGTGTATTTTCTTCTGGATGAACAGTCTTTCACTGTTGGCATTGAAGCACATATTTGACTGTGCCAGCTCTCTATACAATGCAGATCCTTTTATGTCAGTGATCTACTTTTATCCTTATTTATCACTTCTCAGTCTTTCCTTTATATGAAGACTTCATTAGGATTGATGTGACCAGATGCTTTCTACAGGTTATTTATAAAATAATGACAATGTGGGGAAGAAATCCAGTGAGATCTTACTAGAAAGGAACCTACTCAGTGCTAATTTCTAACTTACAAGCAGACTTCAAGAGCCATCAGCTGGTAATTAACTTACATAATATGTAAACCAGTTATTTTATATAGTTCTAGATCCCCAATTCAAATATTAAAAAAGCACATCAAGTACTTCATAGATCCTACTACAACAACAATGTTGTCTTTATCAAGCAAATTTTTATTTTCATCAGATATTTGATAAGATCTTTCTGCCATTAGCTGCAGTTGATCAACATTCATTAAATTCTCTTGTTTAATTCTTCAAAACAAGAGGAGGTTCACCCCATTACTGCTTGATATAAGCAGGACTGTAGCATGTAGTATTTTTGCGTATGACTTTTCCTCATAGTAATGTCAAGCTTTATTAGCACTTATCAAAGTCTAAGCTAGGAATTATTGAGATCTGCAATCAAGCTGAGAAGCAGCTTCTGTATGGTCTGATTTTTTCTTAAATACTTTTTAATAACCTGACATGGAGAGGACTTTGAGGTTTGTATGGCTCCTTCCAATACAGCAAAAGTAGTGTATCTTTTAAGGACAATTGTTTCACTCCTTATCCTTTGCTGAGATTTTCTCAGTGGCTTGAAAGTTGAGCTCTTAATGTTGAAGTCCTGCAGTATGTTTTTAGAAACCATCGGTAATATTCATCATTCCTGTGCATTTAATTGTGCATCTCTTTGCTAAGCAAATCAAATTATGTCCTTTGTTTCCCTCCTATTGCTAGCTCTTGTTGTGGGTTTTCATTCTATTTTTTAGCAGCCTGCTGCTGACTGGTTTACCCAGTCCTGAATTTCTTAAGCCACCTGTGGTGGTTTGGCCAGTGATGCTTTAGGACAGAAGCTGTACCATAGTTGGCTAATCAAACTCCACCACGACAGTTTGGCCCAGTTAAACTCCCAGAATCAAGACAGAGTAAATAATAACTGTACTTGCAGTTACTTGTTTTCCTCATTACATGTACATTTCATATCTAGTCCCTGAGTCAAATCTGACACAGATTGTGAGACGTCGATGTCATTACTATCTGATGCATCTTCATGTACAACTGACAGGTTCATGGAGCTGTGGCTGGAGGCATCTACTGCATATTGTTAGCTCTGACCTTTTAACATAGGTCAGTATAATCCAACACACTGCAGGTACATCAGAAGTCACTAGATTCCACACAGTTATCTCCACAGTAAAACTTCTGCTTGATTACAGTCTAACTTCCTTGAAAGTATCCAGTTCTGATCTGAAGATGCTAAGAGCTGGTATTACTTTGAGGACAGCTATGGTTTTTGTTTTATACATAGTTTCTTGCTCAGTTGAATTTGTCCAACTTCCAGTTGCAGTCACAGCTTCTTGTTCAGTCTGTCTACACTACATTTACACTACATTGAAGAGCTCTTTAGTGTCTGGTTTTTTTCCCTGTAATCAAATTTGTCACCTCAGACTATTGCATCCAGAACAAAATACATCAACAGAGGTAGGAAATGATCAACACCGTTCTCATCAGAGAACAAAAGATAAAATGAACACAGAGATTCTAATAATAAAATCGGTTGAGCATGTGGAGTTCTGCACTGAGATGAGGGCCGATGTCCTGCTCTTGGAAAGCTTGAAGCAACATTATCATGCTTAAAATTGCTGGTACTGAAACAAAGTGCTTCACTTTGAAGAGCAGGCGGCCTCATAACTCTTTACATGTACAGAAGTGCCATATATATATATATATAGTGTAAAATAATTCGGCTCTATCTCATATGGCTGGTATAATTTTAATTGCATGGTAAAACATGAGAGTATTTCTAGAAGCAAAAGATAGTTGGGAACACCTGCCTCCTTATGTTCATTTTCAATATGAACTGCTTATTGAGGAATCTTAACTAACAAGTCCAAGAACTGACTTTACAATCTGATGAACCTATGGAGTTAATTCACTTTAATTTTTATCAATTTTTTTTCAGAATTCTGCTAAGTCCTAGCAAAAATGATTAAAAAGTACCATTTCATACTTTTGCAAGGGAAACTGGTTTCAAAACCTGTCCCAAACGGAGAAACTCAACCAGGTTGGACACAGCACTTTAGAATATACTGTAGAAAATAATCCTGTATGTTCATGAGGAAGAGCAGAGAATATAGCTGAGCTCTTGCTTTTACAGTTTTTCAGTATCACCCTGAGGTCACACAGGTCTATGGAATGTCTTTCATATTGTAAATCAGAAACAGAGGAAAAAAGCAACAAAAATGTAATTTCTCAGGTACTTCTTTATAATGAAGTGCTGGCCATTGCCCATAAATACACACTGCTGGAAACTCCCGACAGCTTCCGCAGTCCCTGAGATGGGGCTGGACCCTCAGCACTGGTCACCTCGGTAACCAGTCGGGCCTCCATGCCAACAAAAACCAGCTGCAATTCCCACTTTTCCAGGATTTCTGTGTCATTCAAATGCTACCACCATACCCTGCCACAAACTGACCTAGGCAGGATCTGGGAAGTTGTCAGGGAATATGACCGGAGCTCCAGATGTGCTGGCGAATGAGGGGTTAATCTGATCAGGGACTTCAGATGTTAGGATTTACGTTTGTTCACAGCTTGGCCAGGGTGACTGTAAGAACTAGCACCACAAACACACAATAAAAGAATACATACACACACACACACATATGCACTAATATGTGTGCAGCTTGTTCTTAGAATATAGGCAAAACAAATTGTTAAATGCGCTAAGACAACCTACATAAAACTGCATTTTTTAGTTTCTTCTTGAGTCACTGCAACTGTTGGGAACATGAGCAGTTATTTCTTTTTCCCCTGGTTACAGAACTTTTCACAACCAAATCTGTATCTCCACATACTGCAGACATGCATTTTCTCAATCTGACCGCTTCGTATGGAAGATAAAGCCCCAGAAACTCCTAAGTCACTTTTGGTCTTTCTTGAACAATATGAGCTTGTTAAAAATGAAGATTGTCCCACTGACAAGTGCAGAGCAGAAGGCACATAAGGAATGCACAGCAGCTCACTGAGGGCTGGTCCGGGGCTGGTCTGTGTGTGGCGAGAGGCTCTAACACGGAAGGAGGAGCGATCCTTCCCATGGGAGCAAGTCCTGACTCAGAAATCTTCCTGCATCGCAGAAGGAATTTACTCTGTGGTAGGAGTGCATGCAGCGTTGATCACATTTCCCCATCTTCCCCAGCCATTGCACCCCATCAGCTCCATGGGGAGAGATGGCTTCTCTCTCTGTTCTACCTGGTGGGACTTTACACTCAGGTGCAAGTGTAAAACTTGCCTACACATTAGGTTGGAACTCATCTGGTGTTGAGAAATACGTCCTTCAAATGCCAAAACAGACATCACAGATAGGCAGAGAAACCAATGGAGGACTGCAAGCTGCAGAAAGGAAGAACCCACCTCGTCAGGAGAAATAAATGATTACGTATTTCCATCCACCACTTGATTTACTTCTTTTTTTCTTATTAGCAAACCATCCTACGGCTGGTAGCTTTCAAGCGTAACTACATGTAGCCTGAAAGGCAATACAAGGAAGTATCAAATTCTTCCTTTCTATCAATCTCTGGGTGGGTTTCTACTCACTGCTTGCAGAGAAGTGCTTTCTCTCTCTGTAGTACAGCTCCTTTGGCAGTAGAGGGCACTTAGAATATGGACAAAACAAAAAGAAATGCCTTCTGAAACTTCCCTCAGAAAGCTTTTGTCTAGCTATGTGAAAGCTTCAACGCTGTCAAATGTTCACTAGTTTAAAATAAGGAGATTTTTAACAGTGTTTGACTTTGTAGGTTATTTAATATCTCTGCTTTAAACAAAATTAAAAAGTTAATTTTGCTTTCTGTTTGAGTTGGTTTCCAGCACTGCAAATAGCCTATTTAGGTTTATGCTTTTTGTCTGGTGTGCTATCAGCAAAGCAACAATATTTTATTATTTTGATGACACTAGAAGTAAAGGAAATAATTTTTCCTTAGAAAATGGTGAAAATAATTTTAGTAATATTTTAGGTTATTCTGAGGTCAAGTGAACCCATTCCAAAATAGGGAAACTCAATTATACAAGTGGTACAGAAGAAAGATACTGCAATGAAAACCTAAGAAATGGAAAAATGTGCCCCATCACTGCATTTTGGTTCTTCTAGGACAAATATGAAGCTTTCATGAGAGCTCATAGAAGGACTAGTTCTTCAGGCTGTCAAGCTCATTTATCTTCCCTGAAGCACCAAGAAAGATTTGGACCTTCAGGGGACATGGGGTGTCATCAATATTTGAATGTGAATGTTACAGCTCCACTCATAGTCAAATGATATTTTTCAATTACATTAATAAATTTCACTGTTGAAGTAGACCATACTTCACACCTGTGCAACTTCAGTGATAATCCTATAAACTGAACGGCAAGAGAATTGTCCTTAGAAGTCAAAGGCATTTACTCATTTGAGGTACTTATATCAGGATCAGGCTTGCATGGCATATTTTCTGCAGATTATGGAATTTGGTAGTTATAACAGTAATTGATGAGAAAATGATGTCATATCTCTTACTGTTATATGAGAAAACATAGGGAGCAGATACTGTAAAACAGGGCAAAATAGACAGAAATCTTCTCCTGTAGCTATTTGAAGGTGTTGGATCAGGTCCATAACTGGAATAGACTGATGTAGCTCCAGTGACTGAAATGAAACTCTGCGGATTTAGAGCAACTGAGGAACTGGTAAATTGTCTGTCAAAACACAGGAGTCAAACAGTGTAGGTGGGTTCTGGTTATATTAAATTACTGTCAGTATTCACAGAGCTTTGAGAACAGGACAAGGAGAGGACCTTCTTTTCTAAATCTTCTTTTATATATAGTAACACAACATTTAAGTGGCTCATTATTTTTGTTTGGCCTAATTTGTGGTATCACTTGCAGTACTTCTACAACTTGTAGAAAACCAACAGATTAATATTTTTGCAAGTGTAAACTGGTGTAGATGCACTGATTTACATCAAACAATTACATCAACAGAGAACTTGATTTAGCAAGGCCAGGCATATAGCCATCAGCTAACTTTTCTCACCTAGCTTCTTAAATTCCTCTAATGAGGCATCTTTAGCGAGTTTCAGCAGGGATGGTGTCTCTGCTTGCCAAAATCACAGCTTCCTTGTCCTCTGGCTGAGCTAGCAATAGGCTTTCTGCAGTGGTTAGCAGATCTTCATCAGTTCAGCCGTGGCACAGCTACAATTAACTTACCCATCCTATAAGAGGATATTACCAATATAATTCACCAGGATGCAGGATTTGTGGCTCCTACTGATGTAGCTGTCAAGAAAACAGACTAAGAGGAGAAGTATGGTTGATCACCCACAGGATCTGTCAAGAAGACAAAAATCTTGGTTGCTCACTATCCTGTTCGGGTGAGACGGGTAAGAGCTGGTGGAAAGTCTGCTGCACCTGTTGTTGCAAAAGCTGCTACCGTTACTTGTTTGCACGTGGTGTTTGGAATTCCTGCCGTCAGTGCTCTTCTACCTCGTGTAATGGAGGCCCCTTCCTTCTCGCACGTTGTTTCTACCAAAAAGGTAGCACCAGTTTTCTTCTCTCTTCTGTACATCCTGTGAGTCAAAGGAGCTGTCTGAAGCAGAAGCAGTTGCAGTGCGTACAGCAGAAATGAAGCACTTATTTTCATCTCCATTTCCAAAGGCTGAAGGAATATGTTAATTAACTAAGAACTTTCCATTTGAAAACTAGAACAACAGGAGAAAGCAATCACTGTTAAGGAGGAACCTGGCTTTTGTCAACCATCTATCAAATTGGTACAGTGTTTCACAAAGGTTCCCCCAGATGCTTATTCCTACTCCCTTTTGCTCAGAGTCTGAATGCTGCTTATCACATGGTTAAGATTCAACTCATAAAAACACATCTCAGCAATTGGAATTTACCCTTTGACCTTCGTCCCTCCGCTTTGTCCCCCTGCTGTGATGCACAAGCTTTGTCTTCACTAAACATCACTGTTACGCTGGTGAAAACTGCTTTTTGCACAAGTTCAAAAACTCAGCAGACAGCAGGGACAAAAGCATATATAGATACAAAGATATATATGTGATTGTTGTGTTGTCTCCTTACTGCACCCAGAGAAACATCACGATTTTCTGGGTTTTGCCATTTTACATGCAAATATTTTTGTGCAATGATGCACCCAGTGAAAACAGACCAAGAAGCGGTGAATTATTCAGTATGCTGAAATATTTCCTTTCATTTAAACACTTTCTTGCACTGTGGATAGTCATGTGCATGCTCGTGTGGGGCTAGGAACAGGTATCGCCCTGCTCCTGGTCTCCAAATTTCTACGTGGGGTCGCTGTGGAGGAACAGCACATCTGCTTCTGCTAGTTGTTTGATGACATATGGTAATAGCCGCAGTGTTAGAGCTCAATGTGACACACCACAGCAAGTTACGCAAAAAAATAAACCTGCTAGCCTTTCTCCCCACCCCTACATTNAAAAAAAAAAAAAAAAAAAAAGTTTTTCTTTTGTACAGTGAAGAGCCATTATTAGCCGTGGAAAAAAAGATACAGTTGAGTGTTTCGAGTGCTTGGTTTCTGTATATCTGTGTGTATGTGTATAAAAACTAACCAGACAGGCATTGGTAAATAGGGCACTTCATACACACAAAACACATATGCGTACACACATGTGTTCAGCAACATTCAACTGGCTTTTAAGTAAAAATAATACCCTCAGACTAGAAACTGAGCCCGGTGTCAATCTATCAGGCGTTCAAGTACAGTCTGTGGTGCAACCTGAGGATAGCTCTACTGCACAATTATGAGATTATATCCTCTTTAGAGGACATAATTATGTCTCCTCTATATATCTTATTTAGAAAGCATGCCTCTCCCCTGAAAGTGAAAAAACTAGTACATAGAGATGCAGTGATTTTTTGCTTCCAGTGCACAAAGGACAGTAGACATCCAGAAAGCTTTTGTATGCAGGGTCTTTGGGCTGCAAAGAAAAAGGCTGGACTCCTAATACATACTTGAAATAAACCAAACCCAAAATAAAAAAAGCTACAACCTTTGTGACTTTTGGTGAGAGGAAGCTGTGTCTTGTAAGGGTTTCTCCAAATTCGTTTTCACAGATATCTTAGTAATGACTGTTTGACAGCTTAAATTAAACATTCCAGTCAGTAGCATCGGGATTTTTCCTAGCCTTAATAAAATTGAAGACATCTTTTAAAGCAAACACTACTTTGCATTTAGCACCATTAGCTCCCAGTATAAATGGCTACAGGTGTTACAGGGGATTATAGAAGAGGTGGTAATAAGGCAGTGGCACATTTTACTCAGAAGGTGACTGGTAATTTTGTTTTTCCTTTCCTGTTTCGTTGCACCGTTTAATCTTTCCAAAGGATTGCTTATTTTGGATGATAAAGGTTATTGCTAGCGTCCGGTATGTGTGATGACCACTTAATAATATGCACCGTCACAAGGCAGTAGCTCTTTTTAGTTTGTTTTCAAGGGTGGTAAGGAGTCTCATCGCTATACTCTTTTTCATAGAGCTGAGGTTGCTACAAACCTAAAGATAAATCTGCAAATCTATGTGGCTATTCTTTATCATTGTCACTAGCTTAGTGGTGGTCTGCCATTTTTCTTGAAAGCCGGGCACCAACTGCTGGCCAGAAGTATTTTTCACTGAATTCTTTGTACTTTAAATAAACTACTGCTTCAAGAACTGCCAAGTGTTCCTCATTCATCTTCAGGACACAGAGCTTCATGTATATCTTTGCAAGCCTTGACTCTGTGAAATGTTTGTCTCATCTCTCTGCCATCTATAGCAGTCTTTGAACTCACTTCAGGTTTATTGATGGCCTTGACTAAATTAATGCAGATGTAATTTTTTTTAAAAGGTTTACACTATGACTAATTGTATGCAAAACAAATCCTCATTTAGAGAAACTCATCGTATATTCTCCTCCTCTTGTTCTGAAAGGTCTTTCTGGATTCATACAGTAAATGTTGCTGAAAGTGTAGGGAGGGGGAGATTGTTGTTTCCTTTGGCATTTCTCATCTTAACGTGGTAGAAGAATATGCATCTGCTTTTCCCTGTGGAGGGGGAGATAATATGATAACCTCCTGATTATATACATAAGCGGGAACTGATCAGCTTCTCTTGTGGTTCGTTTTTAAGGGCAAGTTCCAGTTGGATTCTGCTAATGCACATATTCATGAATCTCTCCAAACAGGATTCACTGCTCTCCAGGGAACTGTTGAAGTATGCATCATTGTTTCAATGAAGTATCTTCATTATAAAACATAGGGACTATAAAAGGTGAATACCATTTGCCTCGGCCTAATATAATCTCTAGTTTGACTTTCTCCCACTATGGTGATTTTTTTAACATAATCAGAGACAATAAAATGAGACAATTTCCAAAGAAATATTACATGAAATTAGACACATGTGCCTTGATGAACACAGTATTTTATTTTCCATTGTTTTATTGAAATAGGGAAAATTAATAACAGTGGAATAAAAAAGATCTTTAGGATAACACAGCTGATTCAAAGCAGCATGGTGGGGATTTTTTGGTCTCTAGAGGTACATAGTTTCCTGCTTTAGTGCATTAAAACAAGTGGGTATAATAGGCTGCAATGCTGAGTAATGTAAACATATTTAAGATTTGGGAAAGAAGGCAGGTGCTGGAATCTTTACTGAAATGAATCACAAAAGGGATTTTGCTCATTGCAAAGAATGGCGTGGCATAAATGTCTCTATAGATATTAAATTATTAGTCAAGTTCTGTGTTTTTTCACTCTATAATTATGTTAAAATAACTTTTATTTATTATAATGCAAATTACAAATAGCAGTTAGCATTGCATTTAAATATGGTGAGGGAAAAAAGAATGTTGCAATATTACCTAAAGAGGCTTCTTAAGGCAGGAAGCATTATGGTGAAGAAACACAATCACTTTCCTGTAAGCAAATACATATATATGTTTATATATTTATATACTGTTTACATATAAAAATAAATAAATTTTGGGTTTTTCAGAGTACAATGAATCTCTCACAGAAGAAAAGTTTTTATGTAGCTTGCAGCACTCTAGGCAATGTATAAACAAGGAGATAGGCATGATCCTTGCTCAAGGAGCTTGTGATCTGAGAAAGGTATAGACAACTCTGTTCAGATAGATATAGTATGTAGGTTGAAGGTCCAATGTTAAAAGTATTAAAATAATATTGGACTGTTTTATTGTTTTGCTTTGTATTCTAGAAAAAATAACATGGTATTCAAGGTAAAATACTTGCAAATATATCTAGCTCCGGATGGCCTTGTGACTTCAGAGAGCTCCGTTTTACATTAGAAAATGCTTTAGATTTTAGTTTGTTTTCACAGAGTAAAATTCATGCCTGTGTACAGGAGCAAAACATGGCCTATGGCCCACTTAAATTTCACACAAGCTGTATTTGGAAAGCTTAAGTGGGGCTTATATAGTGAATAGGACTTTTCCTGGCACTTTGATCTGTGATGGATTTCTCTTGTTGTAGCAGTGGTGACACAAGTCATGTGTTCTATAATGACACCAGATTTATGAAAACCTGTCATGGTCAAAAGCAGTCACATATACACAAAAAAAAAAAAAAAAAAAAAAAAAAAAAGGTGCTACATCATCAGCAATGTTAGAAGAATTGCACATATTTCACAGTTTAGTTCAACGTCACCAGGTCCCTGACAACAGATAGCTGACATGCGTAGTACGACTGGGAGTTTCCAGCCACCCCCCTCTTCCTCCTCCTCCAAATTCTGTTAGACTATGTTGTCAACCAGACCTTGAAATACACTTTGCTGTCAATTACTTCCTTTTCAAAGGCAAAACACCAATATGAGTTTCTATACCACTCTGTTCCATGATTAGTGTCTTTGTTGGCAAACTGGTGCCTGCAGAATGTACCTACGCTAACATGACGTAATAATATCCTAGAAATCCTGCCTGGGAAATACAGTGAATCATTCATTAGGGAATGTGGGAATATATTACATAAATGATTATACTATATTCATATATATATATAATTATATATAATAATTTTATATAGTTTATATAACATATTCTGTAAGATATATATGAATGAATATATATATTCTATATATTATTGGTATAGTCTAGAAAACATATATAAATGGATCAATATATTGTATATTGCATTAAACATAGCACAATGTATAATTATAATATATAGTAAATGTAATATGTTTATGTATATAATATTAATATAGAAAAATTAATACATTATACAATATTTGAATTTTTCATTTCCAAGACCAATTCTAAGTTTTCCAGAAGTATTTCAAGTTGACTGTTTAAATTTTAAGTTGCTCCCTTTCCACTAGCAGAAGAAGTCAGATGGTATTTCTTTCTGTTTCTGGCTGGATAAGAACAAGTCATATGTGAAGAAGCCACTGTGATTTTACATCTCAGAAAAAAGGAAATGGCTTTGGAGGAAGTGTCATGCCTGAGAATATACCCACTTATGCCATACTTGGAGCATCATGTCAGTATAAACTGCATGACAAGGTCATATGTAGCATATGACACTGCTTTGGGAAAGGTGTACTCACTACTTTGTCTTCTATGATTTTAATTGTGTTGGGTATTACTCTGTGATTTGTAGGAATTTATGTCCATACACTTCCTTGTACTCTGTCCTATCTCATCATCAATATCTGGAGTAGGTACATAGGTGCAGGTATTTAAAATTTGTTTTCAAGTTGTCTCCTAAGAAAATAAAATTTTGTGCATGACTGAAAAAGAGAAAATCAGAATAGGCAAAATATATTTGTAGCACTGGCCTCGCACTATTGTTATGTATAGTTGATGTATAGTGAGGCAGCTGCGTATCAGTATTTCACCTCCATTGCTACCAGACACAGAGAGGGGTCTAGTTCCTCAGTATTTTTGGGATAGAATCCAACTTACTTGGATCAAAAGATAGGTAGAAAACTACCCCTGGAGACAAAAAAGGGAGAAGTTACAGAGGCAGATGATTCATCTGTGCCAGAAACATCTGGTTATGGAAATGCCATTTGAAGGAACTGTAAGGGAGGAAACTAAATGACTAGCTACTCAGAAGCAGTTAGGGAAATCCAAGAATAAGCTTCAGTGAATACCATAAATGTTATTTGCCCCTATGCCTGTAACATAACTGCCTAATATTGTTTTTCCTTTTTTTTTTCCTGATATGTTGCATTCCTCATGTTCAGTAAAGAAGAACTCACAAATAAGTAAAGGCTTTCATTACCAAAAGAATGACAGAACAATATAATTATCATGTCAGGCGACACAGCATTTTGTAGTAACCCAGTAAATAATGTATGTCACCATTGTACATTTTTTAATAAAAACTACTATTTTTAAATGCACATTAGTGTCAGGAAAACATCACAGTAGCTTGCAAGATACATTTTACATAATGGGTATATGATGGCCACCACAGAAGTATTCACATATCTTCAGATATAGGTAGGACCCAGATGCTGTTGGCTGGGTTTGCTGGGTGAAATCCAACTTCCATTGAAAGCAATCCTCCCTTTGACTTCAGTAAGGTATGATTTTTCACCCACTGTTTTCATGTTGGGTGATGGGACATTGCTAACACAAGGCATCAAAAAATGACTTCTGGTCAATCAGGGTTTAAGTACAGATCTGATGGGCTGAGAGATATAGCAAATCAGTGTGGATCAAACCTGTTCTGAAGGGATCTTAAAGGTCAAGTTGGTGGTTAAGTCATCGTGATTGCTTAACTCTTCACCTCTGTGTAGAGACCTGCTGCTTATAGTGTTGGGTTTGGAGAGGTGAGTAGGACTGGACTGAGCCCACCAGATTAATCCACAGAAGTGACTCCCAAGTGCTCATATATTAACTTCTCAGGAGAATCTGAGCTCTGTGGAAGGGTCCTCAAATCTCACTCTTAAACCTAGTCTTTGATCTGTTAGAAAGCTTTATTGTAAAACTACAGATAGAATCAATTGCAGTGATATAGTACATATATTTACAACATCAAGTATGAAAATCTCCCCTTATAATTCATTCAGCTCATTACCATGAGATTCTAGTAGCATCCCACATTGAAAAACAAAAATTAGATGTTTTTCAAATGTTGTCTTTAGGAAACCAAAATACAAAAATGAAAATCAAATGGAAAAAACCCCTTTTTTTGTTTGTTCTAACTTCTTATTCTGAAAGACAAAGGAAGCAGGCTCCAACCCATGCCTGCAGTCTCATGCAAGTGGGGCAGAAAGTCTCCAACGCTAGAGGAGCACAGGGATGTGGTGGAAAGGGGGCTGTAGAGATGCAGGGAAGGAATGTGTAGTATTGACTGTTCTCTGTAAACATGAGAGCGTTTGCCATACAGAATTTACATCTGTCTCAATAACAAAAAATACATCCTAGGCCACAAACAGATTTTTTTCTTCTTTTAGGATGACACATGTGAATAACAAAAAGAGAAAAGGAAATTACACATAAGCTTGAACAGCTTTCATAGAGGCAACATCTTTTTTCATACAGTAGTCCTAATACATTTGTATGCTAAAAGAAACTGAGAGGGGTATTATTTTGGATTATCCATCTTCACTTAGCAGGAAAAACAGGGACTACCACTATGAAAAAAACAAAGGGAGAAAAAAGAGAGGGAGAGATGAGATGAGATATTAGGGGAAAAAAAACCCAAACCCAAACAGTTTAAATAAGAGTTTATTTTTCCTTAATATATATTCTCTATGTCTCCCTGTCTCACTAGAAGGCCAAGGCAAGTCATAGCTGTAGGGCTTTTTCATAAGTCATTCTTCATACAAAAAAGTGACACATATTGGTTATTTATCAAACTCCTTCTTACTTTTTGTCTCTTTCTTACTACAGGCAGGATACAATACAGTATATACAAACATGTAAATAACAACAATTTGAGACAGACACAGGCAAAGCTACACTACATATTTCTGCAAAGCGAGAGAGACAAGAAACATGCTAGTGTAGCAAAGTAATCAAGTATAATTAATAAGTAATATGTATGCAGGTAAATAGAAATGCTCTGAATTTTTTTGTAGTACAGAAGGATGAAGTAACCGTTCATACCACCTTCTGCTCCAGTAGAAAACATCAAGCAAATCCCTTCCAGCTGGAGCTGGCATTGTACTTTGCCATTACACACCATCTATTTGTGCTGTTAGGTCAAATAATAAGGCATGAGCTTCTTATGGCCCTTTTTCTTGGAGAGCAGATCTTTCTTCTTACCTTGTCCTATTAAAAGTTGCGTTGATGAGAAATAAGTCACAAATATAAAAAATAAATACAGTTTGTTGATTGAAAGCTCCATCTGGTTTATTTGGCACCAGCTCTGTTTGATGATTATGACACAAGATTCAGCAACATCAGAGTCATGTGTCTTGTTTAAACTTCCTGAAAAAGAAAGCAGTATCTATGTATTATATATGCAGCCAAATAATGCCTGTTATTTTTCCATATGAGTAAATCCATTTCAATAACAAATCAAACTGTGATAGCTACTAAGTCAAAAAAACCCCAACCATAGAATAAGGAGTTCATTGGACACTGTTTGCAGGTATCAACTCACATGGACAGAGCTCTGAAGATTTGCATCATTTTTTCCAGTTTTCAAAAGTATCATTTAATCTCCAGAAATGGCTGAGAATTGGTCAAGAAAGAGTGTCCTTTTAATTGTAGTGACTCACCTGGACTGTGGAAGTCCAGAGCATTAAGAAAATAATAGGGGGTAAACAATAAATTATGCTTTGAAATCACAAGCAAGGTTAAGTTTTGTTTTCATTAAAGAAAATTTACAAATGAAGAAGTAATCCTCTTTCTTCTTGTCTTCTTCTGCTAATCCCAGCTGCTGTCTTCATCCTGTATAAAGGAGATTTCATCAAGTGGTAGGTCGGGTTCATTTACCTGCGAGTAAACAGATAAGAGAAAAAGAGTCTTTGGTAGACCTTTTACCTTCTTCCACTGCTATGTTCTTTTCTAGGGGGGAAAGAAAAACAAAAGAAAGGAAAAGCAAGTTAACAGGCAACTCTTTATCCAGAGGAAGAGATATGGGTGAGTAGCTTGGTTCATCCTCATGCTTCCAGTCTCCATGTAGTACTGTTCCCTGCAGCCTCAGCTGGAGAAGCTGCTTTCTGCTATGCATTGCCACAATTCAAAGACATGCAGCTTTCGGGTCTGTAAAGCACACTGAGGATGAAAATGGACAGGAAAAAAGTTTCCCATAGCAATATAGGTCATTATTTTAGGGGCTCCTAGAGCCACTTCAAAACACGTTGGACTCCTGTATGTATTGTCATGAGTGCCCGTAAGTAAGAACTGAGCAGTGACATTATTAACGCAAAAGGAGGAGAGGAATACTACACTGCTGCCTGCACTTTACAGAATCAGGCTGTATATAGATTCTGTTATTCAACCAAATCACAACTATTGCCTCAGTGTGACTGGCAAGTGTTTCAAAACAGGGAGTCCAAGGTAAACTGTGTCGCTTGTCTCCACTTACCCTTGCTCTCTGCCTTTACTTTCTCCTGGAATCCTTGTGAGATGGACAATTTTGTCTGCATTAGACAGAAGCTGCACAAAATAGGGAGAACTTAGCCCTCACCGCAGGGAGTGTGACACACCGCAGAATAAGCACGGCCAGTGCAGAAATTCAGCTTTCGTAGAATCCCTTGTAGTCTGAATCTGAATGTAAGGCTACTTCCCACAGGATAAAGCCAAACAGAAGAGGAATGGCTGACAGAGGGATTGTACACTTACTTCAGTGCAGTTGCCACTGCAAATCCTCCTATGAAGACTACAGTCTCACACGCACCCTTTGACAGAAGCTTGGCATCTCAACTGAAGGCTTCATGATTACAAAAAATCTCTGCTGAAATTTGAAAGCTTTGCAGACTCGGTTTCATTGCATTAACAGGATGGTTATTAACAAGGATATGAAGCTCTTTGTTACAGATGGAAGGCTGGGAATGGTATAAGACTCTTGATAAAGTTTTCCAGATTGAATGATTTTAGGCAGGATGCATGTCCTGAATATTTTTCTAGATTCCTGCTTTCTGTTCTGAGCTAAATTATCAGGAGCTAAAGCTCATTATATTAAAGCTGGGAAACCAAAACAACCAGTGCTAGATGTGTTTTAGTCTTACCTCGGGCTCCTCTTCGGTCTGGTTAGAGGAGTGGATGAAGGTTCAAACCAGCTCTCGCCTCATTCACGCTAGTTGGTCCATCTCTAATCATAATGCAACAAACAACCGTGGCAGCTCCCAAAACCAAGCTATTGAAGTGACCTTGTCATTTCAATTTTTCATAAATATTTTTTTCTTCCCTTCCCTTTCCCCCCCCTGGCCTGTGTACCATACCATACTAAAACCTCATCTCTCCAGCCCACTGCCATGGACTACTAATCTGTAACACAGATCACTCTGAGAAATGTCCAGCAGGCTGAAAAAGGCAAAACTCACAGAACAGAAACTTCAGTTGGCCATTGCCTCTCCCATGAAATTCCCTCTCACCTGCCCTTCACTTTGCTCTGTTCTACAGTCCAGCCCAGGGGCAGCAGGGTTTGTCTTTGCCCCTCACTGAGTGACTCACGGAGAATAATGGACCATAACACGAGTTCTAAACATGAAAGAAAAAAATGCACTCTAATCAAAAAAACTCCTTCTTTTTCTGCCATGAAATACAAGAGCCATTCACAGGTTTATTTTTCTAAAATCCCCTAACCCTCATTTTCTATTCCTTGTCCCTAATCTGTTCCCATTGCCTGGAAATACCAAAGCCCCACAGATTTCCCTATCTTCTTATCTTCACTATGACAGCGATGGTCATGCAAGCAGGGACAAACATTTAATGTGAATACTTCAGTAAATTATTTCTGATCACTCCATTCTAAGGTAATTAAAAAATCACTAAGAATATGTGGAGTAAGTTCGAACAATTAGTGAATTAATGGAACTAATTATTTGCTCTCAGGTATTTTATATGCAGGAACTAAATAAGAAACTAAATTTATCTGAAAAATGATCTTGAATTACTTGCTCAGTTTCAGCTCTATCTACTCCAAGTCAGTGCTTAGAGCAATCTATCAGGCTTCCAGCTCTGCCCCATCCAGCTTCTCCAAACAAAATCTGCCAGAAAAGTGATGACGTGTAGTAAATACTTTTTCTAAAGCTCACACTGTGATTCATTTAGAGAAATGAGGGTCTGGCTTATGCCCAGAGCCTCCAATTTTCTGACCAACCTCATTTCAATGGAGGCCAGGTATTTGAGGATGATAACTCTGCATACAAAGCTTGTTTCATACACAGAAAAAACTTTATCAGTGACTTTCTACATCACAGAAAGGGACTTCTGTTTTACTTCTGTCCATTATTCTGAAAGGCCAGAAATCTTCATCTCCTGTGGGTGTAAGAAAATACAGCTTGCCGAAGCGTCAGATCAGATGTGGGTTTTTATCTCTGTCCATTTTCTCTCACATGAAAGACTTCTGGAGCAAGCAAAGCATGCTTTTGTTGACCAGCAAAGATCAAAAAGGCAGCTTATTTTTGTCCTTCAGCCACTAAACTGATACTCTCAGTTCTGTTAACATTCTGCCCCCATTTGAACTGGACACTTTGGAAGTATCAATAATGCAAGTTGGAGGGCTGCACTATCACTCATCCTGTATTTGCCTCTTCTTCTACAAAATTAAATCAAGTTGAAATCAAAGGAGACACAATCTCAGTCATATAGGCAGAAAATCTCCTGTAGCTTTGCAGCAATTCTCAGTGAAATATTTGAAAATATTTATGTTGGCAGCAGTGACTGATCCACATTGAGAGTGCAGAGTTAACAAAATACTTCCATGCCGTGGAGACATAAACAAAGTGTTGGAAGCCACTCATCATGCCATCCACCTTCTCCCCACTTCCTTGACAGGTGCATCTCCTGAAACAGAATGTTGTTTTACAGGAGCATCAGAAAGTGCAAAAGTAACTAATAAAACAGTGACAATCCCACTGTAACCACAAGGACTAGGACCAGTAAACGTTGCACCCCTATTATTTATGAGTGAAGAGAATATATGTAGCTATCAGAGCCCTTTCTTAACATCGCAGATTGGGTCAAGAATAGATTCTGTAGGAGAGCTCAGACTATTTCTCTGTCTCAGACTATTTCCATGATGAATGTTCTTACAGGATTCAGATGATTCAGTGGATCAAGAACAGAAATGTCAGCTGTGACCGGCTGTGTCAAAAATTGTTGTTCTCTACCTCAGCTCACTGCTGTGTACTCAGAGTTCAACTATAGCACTCCTGGTAGCTTTGTAATTGGCAGAAGAATTATCCTCAATGCATCTGTTGTTGAGTGTTTCCTTACTTAAAATACGCGTGTAGGAATATTTGCAGGCGAGATACACACGCAAAAGGATTGTTGAAAACACAGCAAGAAGCAGCAAGTATTTAGCCACAGCTGAGTTCTCTCTAATTTGCTCCAAAACAGAGAAGAGTAACAGCATTGTACCATGCTAAAATACATTCGATTACAGGATTTCTAAGCTGGAAAGCAGCCACATTGCACAACAGGTGCCACACTGACTCGTAGCCGCTGCCCTACCTTGACATCCCAAGCAGCTCTCTGTAATGAGGGAAGCTTTCTCCAGCAGCAAACCTGGACCGGTCCTCAAGGTCCTGTGAACTGGTGGGTCAGCTTGGCTCTGGGGACCTGTTTCCCCAGGGTATCCCCGAACAGAGCTAAGACCACCGTCCCCGCGCTCCCTCAAGACACGCTGCAACTGGATCTGATTGTTGAATGCAAAACACAAGAGGAGGAGCAGGTCTCTTGTGCTGCATTCCTCTCTCCTGCAAAGGCTGGCAATAACAGTCAAAATTTCAGAAGCCTCTTTGGCCCAGTTGTGCAGGTGTAATTGACGATCACTGTGGGGAAAAGATACAAGGGATTTTCAAGATACTTGAGCAAAACTTTCGCCTGATTTCAATCAAAACTGTGAAATGTGAACTTTTAAAGCCTGAAATTTAACTCAGTTTCCAGTTTTTATACTCCCTTTAAAGAATAAGTTTTCTTACTGTTTTGTTTTTTTTTTTTTTCTTTTCCTCAGGTTTGTTTCTTTCTTGCAATAAGAATGGATCTAAGAATGATGAGACACTTGGTGATATTTTTATCCCAGTAATAAAGCCTTGCCTCACTCTTTCGCATTTCTCAAGTGATGCTCACATGCATTTCAGCGTCTTTTCATCTGCGGTTAGTTTCAGATTTCCTTCTTTGGCTAGATCATGCGCAGTCTTTCTTTCCAAACTTTTTTTGTGGTGTTCAATTGCACTGCTTTACCTCCATTTGTTTGCTTTCTTTTCTAAAGCGGTGGATGGTTCTCCATAGTGAAGATTTTATAGACCAGCAAAGTAAAACAAGTCTCTTTTCTCCTTGCCTCTCTTCACTCTAATAAGTGAATAGCTCAGATGTACATTAAGTATTTGAAGGAATAATATAATTTAACCAATGTACACTGCTCAGTGACCTAAAGCACTTGCTTTCATGGACAGTTGACATTATTTACATTCAGACTTTTTTGTAGAGATGCATTTTGAATGACCCTTCAGAATGAATATGCGTTGTAGAACACTCTAACCACTCTATCTGCACCTACCACTTACGGTATCTCTCTGGTTACCCTGTGTTTTTCAACCAGCTGTCCACAGCTCCAAAGAAAAAAGATGTCTTTTCTGTTTTGTTTTTTTTTGTCAGTGAAATCACTGACTTTAAGACCATGCTCTGTACACAAATGGAACTTGATTCCTTTCACTGATGAAACACATCTAGCACACCCTAAGCCTGACTGTCAGCATCTGTACAGGGAGCCAGCCCTTGACAAGGGTGAAGCCAACACTGGGTAATTTCAAGACAGACAAGAATAAGCCTTCTTTTTGCCGCAGTATCTGATGTGGCTGCAGACATAAAACATTCAGAGACTTAGTTGGTATTTTTTCAGTGAAAAATATTTTAAAATGAAGCTATAGTTCAGACAGCTGAGTTGACAACAGCTTACAGAAAGTGAACACAGTAAACAATTGCAGAAGTCTCCAGACACTGCAAGACAAGATGAGCAAATATTTTCTTCCTCTGAAATGCAACTTGTTTTACTAATTTTTATTTGACTGTATCCCGTTGGTATCAGATAACACAGGGAAAAAATACTGTAAGACTGTGGAGTGGTGTCAGTATGGCTTTAAATAAGAAATACTGTTATAACATCATGACTTTCAAAATTATTGTGATTTTAATGGTCTTTTCATTGAGCCTTACAAATTTGCAGTTTGTTTGAGTAGTTAGATTATTTTGTCTTGCCTATATGTAGTTGTGAATATTATTCTATGTAATTGGACATACTATGATACAAAATATATATTATCTGAGAACCATTATTTCCCAGTTCAACCCTGCTGCAAGTCCATTGTCTCCAAGTGTTGACTCTGCAGTTCCCCAAACAGTTAAATGTGAGGAACTTACCTAATAATAATCCTTCAACGAACCAAACCAGAGCTAAGATGATAAGAAACCCTGAAATGAAAGGAACACACAGGCACTGAGTGCCAGAGCTGTGACCCTGCTGGAGCACCTCCACCTCTGGATGCCAATACCCAATCTGACAACTGAAGAACTAGTCTTAACCACCAGAAGCACCAGAAAGTGCTGTCTAACCATGGACATTGAGCTGATGATCATTGGAGCTGATGATCTTGAACTACCCATAAAGACATGACAAATGTTTACAAGCAATTGTAGGCACCCAGATCACATGTCATGTGTCATCTTCAGTCTCTTCTACCTTCCTCTTTACGATATATTACCTGACCATAGCAGGTACTGCATGACTTCCTTTTGGCACCCAAAGTATTAACTGCCGGAGTTATTTAGCACTTTATGGCATATCACTTTGCTACATTCCGAGAAGGGAGAACTATTGTCTTTGTGATTACCATTTAAAAAAATATTATAGCAACTGGCAAAATAAGACATTCCAGGCCCATAATTATGGTAGCTTGCTTATAATGTTTCTGGTCCAAGTACAGCTAACATGGAAAATTTCAGGTCTAATTGACTTACCTCATGCTGACTTCTGCCCAGGGAGTACAAAACTCCCACAAAGAGGGAGGTTAGGATTGAGGGGTGGGGAGAGAATGTTTATGGTCCTTAAATGTGCCTTAAGCAAAGATTTGGAAAACCCAACCTGATGCTGTCTGTCTTCTTAAGAGATACAACTCCCAAGAAACCTGGACTTTTAGTTTACGGATCTCAGAAGAATGTGAGAATATGATAGTCTGCATCTCTGTGGGGACCAATTATTGCTAGATGTGGTTTTTGCACAAGTAGAAATGGCTCAGTTTCAGCAGGTGGAAAACCTGGGAAGCTAATCTGTGTGGTGCACCGATTCTGCTCTCAAACACAAGAACACACACAGTTTCTGTATGTATTCTGTAATGACCTCCAGTATGATGCAGAAATGTAGGGGTGGCTTTTACAAGATATCCAGCAATGCAAGACTGCTACATATCGGATAAGATCCAAGCCCTTGCTGTGTAACCTCCACAGCCTTAATGATATTCTTAATGGGTATGTGGGCTGAAATTTATAGTTTCAACATGAGAGCTGAGAGTTGTGGTGTGTTTTTCATTTTTTTTAATTAAATAAAGAAAGAAATAATATGCCAGAATGATTCCAGAAACAGCAGAGACAGCTTTCTCATTTTTACAACACTCAGGTAGTCTACCATGTTTTCTCTTAGAGCATCCCATTAAAGCTGTAAGCCAGACTCTGAGTCCCAGATAAACTCGTTTTGCTTCAGAAGTATGGGGGACAAAGACACTATGGAAATTGTGTATAGCTTGCCTTGAATTTCAGAATCCCATCTGGAAAATGAGGATCATGTTCCTTTACTGTACAAGTTTTAATGTGCTACTTACAAATAGCTTTCAGGACAGGCCTGGGTTGTATTGTCTTTTTTAATAGGCACATTTAAATGTACATGTTAACCTCTCCCACTTTACAGTTGCTGGATACATACATATAACAGATTACCCTGTTGGGTGTAATCTGAGAATGAAGCTGAAGAGAAAGATTAAACTAACATTTTAAGATTAGTCTAGTTTATAATGATCCTTGACTCTTGGCATGCACAGTGAAGAAAACTGTATGTAAAATGTATTTCCCTCTCACTCTATCAAGTCTGTTTTATTAAGGGTAAATTATTATCAGATAAATCAAACCAAATTAAAATATTGTTAAAATTATCTAATCACAAACTAAAGTTATTAAAAAATAAAAATTACTCCCTTGATCCTTTTGGAAAAACAGTGATTCAATTTTTTTATAGTTCACCGTGGCATCTATTTGTAGCTGCCTTGGGAATTACATGTTTACTGCCAGAAAACAAACCAGAGCAGAGAATATGGCCACATAAAAGGAAACATTTTCCTTGACAGTATTTGAACTGTCTTGCAAAAGAGCTTCATTGAGTGTTGGGTTTCATCTTAGTTCATTAGTTTCAGGTGTTTTAATTTTTTCAACTTCCACTTTTACAGGTATTTTATATCATTTCATTCTAATGATAGGGTTTCATTTCAACTACTGGATATATCAATTTCACCACATTTTTTCTTCTTTTTATTTTAACAACTTGAGGACTCGTATCACAACTTGAATGTCTCTTTGTTCTCTCAGGCTGATTTAAAGCAAATTGCCCTATGTACTACAGTAGTTTTGAATGTATAAAAAGTTTTTTTAAATCGTGAATTATATGAAATATTCTAACAGTTTAAGTTTAAATGATGCAATTAGCCAGTTACAACTGGAACTACCAGGCCTTATTTAAAATAATGAGGTCTGACAGTTATGGAGCCTGAATTATTCATTGATAACTAGCTTTTCCTCTTTTGCAAACCATGGCTAACATTAATAACAGAGGTGTAAGTGTGATAACAAAAGAGTTTGACATTGGGAATACAAATACAAAAGTGCTAAATTCTTCCTTAATTAAAATTACTATACTAGTAATATTTTCCAAAGGAAAGTCATTAGGACTAATATTTTCTCATACATTTCAGCATTTGTTTCTGCAGGGAGTCACTGATTAAAGTAACAGTGCTTGATGATTCATCATCCAAGAGAATACTTTTAAAATACATAAAATGCAGCACTTTCTATTGTGATTCCTGCAGTTACCACACTTCTGAAAATACATACTAACGGCACGGAGCCCTCCCTGTGCTCAAAGGTGTTCTGTTTCCTAGTGCTCTTTATCTTCCACTGGTCCATCCTACTTCCTCCACGATTGCTCCATCAGTCTCAGATATAGTCGCTCTCTCTTGCACACCCAAACACAAATAAAAATGTTATTCTTTTAACATGAATACTAAGGTTTGTACCTAGTGGCTAATATTTTTAGAAAAACCTGAATTTTCATGAGTTAATTGCTTGCTGTTAGCCTCAATGTTTTTCATTAGAATTGCTAAAAACAAAAGAGAATCTTTACATAAAACAATCTAACAATAATGAACATATCTGTCTCCTAATTACTCAAATGTTCAGATGCATCTGGGTGTCTTTTATGGGAGAAAACAGAGTTTATACAACTGAAGTAGCAACCGGTATATGTTCTCATTCTCTCTCAAAGCAAAGCAAACCCAAGCAAAAACAAATTCTGGAAGTAGGACATGCTAAAATTGTGACTCATCTTCAAGTAGGAGTGACTGATCTTTGTCTAGAACTCTTGGTTACCATAACAGATAGAATTAAATTATCTGCAATATCAAAAATAGGGATCTTAAACAAGCAGAAGCGTAGACTCAGTTTGGGATGACCCATTGAGTTCTTGCAATTACACAACACATCAACAGTGCTGTTTAGAAGATAATTATGCAACTGACTTTCAGAGTGACATGTATCGTTGGCATTTTATGTGACACCTAAAAAGGCTGAACCTCCAAATGCATGCAAAGCTTCCTGTGCACCTAACTTTGGAGCTTCTGAACACTGCAGCCTAAATGTGTATTTTAATAAAGTATGCTTCTATTATATTGTATTGCTGTACAGTTCCCGAGTGCAGGGAGATCAGAGAGGCGAAGGTCAAAATAAATGCTATATAGATATTGAAGTCTGTTCAGTGAGACTTTGAAAAGGAGGATTTGAAAGATGACTATTTTTATTAGTGCAGATGCATACAATATAACCTGATTTTTTTTGTGTGCAAATGTCAATTACAGTATACATATTGTTCACTGAAGATTATGTCATTGGTCAAGAGGGAGGAGAGTCCCCAAATGAATGATTAATAATCAATGTGTCTGGGTTCTTATTTTATTCCTGGGAAAGGAAGAATGAATTACTGGTGTCTCTCCCAAAAATGGAAAAAAATGTCCCAGAAATAGGTCACACCACCTACATCTGTACACAGAGGTGGCCCCTCTGTAAGTGGATTTCCCTGGTTTGGGCATGGAGCCTCAGACTCCCCTATTATATCATTGCTTCACCTTCCTACACCCTGATGCAATTAGGGAGAAAAGGCTATATGGCTCAGAGTCCTATTAATTTTTCATACAATCATGAAAAGCTCAGAGAAAGGGTGGAGAAATACCTAGGGAAAAGGGTTTTGAAGGAGGTCCAAGATAATGCCAAGGCATGTGGTCTCTCTCTACAAGTTACCCAAAGTCTTCCATTGAGTCTGGGCCAACAGCAGATCTGTGTCCCAGGACGAAGGCAAATCAGACTGTGACCCCAGGGGAGTAAGAGAGACAGTGAGCAGCTTCTGGAGAAGTCTGTATTCTCTGACATTCAGTGATAAGCTCTCTCCAATTAGGTGCAACATGCATTAAATGTCTGCATGTGTCTTTATGTATTTGTGTACGTTATCATGGGGCACCTCTCCTTTTGGAAAAATAACATTACTTTGCATTGATAAACATTAGGTGGAACGAGTCGAAATATTTTTCAGGACCATATGGTAGTTTATTTGGGGCTTTTTTCCCCCAAAGGGAGAAGTCATGTGGTAGAAAATGGTTTTGTAATTATTCAATCTCTGTTAGCAGCAGAGAAGGGAATTGCTTTAGCTTACTCCCATGTTATGTTGTAGGTGCCAGTTAGATATGCCTCCAGGCAAGCTTAACTTGTACACTCTCCTTTTTGTCAAATTCCCTGTGTCTTTTCTTAAGGAAACCTGCTAATCGCAATAGGTGTGTCGCTTTCCCTCTTTTTTCTTTCTCAGTCTGTCTCTCCCCTCTTCTTTATCCCTCTACTACTGCTACTGCTTCCTAGATGCAATCACAAAACCCCAAACCTGAGACATTGAAGTGCTGGTATTCAAAAGCACTGATTATTTTATGCTAATGAATGAACCATCTAGTAATACAATATTTCACTTGTTGCGCCCTCCTGGTGGTAGCACAAGATAAATCCAACGGTGTCTTTAATTAACTAAAGAAAGCAGAAACAAATCTCTGTGGGTTAATAATATTTATGGCCTAAAAATGAACAGACTAAAGAAAGGGAGAAAATAATGTAGTACAATTCAGAGAAAAATGTAATTAAAATAAAATTCTCATGTATTCCGGAAAGTGCATCCGTACAGACATGTGCAAGTAAGGCACATACCTGTGTGAGACAAAGCACTAAAATTAAGGTCATCCCTGAGGAGTTGGAAAAAATATTTTCCTGTTTATAAAAAGAATGAAGCTAAACTTCGCAGGAAGAAATGTTAGATCTTGTTGTCTACACGGGAATTAGGTCTTTTTTTAATCCATAAAATACACAGTATCATATAGTGCCTGAACCTTAATTCAAGTAGCTCAACAACATGAATACGAAAATGCCAGGTCCATTTAACTGTGTCCTTTGTCAAATGCCAATAGAGATGGTGACTTTTTATAAATATCCAGTAGTTAAAAATATAAACCACTGTAAGTAGATAAGGCTACATGGGTTGTATTAATGTGAGGTCATTTCACCCATTTATGATACTTATTCTTTGGCTGGAGACACACATTTTGTCCTATCCCTTAAAATAGCCTGTGGGTCTGGAGATTTCTTAGAAAGAAGTCGGCACAGACCTACATCAAAGGAGAGCCCAGAAAAAGCATCACAGCTCCATATCATGCATGAGCTCCAAGGGGGCCTTGGAAATTTAACTCTATGGGATGTAGAGATGCACTTTCAAGAGCACAGCCAAGTTGGGGACTGTTTCATGCCTTTCCCACTGAAGCATGTACATTTTGGAGTGTACCTGAGCAAAAAATCCATTTACAGCTTTTAGCCTTAGCCATGCACCATCCAGTCGAAAACACTTCTCCAGCAATAAATAGCTGAGGCTGTTGTTACTGAAACCTCTACTCGCGCCTGCGAGACTTGTTCTTTCATCAAATTACTTTAGTTTAATTGAGAAATCTATATTCACACAGGGGGCATTAGCATGCTGGGATTAAAATGATGAGCATTTCCACAGGCCTACCTATTTGTATGATAGACTGAAGATTGAATTTTCTTGCAGTTGTGCAACCAAATATAGAAGGATGACAATACAGCATATTTGAAATTCGCCTTGACCACACATGCACACTCTGTGAAGTGCTAAGCAGTTCTGACTCTTTGTAGCCTGTCCTCTTCCTGCTCTTGAATTTTTTATGCCACCTTTAGATTGCTGGGTCTAGATATTACTGCAACATTGTCTGATTTAGGATTTACAACATTTATTGACAGCACGAAAACACACTCCCCCTCATATCTCTATAACTCTTCAGATCCTAATGCTGACCATGATCTCATTACCTATTGCTCAATGTCTAAACCTTGCTGTTTAAGTCAAACAGACATTTCAGGATGATATGTAAAAAGATTTGTTAACATTATGAGATCGATTCACTGCAATGAATTTAAAACAGAGAATGCTTCCTGATGTGTGTCACTACATCACGCACACACTGTTGTTTATAAAACTTACGAGGTTTTACAAGGTCCATCATAAGATAACCTCTAAGCAGAAAAGCAGTTCATTTTGCCTATGCAGAAGAAAAAAGTACGCATGAAAACACACATAGAATTATGAGAAATATTTTAACAGTCATCAGTCCAGCTTTAATTTTTCTGACACACCTCATTAGTGTGCCCATTGCCTTAAACTCTGATTACCAACCTCCGGTGCGAGAGGCAGAGCATTGTCTGAGGGCAGGTCTCTGCCGGAGGCATGGGAGTGGGGAGGTTCTCCTTGGCAGATTGCATGCCCAGCCAAGCAGGGGGTGAGCTGGAGGGGCAGAAATGCTCAGAGATGTCTCTGGAACACAAGCACTGCAGTCAGCAGCTTGGCAGCTCCCTCTGTCCCTCCTGCCATGGGCTCAGCAGGGCTTTCCCAGAACCACCAGTGTTTCCATACCACCAACACCTCTTCTTGCATGAAGAACCCCTCTGGCATCTCCAGCTTGTCAATCGATTTATGATTCTCTTGGAGGATGCTTTTCTTGTCCACTTCTATTTTTGAAAGCCACTGTTGTGACTTGCAGGCAGGTCCCTGACCAACTCCATGATTCACATTTGTCTCTCCTTCCTGTGCTGTGCCCATCAAGAGGGACAGAGCTGCATAGAGGACGAGGCAGTTAACTGTGGGAAAAAAATTTAAAAAATGAGCAGACCAAACTCTATGCATACTGGTAGTCTACCAATTCCCATTCTCCCCTGACCCTGAAGACACAATGGCCCAGAAACATCAGATATTCTCTATTTTTATAATACAAATTATGGTTTGTTTGGGTTAAAAAAATTAACTTGTGTCATCATCTATCTACATGCATGACATGTATGAGACAGTACACTAGTTTTGCTAACATTACTGTTTATCTACCTGGAAATCAGGGACAAATGTACATATATAGAAGTGATAAATGTAGAAGCTCCTCTAGTTTAAATGCTTCTTTGACTTTTCTACTGCTCATGCAAAATTATTTCTGTCAATATTTTAATTTCAGTCGTGAAGGGTGGAATCAAAGATAGAGTGACACGTAGAAAAATTCTTGTCAGCAAACTGATGACTACATACCATAATTAAGAAATAATGTAAAGAATGAAGACGCTTGATATAAACACTGTTTTATTTTTGTGAGTTTAGTGCTAAATAATCAAGGATGAGAAGACATATTAAGAGATAAATACTACAATATTCACTATTGTGTACTATTGTAAGATGCATTATATACATAAATGATCATTTCTGTAATCATAAGAATATTAATGCAACAGCTAATAAATAAAATAAGCACCAAAGGACAAGAATATGACCTTAAAATCCTTACTCAGCTGCCCTATTAACTTTCTGAACACCACTGAAAGTGTGTGTCAGCTGCTTAAATTAAAGGGAGAGTAATTAAAATTACACAAATAATAGGTGACTGGGGTCAGTCTCCATCACCCTATCTCCTATATTTCAGAGTATTTTACATTTTTTTCCATCAATATGCAATCTTAATTTTCCTTACACATCTCTCAGGTACTCCTGGTTTAAAAACAACTTACCATAAGAAGCAGAGCTGTTGACTGATGGTGAGAGCACAGGTTTTTAGGCCATACTCTTAAATCTCTTTCTATAGTGTATCAGGCAAGTCGATTTCTCAGTATCTTTGAGTTTCGTTGTACTTTGGCATCTTTCTTTTTAAACAAGCACTTATAGTAGGAAAAAAGGAAAAGAAGAGAGAAAAATCAGATCTATATTTCAGATCTATACCTAAGATCCCCTTTTCCATAAAGACGGCTTACATATAGCAAATGAGCAAAAAAGTTGGACTCTTATACTCTTCTCTGGGACATTAAAAGTCACGGGTGGAATAGAGAGTGCCTTGATAATAATTCAGACTTTTGTATTTTTACTGTAAAAAGAGTAATAATAGTAATAATCATAATAATAAAAGACTTGAAAAAAGTGAGACTGGGAATTGAACCAGACAAGACAAGAGAAACCAAATGGCAGCAATATCTCTGCATAGGGTCCTGACTGGAAATAGTTCTTTCCTCAGAAAACATTGAGAGGCTTCTCCTAACGCCAAAGCATTTTACAGTCTTTGCTGGAAGTCACTGCACAGGTACAAATTATTTCATAATAACCACGCTGACAATTTATAGGCATTCTAGTATTGTCCGTAAAAAAGCATTTTGGGGGCATGGTCTAAGCATAGCATCTAATGCATGTCTTCAGCAGCTCTTGGAATGCAAGAAATAATTGGAGCTATTTTGTGCTGTTAGTATTATGTATTGATAAGGTAAAGGGGGAAAGGTCTAATGTAGGTATCTGCCTCCTTGACGGGAGCATTCTGCAGCCCGCAGAGGGAGGAGGAGGAGAGGGGAAGGGGCTTGCAGCTTTAGGGACCCCAGTGCACAGGTGGGTTTCACAGGTGCTCACACCAGTTCTGTGCCCTTTCTATTGCAAGGGCAGCGCTGCCCAAAGCATCGGGCATGGATCCAATCCCCTGCAATAACTGTGTGGGTTCACAGAAAACATAAGGAGGGAATGAACAAAGACTGTGATATGAAACTATAATTATTTAAAGCCTTTGCAGTCTCATATATTGACTTGTTAGAGGTAACAATGGATATTTGCCTAATTTTTACTGACCTCAGTCCTACTAAACCTGCTTCATAGCCCCTCTGCGTAATGAAGTCCCTTAATGTTTTATAAAATTCACTCTTCATTAGTGAATTTTATTATCACAATCATAATTATTTTTCCAAATGATTTAGCAGAATTGAAACTATTAGTTTTCTTCCTCTGTAGTCCCACCTGTGCCGGCTCTAGGTCAACACTTTTTTTTGTTCAGGGGGTGCTGTGCTCTGGCTTAGGTTTGTATGTGCTCGTTAAGGCTCTGGTTTCAGTGGAAACTCCAGAGACTTGTAGTGAAGTCCTGCTGCTACGGCTATTAGTGCTGTCGCTCTAGAGAGCCATACAGGACATTTGCTGTATTAGGCCTGAGGGTAAGCACAACTCTCGGATCTGGAAGAGGTATTCTGATCATTGAATGAATAGGAATGATTCATAAAATGAACCCCAAATAAGTAGAAAAGGAATTCTTCCATAATACTGACACAGGAGTCAGAGAAATATGGGTGAACACAAGTAGGGGTTGGCAGAATGGGCTTTAGCAGTTGCATATCTGCTCTCACAGACTATAGCTCTTCTCTTGTCTTTCTTCCTTGAGTAGCATCAGGCGCAAACTCATCAACAAAACTGAAAGTTTTGTCTCAGTAAATCATCAGTAAATCAGAGCATATTAAAAAACCCCAAACAAACCCACAAAACAAAATCAAATACAAAAAAGGCAAGTTACCCCTCTATATAACTATTTTATACTTCATAGCTACTAAGCGGTCATAAATATCTCTAGCTCTGGTAAAATACAAGGGAGCATGGTGTATATACTTAAAATACCAGTATTATTTACTATGTCGCCAAGGCTGTGGGCTATACAAAAATCTGCTGAGACTGAAGATCTACAACAGAGAGCAACGACACATTTGGCACAAAATAAGATTAGATTAAACCAAACAAAATATATTAAGCCATTCTGCATCTCTCCCACCTTCTTTCTGGCTCTGAAATTCTCCTTTACAAGTAACTCCATAGAAATCTTACTCTGCATGATACTGAATTCAGACAGGATCCAGCTATGCCACTTAACCAGCTATTAGAGATGATGGGGAGTCCCTCTCTTTTTGAGAAAATTCAGAAATGTACAACTCTGCCTCATGACAGAAGAGCACAGCAGTGGCTACACACTCCTCTTGACAGAGCAAAGTAAACCTCCCTCCAAATCATGCCTTCACCTCAGGAAAGAAGTAAGAGGCTAAAATACACTCCCTCCCCATACCTCATACCTTGCACGATGAGAGCAATTCAATATAGACCTGCTGCTGTGTAGGGTGGCTTCTTGCAAGTTGGGCCTTGGATGTGCATGCCTGGAGGTCATGTAGGGCCATCAGCATCCAGCTACCTTCTGCACAGCCTTCTGCTTGGGGAAAGCCAGCAGCTCAATGGTAGGGCACTGACTGACAGAAGATCTTTGGTTAGTTTTTTGCTCTATAGGTAAACTTTGGAGGCTTTCCTGAGTGTTTAATTTCTTTCTTCAGGTGGTTAAGGAGAGAGTCAATTTATTCTTCAAATATTACATATGGAGACTAAGTGAGCCAATCCAAAAAAAGAAATTTCTTTCTCTCTTTCTCTTCGCTCTCTCCCCCCGGCCCGGACTTTTCCTTTATCCATCCATTTTCCTTGTATTGTCATTTCTCAGTAAGATTGAAGACAGATGGGAAATGTAGTTTCTTACAAAGTCATGGCTGGTTAGAATGTCACTGAACTCTAAAAGACTTTATTGCGGTCCTCCTAGAAATTGTCTCTCTTCAATATTTTCCTAACCACCACCTTTTTGTGATGGCTGAATTTAGGAAGGAAATTCTCATTTTAAACAGTCTATTTTTACAGCAACTTATCAAACAGTGGCCTTTAGCTGTTGTTCTGTGACAGCCACTCTATTAAAATCCTGATGTAAACAAGTGGAGAAGGTGAACTAGAAGTGCAGATATTTGCACAGCATTACTGTCAGGTAAAATTTTAAAGATAGGTTTTATGAACCCATTATTTGCAGTCAAGGCTTTTGACTACAGCATCTGAAATCATTTAAGTAGACAAAGTGTTTTGTCAAAACATACTGCTGGGAGTCAGTATGTAGCTTCTTTTTATGTAATTCAATTTGGTTTTGTTGTTTGCATGAAAGTGGGATATCTAGCTGGGCAGCAATAGTGATGCTGTGTATGATCACAATATGGTGACTTTCCAGCGTAATTAACGTTAAATGCCTTTTGTTTTCATTTAGTGCCTAATGCATGCATAATTGCAGTGTACATAGAGATCTACCAAGGAAGATGCTTGAGGGCTTTTAAATACAAACAGCAAACCCCAAATATTATATAGTTATCTTCTTAGGAGTAGGAGCTGCACAAGAAAGTATGCCTGCTTTAAAAGCATGAATCTCTGTGTCCTGTCAAGCTTTGCTTGACACACTATTTGAAAGAGATGGGCACTTTAAAAAGGCAGAGCTATTGCTGCTCTTTCAGCCCTGAGCATCCCGTCTGAGGTGATGCTGGACACGACTGCCCTTTGACAGGCTGGCTTGCTATGGCCCTCAGAGCAGTGGTATAAAGGCGGCGTTGTTAGAGCACCGTTTGTGCTAGCAAACCTTCCTCCACCCCAGAACACCACCCTCAGTGGGCTGAGATTGCCTGTGCATGAGGCACCCTTTGAAGAACATAGCCTAAATGTTCACCAAATATTCGCCCACCCGCTTAAGAGGTTTTCCGGTCTGTGTGTTTCCAGTTCCTCTACTTCACCTGGAGCAGCAGCAGGCACAGAACGTGGCCCAGGGATTTAGCAGGAAGTTCAGTAGACCTGAGCCTGTTTGTTGGCTGGGGTTTGGCTGAAGTACTGAGTGGTACCACGGTGTTTATGTGAACTGGCATCATTCCATATAAGATCAACATTTTGGCCAAGCCATACCTCAGAGTATTTTTCATCTTCGTTTTGAATTCCCAAATATACTTGGAGAAAGTTAGGAAATGTAAACTGTAACTGTTCCAAAAGTAATTTCTAAACATACTTCACTTAGCTACTACTGTCAATGGAAACAGTGACGACAAGAGGAAGAGAAGGCATTTAGCTCTTCACATGGCTCTTCTCTATTAGCATATCGGCAGAACAGTAGTAGATAGATGGAGAAATCTGAGGAGATATGAGAAAAAGAAAACATTTCCCAGACAGTAGCAATGGTGAGTGTATGGGGACAAAGATAAGCTGTGCAAAAGTTGTCAGATAAAAGGACAATAACTTGGTGCAATAAGATTATAAGTCTTTTAGTAGATCCTTTCCATCGAGCTCTTCCTTTTCGAACTTCATTTTGATCTGCTACACATCAAAGCCAGACGAATTGTGTAAAATGCTCAGGCATCTTTTGCCCAGACATAATCCTACATCTCTGCACATAAATCAGATCATTAAATTAGTTATTACATAGGGTAGGGATTGAGAAAGCTAACAAAAGGAAGAAAGCCACAGTCGCTAATACACGTTACTAAGAGCTTGTCTACACAACCATGTAATACCACTGTAGCTGCATCAGTTAAGAAAGTGATTGGAACAATCTTCTATGGCGTATGCAGTTTATTTGAAGATAATTCCTACCTTAGTGTAGCATCTCAAACTGGTGGTTTTATAGCAGTACACCCCAGACTAATATTGCGATAGGCCTCCAAAACCCTCTTCTGTGCATCACTTGAGACACACAAATATAATTTTCGTGTATTAGTAGTACCACATTTCAGTCTAGTATTCTCTTCCTTTCAAAATTAGTCCTGGTTGTACCATTTAAACTACAGTGTCTGATAAGCCAATTACTTGGAGCAGTAGTATACCAGCCTCAAGTCCTGTTCTGCCACAGCTGCAGAAGGGGCACTGAAATGGCACGATACCAGCTCCGTTTGGCCCTGATCCAGCAAAGCACTTAAACACCTGTTCAACTTAAAGTATATGAGTAATCCCATAGAAGACAAGATGATAAATTCTTTGAATCAGTACCTGCTTAGATTCATAGACTGTGAAAACAGAAGGGAACATCTAAACATCTTGTCTGACCTCCCGTATACTACAGGCTTTCTTTGAATTCAGCCTTGCTCAGTATTTCCTTTCTTTCAGGAAAAAAACATCCAGCTCTAATGTTTAAATTTTCAATGATGACAAGCTACCACAGATCTACATAAATTGTTTCAATGATTAACAGTCCTCAGCAGGACAAGTTTATACCTTTTTTTCAATTAAGACCTTATGAGATCTTGGGATTCACTGAATATTGTTGTGTTTTTATTCATTTGACTGAAGAGGCTTGTATTACCACATTTCTTTTTGGTATACATGCTTATAGACTGCAATTAAACCAGCCCTTAATTTTAATTTGACAAATTGATAGGCAGTGGTCTCGGAGTTTCTCAATACACAGCAGATTATTTGGCCTTTAATCATACTCCTGTCTCTTCTCAGACTCCTCTTGTATTGTTCTACATCTCTACAAGTCTGGTTTCTGGAATAAGACACACTATTTCAGGAGAGGTCATTGCTCACCATAGAGGCAATAGAGATTACTCCTTATAGTCCCTTTTTTCCTCACCAGGGGTAAGACAGGACCTTTTGGCTTCATGGTCACACTGAAATTTTACACAGAACCATTCTTCACCTGCCAATCCTTTCAGTGTAATTGTTTTCTAGGACAAGTGTAACCTCCTTTAAGCACCCACACACATTCTTTGTTGTTCCTCAGTATATGATCTTACCTTCACTGAAATGCATAGTTTGATTGTGCCCAACTTAATTGTGCCCAAAGTATCCTACAACAGTTTTCATTATTTCTTCATCTCTTATTTATATGCTCTATTCACAGTCTTAGTGTTTTCTGCAACTTATTGTGACTCTTTTCTTCCACATCATTAATTAATATACCAAATAACAGTAAGATTAACAACACAGCAGAAACATCCATACTTGGCAGATGATCCAGCATTTCCAACTACATTTGGAGACCAACATCATGTTTAACCCATTTAATATTTACAATATTATTTTCTAATAGTCAGGTTTTGTAATAAAATGTTGGGTGATATCAAATCAAAGCCCTTCATTTCTCCCTGTATAACATCCTGAAGTTTTCATCAAAAGACACCAAGTTATTCTGATGAGATCTAGGTTTCATTAACAGTCATTGATTGGGTTAAATTATGTCACTTTCTTTGCATAATGCTGCAATCTCAGTATCACTCTATTACTTGCTTGTAATTTCTATATTTTTTAAAATTACTATTATTACTTAAACAGTTTGAGGTAGAAGTGTGGACAACAAAGAAGGGGATCTGCTGTTGTGAACAGAGAGCCCATGGGCTAAAGATCCACCTTAAGTTTAATTTCTGAGAGGTAAGCA
Source organism: Chionis minor (assembly GCA_013398295.1). Lineage (NCBI taxonomy): Eukaryota > Metazoa > Chordata > Aves > Charadriiformes > Chionidae > Chionis > Chionis minor. The sequence goes on along the minus strand of VZSF01002036.1, from coordinate 352,477 downwards.
AAGGTGGGGGGGAGGGAGAAGAGGAAAAAAAAAGCTGTTTCTAAGGCCAAAAATAAAGGATTACAAAGGCCATTTTAATGAAGAAGGGAAAAGGAAGAAAGAAAAAAAAATCATCTATCAAGAAATGCTTCGAAAGACTATAGTACAAAGCACAGAGGGGTTGCTAGGGATGACAGAAGTATATTCAAGGTACTCCTAATGCTAAATAAAAGATTCCAGGTTGAAGGATGAGTGACAGAAAGCAGCACATGAGAGCAAGGCACTAGCCTTGTATAACCACTGTTTCTGTGTAACTAAATAGTAATCATAGTTAATCATGGGTTTACAAAGGAAGAGCAGAAGCCTTAGCACATACACAGTCTGATCTCATGAAATCTATCCACGTGTGTAAGTCATTTCATCTAGCATTTCAGCTTCCTTTCATGCACCCTACCCAGAGACAAATAGGAAGCAACGCCACAACTAACTTGTGCCATTGACAAACACAGGAAAATACTGGAAGTTGGCACAGTGAGGATGTATTCAGCTAAACCTGGTTTCTCTTCTCCCACAGAAGAGTACTTGAAAAAGAAGGGGGAAAAAAGTAGTCTTTGGAGAAGGACAGTTTTAACAAGATCTTTTCTGTTTGCTCCATCCCCCTGTGAGGGTTCAGAGCACTGGAATTTCTGCGGGCCTCTGTTTGAAAATAAGGGGCTAATGAAAAGGTATGTGCATGGCTTGCTACCCTAAACTAGTCCTCCTAGAATATCCTGGGATTTGCCAAAGCACTAAATGACGTTGGCATAGAACACTTTAAGGGAAAAGTCACCTTTTATTCTTTGCTTTTCAGTATTTAGAAATGTAGCTTCAGTTTCCTTTGTGGTTTTTGTATAAAGGAAATTCATTTTGAATAGAGATGGGTCCATTTCTTTAGGTTTGATCTCAATGGATACTGAAGCTGGACTGCTGCGCCTTCCAACTCTTGCAATTTCTGGGGGAAGAGAGGGCAGCTGGGTTTAGATGAAGAGGACAGAGGAATAGTGAAAAAAGAAATATTTAACATGGAGAATCTCAATTGCTGAGAAAAGCAGAGTTAATGTAAGGCCTAACTATTTCTATGAGGAATAGGTACAATTAGAACTTTTCCTAACATGCTACTCTGTCTAATTTATTTTCAAGTCAACCAAATCCTGTGCTGTAGTGAAACTTCCTCACAGCCATTTTAGTCCATGAATGTATTGTGTGCTCCATGAAGGTCAACCCGTTTAGATTTCCAGATGTAGGCAGGACATTGCAGACACATAGTTCCAGGGAACGCATGCTGCTCAATGGAGAATCGTGTCCTCAGAGATCACAGGTAGAGTCTTATTTTGCATACATCAGCTCTGCCTTTGGATTTTTTTTTTAGTCATAATGGTTTTTGAGATACATGGTAGAAGCACAAAAAGCCACTGCTGTTCAGGGAAGTTCTGCATGTGCTCAGACACCTTTTCTTTCTCTGCTTTGGATCTATTCCTTCCCCAGCGGTAAAGCATAGTGGGGAATCCTATGATGATAGAAGCAGTCGATACCTTTGTAAGAACAGAGAGCTGTCTTTAGCACATGTATGCCTTTAGTTCAATAAACAACCTAGGTCTGCACCTAATTTTCTACTGAAGGATCTAATACCAGCAGAGAACATTTGCAGCATGGTACAATGCTAGTCTTTTTAGCTAGCCACGTCCTTGACTGCAGTGAGGCTTTTTCTTCCTGCTAAGATGGAAGGGGGGGAATTCTGTCTTCCGTGACTTAAACTGATACTTTTTTTATAACACAAATAATTTTCTACCAGGCTCGAATACTTGATACCTAAATAAAGGAAATAGCTTAACCCACNGGGGAGGGGAAGGGAAGGGAAGGGAAGGGAAGGGAATAACCAAAAGAAGACTTTGGGGATCAGATTCCTGGCATTAGTAAATCAGCATAATCATTTTGGGTGCCATAGTTCACAGAAATAGGGTAATTTTTTCTGAATACCCTCAGTCTAGCAGGTAACTTGCTGAGAAATTGCAACACAAATTCTGATGTTGTCCCAAGTGTCCCTGAGAAATTAAGACATGCTCAACATTTTTTAAAATGGACAGCCTGTTTCTGGCTTTGTCTGTGCAATTTTACAAGTTTGGGAGAGGGCTATTCTTTTGTACCTAATGTTGAAATTCATCCTAAATATCTTGCATCTCTATTACCTATTGACTGTGGTGAAGGAAAAGACATTTTAAGAAAATATGTTTCAATGACAGAGCAAAATAAACAGTGGAACATATAACTGGTAACTCATTAAATAAGAAGTCCATGCTTTTATCTGGCTCTTCAAACACATTTTAGGCACTTCAACAAGATTAGAAAAACACTTTTATGCCAAAAAAGAAACTCCTTTAATCACTTCTCTTCTAAGAAGATACCTGCATGAAAAGAGGAGAATTAACCTCTCTGCTGCCACTAGTCCTTTTACTGCAAAAAAAGCATTTGTAACATTTCTAATCCATTCGGTTCTGTCAGATAGAAACAGCTATGTTTTCAGAAGCATTAATCATACAGGAAGATATTTTCAAGCATGTATCTTGCTGGGAAATTATTAGTATGCACTAGACCATCATTAGTCTACTCTAATGGAACAGCAAGAGCCCCAGTTTTCCCAAGTGCCAGACACAAGGCCAGCTATCACATTCTTTACGGTCCAAGACTACTTTTGTTTTTGTACTTTTATTTACCCTATTGTATTACAGAGAAGGGAAAATACACTCAAAAACTTCTAGCTGTAACAATTTAGAGAGTAAATGAAAGCCAACAAGGAGAAAAGGGGTGATCAAATAAGAGTCACCATCAGATGTGTGCAGCCCACTAAACTAGGTACAAAATAACTTCTGCAGTGTAAGGTGACAAAACAATTAAATGATGTGGTCAAAACCAGAAGCAAACCAAAATATATACATACATATATAGCCATATTGAAGCATTAGACACAACTCCTAAGGCTGGATTGTCCCCATGAGTGCTTCTGCAATTACATCCAAAGGTGTAACAAAGGAATGAGATCATACAGCTTTTGGGTGGTTTTGTTGGGACTCTCTTCGGGATCAGCTGAAAGCCTGAACGTCAGGCAGGGGGAAAACCCTTTCACAGGCTAGATCTCTCTGTCCTATTCCCCAGCCTTGAGCCTGACCAAGGCCAACCTCCTGCAGATGGAAAGTTCAGCTGTTGTGCCACCTCTTTTCATTCCTCAGTGGAAAGAGGCAAGGTGCTGATGGAGGAAGGTGATGACCTATTTCAGCAAAGAGCATTCTTTACCACCTCTGCTGCTCCCACCAGGTGGTCTTAATGTGGTCGTAGAAGATGAACTACCTGCATCTCTCATTTTTTATTTTTTAGGTCCTGTTTGTGAAAACTGGTATAGATAAAATAAACCACGACTTGAGGACTATACCACATCTTTTCTGAAAGGCAAAAGCTCTTTTAAATTGTTCTCATTGTTTTGAAACTACTCTTGCTTTTCTTGCTCCCAAAATGCAGTGAAGTAAGACTACGTTTTAGTCTGCTCAGCCCCATCAGCATTGCCTTCACATCCCAGCAGGTATCCTGCTCATTTTTGGGTTTCTCCAGACAGTAGGTAAACTTCTGGATACTTCTCTGACTTATAAGAGGTGTGCTTTTGATGTTTGCCTACAGAAACCTTAAACTTGGGGTCCTCCTATTATTTTGTCCAAAAAGGCAAGGCATTGCAGTCACAGGAGATGTTATTGTGGAAATGACAGAGTATGTTCAAGGGCAGTGAATAAGTTCCCTTTCAATAAAAGCACACATTATGTCCAAGAACAGTCAAAAGGGTTAAAATACAATCTTTCCAGATAAGTTTCTAGCCATATCAGGCTCAAAAAGTCAAAAGATTTGAAAGCTATTAGTACTTCTGTAGATCATCCTCTTCCAGACGCTCTTTTTTCTTTTTTTTTTCCTTTAACTGACAGGTTGCAGTTAAAAATTAAAGTAAAAAGAGGCCCTCTTTTTGCTACATACTTTTAATGGAACTGAAGCCAAAATAAGTCAGACTAAATTATGGGAGTAAATGACCTCCTGGGAAGTATAATACCAAATTCCAAAGAACTGTAAAGAGTTTCCTTTGATCTTTTTAGCTTCACAGCCTGAAATTCAAAATCTGTATTTAATTTTAGATTGCATATGCCAGCTTTTAAGTTTCCTTTCTAACATGATATATCATTTTAAATGATAGGACACCTTTAACTTGTATTTCTTGAAAATGCTGACTATCCTTTCTTTATTCTTTTACACTATAAAAACAGATATAAATATTACTAATTGCAAAAATAATTTGGGGTTGGGTGCTGTAATGGATAAACCATTGACCTTCACTTAAGAGACTGTGCCTTCAAGTTCAACCTGAGTTTCTAAGTGAAATGACTTTGATCTGAGACACAAGTAACTTCAGTTCAATGCCCTAGAGGATATAGATCTAGAAAAAAGGACAAGCTGAGCACTTCACTATATATTCCTGTTAAAATTTAGGAGGTAGACAAAGGATGCTATTTTTCAAATGTGGTATAAAAGGCCTATTTCTTTCTATGGCCACAGAGTCACATTGCAAGGACTGTGTTCCTAAACCAGAAATCTCAGAAGGCACAACAAGCTGTATTAGCTGTTGGCTGGAGAATTCTCTGACCTATGCACTTGAGCACAGACTTGCGATACGGGCAGCTGGAATAATCTCCCTCTTGAGTCCAGAAGTGAGTCACAAAACTCTTTATGCCTTATGCATTATGAAAGAAGCCACCTTTCTTGAGGAAAAGTAGGTTGGAGCAGGTTGGCTGGAAGCATAACAGCTGCTAACCGCTGAACTTATACTGGAAAAGCTATAGGAAAAGTGCTTACACACAATGTGTTGTTATGTTTCTATCTGATGACGAGCCAAACAAAGGTATAAATACAGTCCAGAATTTTGCAATATAATAGCATTCTGAATTGGATCTTGGAGGAATAATTTGTAATGCATAATTTATTTGCTGAATTTAGTTTCTTCTGTTATTTTTTAAATGGAGGGACTGATTGATAAAAATTGCCTCAGATTATCTGGAGTTATTTAAGCTATATACAGATAGTTCCAACTGACTAGTTAAATTACATGGTTTTGTTTCCAGATTATGAGAACCAACCAGTGAACCAAGCCACCCCAGTCCCTCAGCACTTCCTATATGTGAATACCTGGCACAAATGTAGCATTTTCTTTTCCATGAATACACAAACACAATAAGGTGCTCCGCATTTTCTGCAGTTTTGAAAAGGTGGAGCCGTTTTTGACTGTGTAGAAGAAATGGTCTTGAAGCAAGAGGCTGAACTTTCTGGGGTCAATCACTACAGATTTTAATCCAACTCTTACTTCTTATCACATCCCACCCCAAACAGCACTTACTGTTACCTTCCTTCTTCCTAGTGAATTGTTGGCAAGTCATCCAGCTAGTCTGGGAAAAATAGAAGAGATCAAATATATACAAAATAATTTTGAAATCGTATAACCTCAGAAAAATAGCAACGGCAACATTTGAGCAGAACAATGAACTTAGTCAATGTAAAATTGGGTTGTGCATAGGCCCTTTCACTCACCGACAAGGTAAAACAGACTGACGTGCTTTGAGGCTGTGGTTACTGATAAGAAATGTCATTTGTAAGCCTTTTTACTCCCAGCCAAAGTGGAAGCAATTAAAATATTTAGAAGTAGCCTTCTTCTCCCCATCCTCGCAAGAAGCTCATCTGGACTTCCTTAGCAGTAATCCTACCTGCCACACTTCTGGAGAGAGAGACAGACCAAAACCAGCACAACCCTGGAACACCTCAGTGACAGGAGTTTGTACAAGTTGGAGAAAGTACAGTTAATTGGTACACTGTCCTGTGTCTGCCCAACAGGTTCAGAAAAGAATATTGTTGCCTTACGTTTACTTGTTTGTGTAGTTTTGATGGTTTTTCTGCTCATTTCTGCTCACTACAGTACTTTTTTTTTCACAAAGTTCTAATGATAGAACCAAGTTATATGGAGTAATTAATTTAGGAGGACATCTGAAAACAAAATTACCAATTCAAAACCAGGATCAATTCAAAAGGATCAGGATTGTCTTGTGCCGATAATCTCTTGGATCTCTTTAGGCCATCAGCAAAGTTCTAAACTTTCTCAAAGTTTGGGATATTCAGGTCTCAGTTTTACCTCACCTTAACTCTGTAATGGATACTAAAATTTATTGATTCGAGCTTTCTTATTTCTAATATTACAATACCAGTCAGCATTCACATAAAGCTTAATATTTACCCCATCAGAAGCCAATTTATGTTTGTTAGGATTATATCTATGATTTTAAATATTCCTGAAAAAAAAAAAAAAGAAAAAAAAACCACAAAGAAACAACCCAAATCTCTGATTTTTATTAGAGAACTATGAAAAAGAAACTCCAGGCTCAAGGTTGGTTAAGTGATCTGTTAATTATAAAAGAGATACATTTTTACCTATTAATCCTACACATGAAAGTTTCATTCCCATGTAAAACTGGGTGCAAATTAATTTCAAATGCAAAAGCACATCTGTCTAACATTCCTGCACATAAGCATTTTCATGAGCTTGATGGGTAGTTTTATGACCAGCTGAGAGAAGGAAACCGAGCTGGGGATCAGAACAAACTCCCAGTGAAAGTGCTGGTAGGCATTTAAAACTTGAGCAGACAAAGCATTCCAGAACACATTGTGGTTTTTAAGGGAAAGGAAAAGAGATAGAGAAAATCACATTTAAATTGTCTGAACAAGCTCCCTACTGAGAGAAAGGCGGATGGATATTACATATATATAAATATATATATTAGCAGAGCAACAGATTTGACACTATCATGCCTCGGTTCCCCACTGCATACACAATTGTCTTACATCTGGTACTCAGGTGGCGCCTCTCACTGAGACTCAGGCTCCAAGACTGACGGAGAGATCATGGTTTTTCATAATTTGTATCTACATTCTTAAACAAATAGCTACTGCACTTTTAACAACACTAGGCAAACAATAGCAATATTGTTCTGCCCTACAGGAGAACCTATGTGTTATCTAAAATATTTTCTTTATCATTTTTACACATATTTATTTTTTGAACCATTGCAAAAGATTTTTGACAAATTGGTAGATGACGACTCCACAGTGCTAAGCAATCTTCGGCTCTTATTGGCAGCCAATGAGTCTTTTGCTCTGTATTGCAGAGGCATCAAACACTTTGGAGCTGTAAAGAAACATGAAAGCATATTAACCACCGTTTTCACCCTCAACTATTTCTCTCACATCCCCCAATTATTTTAAATTAAAGATTGGTAAATTCCTTCGCTGTGAAGCATGTAGAATTTTACAGTTACATAATCTGATGCAGTGTCAGTCCATGACACTTTCATTATTCTATTTTTTTCTGAACTTGTTCTTGGTTTCATGTATGTAAATGAGGAGAAAGAACTGTCTCGTCTCTGATAGTTTCAGAGTTCTTTTGATCCTCCTCGGGGTGCGAGTGCACGTGTTTGTACACACACTGGTGTGATGGAGTTACCGGCTCAGCCATGAGAGCTTTTAGGTGTTGAGATAATGCAAATAATAAAAAAATCAGAGTCAATTTATGTCCTTGTACGGGCGGATGTCTAATTAGTATTCAAAAGGCATTACTTTCAATTGGATGCAGGAATATATATTGTATGCCAAATATGTGATTCATTACTAACACAATATAAGTAATGGACTTGTTTATTTGTTTGCATTTAATTTAAAAGAAAAAGGTTTCTGACCATCCCTCTTCAAGATGGCATCAAGCTGTCGTCCCAGAAAAACCCCACACACATGTTTATTGAAATGAGTTTCACGATAGGGTTTGATAAGTTGGAGGGCCATTCTCTCCTTGTGGAGCTAATGTATCTCCCATTACCATTAAATGGTGTTATATGTGCATATTAAGGGAAGAATATTAGTGATTAATAACAACCCACATTTTCCAGTGTGCTGAACTCTTTCAGGAACCAGTGAAGGTCCTGAGAGCTGCCTAGTTTAGCTAAACTGTACCTTAAATGAACATATGTTTTACAGCAGATCTTTAAATAAACCCAGTGGATTCGGTGATCATTTCAAGGTCAGTCCAGTGTTAACTTTTGACATACAGAAATGTAGCTAAGTGTGCTTAAGAGTAAGAAATGGTATTTATTTCAATGCTAGCAAATAGTGGTGGTTGGTCTGTCTGCAGCTCCCAAATTAGGCCGTTTTAGCACTCAAAAGCACTGTAGATTTTTTTTTTTTTTTCACCTACTGGTTAATGATATTAACTAGTCATTTGTTCCTGAGAAAAGAAGGAAAAAGATGTGTGTTAGGCTCATAGTAACTTCAATTAGTTGTTAGCAAAAGGTTTTATCCTGGTAGCAAAACCAGAAAAAAAAATCTTTTAAATTAATTTGAAGATGCCTACATTTAGAGAATGGCATTGCTTTAACAGGGCTATGCAAATGAGTCCAATTTAGCATCTTGTATTCAGCTGGAAACCATTGCTAAATGATCGGGATAGCCAGTCACAGATATTAAAATGAATTATATCTAATCTGAATTTTAGTCACGCTACATTAACTAATAGAAAGTTATTAACATTTCAAGAGAAAAAAAGCTTTTGCCTGCAAAATTAACAGTGGCTGAGATGTGACCTGTGAGCCATGCAGCCTGATCACTGTAATGACAGTGTAATGGCATATTTACATTAAAATCTCTGCAGCTAATATGTGATTCAGAATTGGACGTTAAGTCGAGGATTATTTAGTCTGGCCTGTTGGCCTTTCTCTAAGTAGTTTTTTTTTACTTCAATACAAATCTGAAACTTTTCATTTCATGACTATTTATGTGACTAGTTTCTATGGCTATGTCTCTCCATCTTTACATCAGCTGCTTTATATGGCCAGCTTACTCTTTCATTTTTCCTTTCCTTTTTCCAATATATTTATCATTTTTTGCGGGCATGTACAACTTCAAGAAACCCACATGAGTTGCAAGCCAGTCAGGAAAAGGGAAATGTTTTTCTACTTCATTTCTACTGCTAATTTGCTTCAAAAGGCAGTATGTTTTCATGTTTTCCTTCCTACACTTTTAAAATATACAGAACTCTGGGAAAAATGGATAATTCAAAAAAAGGATAGAAGAAAATGTGTAATTATAAAGCTATTCTTATCCTTAGCAGGCAATGACAACCTGCTACAGTTTCTCCTGCCACCAGCTCATTTCTACCAAAGCAAAGGCTTTACAGTTAAGGACGTGATAATGTGGCAATTGTATAATCTATAGCATTTGTTAAATATGTGGAATACTTGCATCTATAAATTTGTTTGGTTCATTATTTAAAAGACACAGCAACATCACACACACACAAAAGGAGAAAATGCAATGAAATTAAGAATCTAACTGGATAAAATTATAACTTTCATTTGATAATCAGAGCATTATTCAGAGAAGTCCAGTTTAAAGATGAGCTTGATTAAGCTTGCGTTGGTTCTTTGTACAAAACAGGATATTTTCATAAAGGCTCAGACTCCAACTGGACCTTCAGTGCTGGGAAAAAAGCTGGATACATTTTATTAATGCACCTTTTTTTGTAATTTTAGTACTTAATTTTTGCATTAAATATGAGTTTCCTTGCCATTTTCTATGAATCTATAGGCAGATATTATTTTACTGTAGGAAACATTTTTTTATTTTTAATGAAAACTCAAATAAAATGATAAAGCTAAAAGCCAAAAGCAATAATTAATGACCAAAAGCATATACCGTATACATTGCAGATCTGTGAATGTATTTACATACAACCCCAGACAAATATATAAGTGCACAAATTTTATCCAAAATAAGGAATATAATTGTCCCATAATTAGGTGTTCAACACGATCAGTAGTATTATGAATTTTTCACTTGCTGTTCTTTAAACTTTAAATGAACACACAGAGCATCATGTGACTCAACTTTTTCACTGGTTTTTGTTTTCTATTTACAAAGGATATGTGCTGCACTTCTGCTTCAGCCTAGACATATGTCAATCACATAATAGTCATGATATAAATGCCATCTCACCTCCATTTCCCAATTAGAAAAAGAGAATTAATATAGGGACATCTGTTTGACTGACAAATATCTATGCAGATAAAGCTCTGTGCACAGATTTGTAATAAACACAGGTGCTTTGTTTACTGCAAATGTACAGCTTCATCATATTTCTGAAATCTTTATTATGATGCAGTCATACAATAAATGCTGATTGAAGAAATAACTAGAAATTTGATCTGATATAACACGGTAATAAGCTTAACTTCATTTGATACTTCTGAAATCTCCTAACATCTGAATTTTCTGTTCAAAATGCACAGATCATACTGAGCTCAGAGAGGAAGATGCCCGTCTTTGTGGTCCCAGGTGGACCACAGCTGCTTCAGGCCCCACAGCAGGTAGATTCTGATGTCAGTGGGACCAAAGCAGCTTCCCTGATATTACGGGGCTGCCACTGAGACTTTTCAAAGGCACCTACTTTTTTCCTCTTATCATATTTTGGACATAGTCAAGTACCTGTTAAAGCCGTACCTATTGTGCAGCACTTTCTGCTGCCCTTTAGAGACATATACCACTGCTGAAAATTAGACCAGCCCTCTAAAAATAATACCAGAGAATTAATCTTGGCTATAGTTGTAGGACTGAGTTGTCCCTTTTGCCCACAACCCTGTGTGAACACCTCCATGCCCATGCCCCCAACCCAAGCAGGGATGTGAAATGCTCTCTCAGTATTGTATTTGGCTTTAAAAATGGTATGTCCCCAGTTTAGTTCGGGTTCCTTTTTGGTTTTAGTTTGCCTGCAACAATTGCTGTCATTAATATTACCAATCTGAACATTTGCTGTGCAAGAGCCGGGACCATTTTTCACACTACCAGGGCAGCACACTTTTATTTCTATAACTGCCTCAGTGGTATTGTTACATTTAAATTTAAAAGGCATTAATTAGCTGGAAAGACAAAGCATGTAAAAATGAAACTGCAAAATTGTTGATCTCCAGATTGACTAGCAGTATCTGTGGGAGAGTAGGAGAGCTCAGGAAGACAAGACAGAGAGGCATCTACACAGGATTGGGCTGGAGACTCAAAGATAGGTTGGGTTGTTTGCCTGTGCTAACCGTCTTCAAAGCTCTGAACAGGTGTGGCTTTAACAGCTGGTTTCATTTTTCATTTTTCATTATAAAATAGAATAAAAGTCAAGGATGTTGAGCTTCTTTTTGAGAGAGGAGACTGGAAAGATAAAACCCTACTTAGTTAGGTCTGAAATGTTTTCAATGTCAAGTGGTTCTCAGAGGACCTCACTGGAACATGGACTTCTGAACCAGCCAAGGCAGGTCACTGGGAATTCAGCGGGCAAGAGCAAGCGTCTGTCAGTAAGGTTCATCTCCATCCTCAGAGCCACCCTTTGAAAGCAGAAGTTTTCAGGGTCTGCTGGTAATGGTGAGAAAATTCCTTTTATCACAGAGAAAGGTTCATTGGTGAGCCCCCTTCTTTAGGAAAATTAGTAGATTCCTATACTTCATTAACAAAAAAACTCTCAGATGTCAAATGCTGAACTAGCACTTACAGATGATCCCCTGCTTACAAGTTTCACTGCCAATAAACAAACTGCCATCAAAGGAATTCTGCTGAATATTTTGCTTGTGATTAGACAAGACCATACAACAATGAACAGTCACAAACTCACTACTTTCTTTCAGGTGCTTCATGGTTCACATACCAAAAACATGCCAGGAGACAACGTTGCTCTTTGCCTTTGCTGTGGGTACAGAACGATTTGAAATTAGATTAGCTCTTGAGATGTGGCTTTAGCTATTTAGATAAGGGTATGTGCCTGCTTTGGTGACAAAATATTCGAGGAGGCTCACAAACACGAGAGAGACATTGTGTTGCTTTCTGAAAACTGCATGGACCTCACCTACCTCCTTACTGTGAGCGCTATCTGGGAAAGCTTGTTACTGACCTTACTACATGAGACCCGATTTCTCCCCCTGCCCCTCCTTCCAGCCATGCCCTATGAAATTTGCAGAAGACACTATTCCACTGATGTCTTCTGAAGTGGTTTTGGTGTTACGTGATTTTCAGATCCTATTGGGCTGCCCAAGCTAGAATTTAAACTCTGTTTTCCTGCATTTTTGGGATGGTCCTCTCACATTGCACTTCAGAAAATTTCCCAGAACTTTTTTTGTTCTGAGAAAGTTCCTTTCCCGTGTTTCTTCACAGAATGAAAAGGAGTAAAATATACAGACGGAAGGCTAGGGAGGTAAAAGGATGGAAAGAATTCCCAACTAACAAAGAGAAACAGTTCTACTACTGTCTTGAAATTTCTGTGATAGTTTGGAGAACCTGTGTAAGTCCAACATTTTTAGGACATGATGGTCATCTTTACCATTTTTTATTTTGTGACAAGCTTGCTTTTCAATGGCTTGATTTTCAACACCAAAGAACTATCAATAAATATCTATATAATGATAATGCGCTGTGGTGCACATAGAGCAGGTTCTTCATGGTTATCTGGAAAAAGATGCCATCTGAAGCTATCAAAAAGTCTTATTTTCAATAACTCTATTGAGTCTTTAATGGACTCCCTTTTAAACTACTTTTGCCTTTTCTAGCATTCATTAAAGAACGTACTTGAATGCTCTCTTTACCCCTACCTCCCCATAGTTGCTCTCCAATGCTTCCTATATTCCTTTATTGATTAAAGCGTTTCCCCACCATTTGTGACAAGCTCCATTCTCTGCCTATGCATCTCTCCCCAAAGCCTCTCCAAGACTTTTCTGACACAATGCTGTACACATAAAACAATCCTTCTGAGAAGTCAAGCAAACAGCCTAAGCCTGTGAAGCAAATGATCGGTTCACTCTCCAGACCTCTGCTAAGTATAATTCCCATTCTGAAGCGTACAAAATCTGCAAAACCCCAAGCCAAAGGTTAAATAGCCTGAAACTTTGGACTGCCACTAGCAGCCAAAACTAAGCAATACACATCCAACCTTATGTGCCCATGTACTGGCCTGTGCTCTTGTGAATGCTGAGCTGTGTTGGGTTTGGGATATTTTTTTGCTTTTGGCTAGCTCCTCAGCTGCTCTGTCCACTAATTAAGATTGTAATTTCCTTCAAACACACTCTTTTACAGATTCTAGTACCATCAGCCTTTGGCCTGATTGCTAGCTCTTGTTGTCACATCAGTCATATATAAAAAAATGGCAAATCATACAATCAGATGCTTTCCTTATCTTACGTGAAACTTGCACTTTAGTTTTCTCTTGGTTGTTCCTTAATTCTGTTTTTCAGTGCTGGCACTCAAGGGCTAGGCAAGGATATCACAGATTATCTGAGCTACATAACAGGGAGACTCTTCTAAATCACGCAGCTGAACAGATCGAAGTATTATAAGCATGTGGAAAAATAATTCATAATTTACATAGTACAAAATGCCTTATGACCATTGTGGACTAGCCTTGCAGAAAAGAGAGGGACACAGTGATTAAAGAAATTGAAACTAAATGTCAGCAAGCTATTCACTTAACAAATAGCATCCTAATTCCTTCCTGGCTTTCTATGCTGTCATTGTAGCCATATAAAACATAGCTTCTGCCCCCAAGAGATTATAATTTCTGTAGAAAACATGAGAATTCAAGTAAGAAAAGACAAAGCTGGAAATAGTTGGGGAAAAAAAGCAGAGTCTTGTGCATGTTCTGTTCATCCCAGAATTCCTACTGGGATCTTCTCCTTCCTTTAATCAGATGGGGAAGAAGAGGAGAGTCAGGAAATTTGCAAGCAATGTTAAGGACCAACACCTTTTGTTGCTGGGCCTCAGCTAGAAAATATCTGTTAAAGCCAAGAGCTTGACCCCATGGAGCCATAGGAGAGAAGGGAAACGAATGATCCATCAAGTCATGCAATTGCCATCTCTGACAGACTCTTCAGCTGTGAAGAGTCTACAGAAACTGCCCCGTTGGTACCATCTCCAACAAACTGAACACTTAAAAGGAACAGCCCAACAGATAGATTACAGTATGTTCCTAAAGAGGGAAAAGACAGCAAAGACAGTGTGAAAATTCATTCATAGTCATAAATAGTCCCTGGCACGTTCCTGAGGAGGAAAGCCCCACCCCAAACAGTTGCATCCATGAGTTCGAGTTTAAAAAAAAAAAAAAAAAATCTAATAAAAGCAAAGAACTTCCACGCTTTGCTCCCTGCAATGCTCACTCTTATACTACCTCTAAAATCCTTCTTTCCAAACCAAACTTCTGAGCGCAAATCCTTACAACAGTCTCTGGTTCACCATCTGTGTCATGCGTCGTTTCCCCTCTGCCCGTACAAAGCATCTGTAAGTCATAGTTCTATCAAGATCTTGGCTCTTCAGTAAACACAGCCCAGTTCCTTAACTGGTTCACCGTTCTGAACAGGCACACGGAAGTGACCAAAATTAACTTAGGACATGCTGTATGCTTGAATATTAAAATCAGCAAGCTTACAACTCTCATTAATGTAACATAAAGGTTCTAATGGTCTGTTGGTATATTCATAATACACTTGACTTAAAATACTTTTGACTTGGAAGCACAAGATAAAGAATACGGTAACACAAAATAAAACTATATAAAATAGCTCCTCCTCTAACTCTTGAATGAATTCCTACGTGTCCCACACAGTATAATTTAGATGTGCATTTGCAAATTGTATTGATCAGCTATGTATCTCATAACATTTATTTCTTCTGTTGTTAAATTTGGGCCATTCCCAGTGTTGCTCGACAGCACAAATATAAACAGCAAATACAAACTTTTAAGCTTAAAATTTCTTTAAAAATACAATTTGACTTTGACCTTTACAAGGACACTTCATATAAAACTAACTCACAAACATTTCAGTCCTAAAATGTTAATGCATTACAAGGTTAATTGCTCTTATTAATCCGTTAAACAAGAACTGTATGCCCTTTCTTATATTAACCATTATTTGCTTACTTCATTCTTATGTCCAAAGTCCAAAAGCTCTTATCTTTGTTACAAAAACTAACAAAATGTTCGTTAGATAGATCTCACAATTTCAGTTGGTTTCTATTTGTGTGCCTTCATTAGTACTACAAGTCTTAGCGTAAAATAAACATGTGGCAAAGAGGGTGGTCAGTAGTTTTTTGAGATCACTTGCTGGAGCAGTTCAAGTCAAAGAGGCTAACATATCTCTTCTTTAGTTAAAAAAATATTTCTTTTTTTTCCCTTGCCTGTGATTTGAGAACAAGAGAGGAGATTTTTATGTGCATATATGTAGCAATGGTAAGCAGCTGTAAAAACCTCCCACCCTAAAGATTGATGAATATATGTTTCATTAGCACCAGCACATCTGAAAGACATTTGACACTTTGGAAGACCAACTATGGTTCTTTAAAATGCCTCAGACGAAATGCCTCATTATTTGATCTTTAATGGCCATCTTAGGAGCCTCTAGTACCTTCTCCATTTAAAAATTTACAAAACTTTAGGTTCTGAATATGCCTGACCACAGTCTAAATATTTATTTTTCTAGGATATTTGGAACTCTACTTGCGTGAGCAGATGTGATATCTGCAAGAGAAACATTTGAAAAGCCTTTCTGAAATCTTTTTTAATTCCTCCATTCTGTTTGTACTGGTTTTCTATTTATGACTTTAAAGACTCACCACACCCTACGAATATCAAACAATAGATAACCACAGAGCAAATACTTTGTGGCCATCCCATGCCATTTCCACTGAATGGCTGTTAACAATGAGCACATCTGTAAGGTTCAACATCTGCAAGGTTCAACTCTGTCTGTGGGTGGAGTACAAAGAAATCCAGAGGCTGAACCGAGTGCATAACTACTTCCTAAAAATAACATTTTCTCAGCGCTTCTAGGTCTGACGCAGCCCTGGATGGAGGCCATCCACCCAACGCTTGTAAAGAAAGAGCTCTCCTCCAACAGGGCGTGTATCAGTGGTACGGGTGGAGGGCCCTACAGGATGCTTGTCTCACACCCCTGGAGAAAAGATTGGCCTCCACTAATACATGTGGTAGCACTGAGGGCAGGCAGGCAGGTTTCCATGCAGACTCAGGTAAGCTCAAAGGCTTTTGTCCATTCAGAATGAAAAGTACATTGTACTTGACAATAAACCTGCCATTTGAAACCTCAGGGGTTTTAATCTTATAAATAATAGAGTTCAGAGAAGAAGGGTTTGCAAGTCTGCATAGCGCTGCCTGGAATTCAGATTTATGTAATGCACTCATAGGAACGTGGTGCTGAAATGCATGCAAGTGTTAGGGCTTTTGAGATTCAACGCCTATATTGCACAAAAATATGCAATGCAACACTAATATTTCTGTCTGTTATGCTATTTTCCCCAGCTGCTATAGGAACATCCATCAGTCAATGGCAGGTCAGAGCTATCCAGCCCACTGCATGCACTGACATAGCTTTTTAGTTTCTGTTGAAGAACCTGTTAACAAGCATGATGTCCACAGCAGAGGAAACTCTTTGAAATCTGAGAAATGAGCCAAAGAAAGTGCGCATTACTAATCACATACAATAAAATCATTTTCACTCGTTAGGATTGATAGCTACTCTTTCTTTGTATATACCAGCCTACACATTTTAAGAAAATTAGAAAACCGGGGCTACTATCTTTCTTGTATTGAACAAGGGTTTGAAAACATTAGTTTATAAAGTATATAGAAAAAGCTATGGTTTAGACATATAATAACAAAGAGTGTGAATTTTGAATTATTCTTCTTCACGCATCAAAAGAAAAGTTGTAGTACTTCTACTGCAGAATGAATTCATCCCTCAAATGCATTCAGGAATCAAAAATAATTCCTACTCTTTTAGGATGTGAAAAATTTATTTGAAAATATCAGCAGCATAAAAAAAAATCTGTTAACTACATTGTGGGATAGCTTTGTCTGGCAAGTGCATTCACAAAACTGGGAGTATTTCTTTAGCACCTTCCACTTTAAAAATCCAGAATATTAAAATGGCAAGCATGAAGCTAACTGTCAGCCCATGCAGTTTCACTGTGGGGAGGTTATCACATGCAGCTTTGCCGCGTTATTCATTGCTTGCAGCTCTTCCAATCAGATAACCTTAACAAACATGGCACTATCAATTGCCAGATGTGGTACATGCTATGCAGCGCGTAGTTTTTGACAGACTAAAATGGATCTGAGAATTCTTCTCTTTCTGTTATCAACCATCAGACACACTATGAGATTCACAAGGAGTATCTGGAAGTGCTGTCAAGTGCCAATTAGTGATGTTGCTGACCCAAAAGATAAAGAAGACTGTAGAAGAAGCAGCCCAGTATAATTCTCCACTCCAGTGTCCTTAAAGTGGACTATCGTTTATGAATGTACTCCTGCAGATGAAAGGGAAATAGGAGGTCAGTGGTTCCTGTCTTCAACAATCTTCTGCAATCTTCTCATAATGAATTGTAAATAGTATCACTATCAACCTGCTCTTCCTGTGCTGGAAAGCAGTGTGAATGGCTCAGCAAAGCCAAACACTGATTATATTGTTTCTCGGGACACAGAGCTGAAGGCCACGCTCTGTCCTCCATGTGTCATGCCGTGTGTGGGTCCACATGACTGGAACTCACCCTGGACTCTGGCAGTGCCCTTTGTGACTCACCATGTCCCCCCACGTCCCCCGTGGCCATGTGGTACGTTCATACCACGCAGCTGCTGGGCTGGGAACCTGAGCTCTTCATCATTTGAAGACAATCTCAAGATTGATGAACAATCAATGGAAACGTCTTCCTCCTTCTCAGAGCAATTCTCAGCACAATCTGGCAAAATGTCATTATCGCTTAATATGGTTTTATCATGAGGTGCTCCTCCTTTCAGAACTGCAAATGATTTTTACAAGGTCAAAAGCAGAATATCATGCCCAAGTGTTCACCATTGTGAACTGCAGAATAAAAACGCCTTCTTAAAGACGCAACATCACTCCAGTGTGCAGAGAATACCTGACAAGTTTGGATTTGAAGGGACGAGCCTATGCGCAGTCCTTTCCATCTAAGGGTTACAGTATCCTATTGTCAGTGTAGATACAATGCATTATTAATTAGCATATACAAATCCTATTTATATTAAAAAAGCTTGCTTAGTGAAGGAGACATAATTCTTATTATTACCATCCCAAATAGCAGAAAACAAATATTGTATACAGACCTAATAAAAATATAGGAGAAGAGCAACAAGTTTGAAGTATATTTGTACTCTACAGACATTTATTTGATGTGGTACCACTATTTTTCATGGTAAATTATGTATGCTAACAGGATTTTTCTGAGTGTACCCATGTAGCTGAACGGCAATGTTCTGAAAGAGCAGTGCTGTAGTAATGTATCATATGGATCTATGATACTTATGCTACATAGCTATTGTATATGCAATAGGTTTGTGATTTCTTAAAATACACATGCATAGAGGGGGTAAAAATTACTTTGGAGCTGCCTCGGTAAGAATAAAAAGGGCGCAAGGCTCTTCTTCACACCGCGAAGCCCCCAAACAGTTTGCTTTCAAACCAGCAATAGTCATGCTCCAGAGTCCACTGAAGTTGTGACACTTCTCCACTACCACTCCAGTTCAAATATCATTGAAAGCAGGTGTAACACAAACATCAAACAAAGTTGAACAAACTTTGAGCTTATTCATGTATTGGATTCTATGGGAACCTGTTGGTAATGCAGGAAAGACCAGATCAAGCTGGCAAACTATCTGCCTGTGTCATAATTTAGCATACGAGCAGAACCATTCCCTGGAAGGTGCCAGACAATTAGAGGACAAGTCACAACAACAAAGGCATTCCTAACCAGCGTGAACATTTGTCAAGGTATGGAAACAATTTACAATGTTTTCAGAACCGTGGTTCAGGTCAGTTCATTTTTATACTCTCCCATATGGTTCTGCTCCTTCTATTTCCAGAGTGAACCCTATTTACGTGGACTGTTACTGTAGAAATATATTGTTTGCAGAGAAAGTGAGAGTCATCAATAAAGAAAACTTCTCAAGATAGGTATATTGAGTATGTGTATTGGTTTGATCTGACAAGGGAAGAAAATGGCAAACAACTTGTTTTCTACTTGAGAGGTATCTGAGAGCAGAGCACCAGTCAGATGCTGTATTGTGCCTTCCAGAGGCTCAGCAATAAAAGTACTGTTTGGGTGGAGAGAGCAAATAAAAGTGGCTTTCAGCCACATTTTCACCTTTATGAAACTGAGCCTGCCAACAGACTATGTAATATTTGCACCATGTTTTCACTTGCTCCCAAGCCTGGAAAGAGAAACATCAGTTCAACCCTTCCATGCACAACTGGCAGCATGGACCACGTCAGGTGGTCATGGATCTGCTGTCCCCCAACATGAAAGCAGAAAGCTCATATGCAGTTAACAACAAAATCTCTATGCCACACCAGTCCTTATGGGGCTGGGCTTCCTTCACCACAAATGAACCGCCAGTGCTCCCTGCATGGTGGCTTTCATCCCTCTGAATCCCAGTAAAGCAATGTTCCTCTTGTTCCTAAGCACAGACCCCACAAAAAACACTATAGCTTTTCCAGTCACCTTGGGAAGCTAATTTCCTTCCATGGTAAAGTTCAGGAAGCCTAAACACAGCGTAATAATTGTTCCAGCTCTGTGCTAGATTAATATAGAGCATTCAACGAGCTTAGGAAACAGGATTTTTTTTTCCACAACGAACCATGCCCATACTGATGTGACACATTAGATTGGAGTTTCAAGCTGTTGGAAGGCAAGCGTGGAAGATAGAAACAAAGTTTATGATGTCAGAGTGGACTTATATTGGCTAACTTGCCATGAAACTGGCACAACCCCCTAAGTATTAGCATGTGATTTTTGCAAAAAAGCAGGACTTTGGGGTGTTAGTAGAGCTTTAATTGATAAAAATTGCAGTGGATTAATCTTAGACAGGGAACTACAGTATTTAGTTAAAGATGGAAAGGAATAATAGTGTAGCACCTCCTTCAGAAAAGGTGAAGTTAAATGCAAATGGAGAATGTCTTCTCCATGAAGCTGCACTGAAAAAATACTTTTGCATTCATGTGACATTGAGAAACAAATGACAAAGAATTTTCCATTAATAATTTAATTTGGGGGCCAGAGGGCCATCAATAACATCATAAGCACGTAACATGGAGCCAAGTTTATCCCTGAGATAAGCAATCACAGTAGAGTTCCTTACAGCATGCTTGAATTTAAGTCTGGGGAATGCAAAATTTCAAAAAACATAAATAAATGGTAGGGTCAGCTGCCAACCCACCTCAGACCATCATGTCTTTATACTAAATACTTAAAGTGCAGAAAAATGAAGCTGTAGAACTGGAAAGTGCAGTATTACCAGGAGGTGCTGAGCATCTCCATCTCACATCTATATTAAAAGAAGACAGAGAAACAGCAGTCAGTCATCATCTGGCAGGATCATTATTGCATTAAAATTCAGCCCTGATGGCTAGAACCAAAAATACATTCAAGACCCGTGATTTCTGAGGGAAGTTATGCCATTTGAGTTGAATGGCACACATTTACCACTGAGAACAAGCATTTTTAACAAAAAGTATGTTGAGGTGATGTTCAAATCTGCTAGGGAATGATGAAGAGATGCTAATAACCCAAAATCGTATTTCCTATAGGACTAAGCTATGCACACAGAGCCTTCAGTTAAGCGTTAAGATGTAACTCACATTCACATTCAGCAAAACCCTCTGACTCATAGGCGCTTTGTTCCTTGAGGGCTGGACAACTGGATTACTCTTTATTTTTTAAAGATGGATGGCGGTGATGCTGCTGCTCATCTTTTATAGCAGTGGTTAAAGCACTCACCCGGAAACTGGTGAGCTGACTACGGTTCAGTGACCTCCTCAGTGCGAGGGGGTTCAAATCTACAGCTCAAGCCTAGTCTCTGACTACCAAGTTAAGCCACAGTTGCTGGAGATTTGGGGAAGGAGGGCAGAGAAAGGAAAAGAGAGGGGCAGTCTCCTTCCTGCTGAAGATGCATGGCTGTCCAGCAAAGGACGCAAGATTTATAGGGCCAGAAAGAAAGAGACAATTAGAAAAAAAGGAGCTTGACTGTAGCCTAAACATGAGGTCTTCCTCTGGGAGAAAACAGAGCCATTGTCTTCAATGTCTTTAATGTTGCTAATTAATTTAGTATTAAACAAGATCTTACAGTAATGTTTTCATAGGTGTGAGATGGAAACACGCTTTGATACATTCATAAAATTTAATGAAGAACCCTGTTTGCAGTCAATGCCCGATGAAAGGCAGCAGTGGGATGAGGAGCCATGCGCCGGCCCAGGCGACACACTGCCCAGCACAGTCACCCCGAGAGGCGCCCACGTCACCACCTGCCCAGAGCAGCCATGTTGTCCCTATGCCCTGGAGCGAGTGCATGAGCCCAGTGGAGACGTGCTTTTGGGCTGCAGTCCCCCGCAGGTGCTTCGCTGTCTTCTTGCCAGCTGAAAGACACCTGGAATGCCAAATGCCCTGGGACTGGGGGCCGTGCAGCCACGCCATTACCAAGTGCTGGCCCTGAATGCTGAGATTCATCACTAAGGGGGGTCTGGAAGTAGCTGGTATGAAAGAAAACTAGCAGTGGAGCAAGGACAAAGGGAGGGAAATTGTAAGACGGTACTCACAGGAACAACTGAAGTCAGCTGCTTGCTGAAGGTGGTCTTCACTGGGAAGAGGAACTGGACTACTCAGTGTTGAGTCCCCTCTCATGCTACCGACTGCGGACAGCAACAGGACAGAGCGAGTGTAAACGAAAGGAAATCCAGAACCAGGCAAATTACAGGATGCCATTTGGGTGGTCTCTTAAAGCTGGATAAAGCCTAATGAGATTGGTGTCTTGTACGCTTTTCAGTACATTAAACGTTGTTTTGTTTTGATTGCTTCCAACTTCATCCAGCAGTCAGGTTACAATTATCGCTGTCCTTAATAGAACCTCTTAATTCCTCACTATTGTTCAGTCAGGCACTTTAGTTAGTCACTATTTGGGGCAAGCGTTAGAGATGTCACAGCTTTACTGATTTCCTTTTTAATTTAATCTTTATTTTATTTAATCTTGAAGAGTTTGGAGATCAGGAGCTATGCAAGGAATTGCCTCTTTGTGAAAAGTTTGCTTTGGTTGGCTGTCAGTGAATTTGTAGCCACAGCAAAGGCTTTGATACACCAGGGAGAAAATCATGCTTTTACCTAATCTAACCAAACCAACCTTGTTCAGATTGATTCAGTTTCCAGCCTTGGCTCTGACCTCACCCTTACCCTCAATCCTGCCTCACTTTCACACTGAGTATTTTATACAGCCTCTATTTTCTCCCTGCATAG
>VZSF01002036.1:272059-326378 GCA_013398295.1 Chionis minor | reverse complement strand
CCCGCCGCAATAAATTCAGTTCAGACTTGCGCTATAGGAATTGACAGCAGATATCTAATCCCCAAAAGTGGATTATTTACATTTTTTGATACGTTACATTGCATTACACCCTGTCACGTTGCATCTCATCACAGGCAGATACAACATCGCATAACATGATGTGACATGATGACAGACATCAGAAATGTTTTTTGTTGTTTGGGGTTTTTCTTTTTTTAAGATTTTGCATCTCGTATCCAAAATGTTTCCGAGTGATTTCTAGGAAGATCGAGTGGCTATGGCGAGTGCCTGGACTACACGTTCCTCCGGCAGCTGCTGCGCTGCCTCTCCCATGCATTGTTTTAAACCGAGCCGCCTTGTTTTGCAGTTTCATGCAACCTGGGCAATGCAATTTTGCAGACATTTTGCAAATATTTTTCAAAGATTCATTAGGAGGGAAATCGGCAGAACACATGTTCAATAACAGCATAAAACGACAACAGCTGCTGCAAATTACCTTGGCTGAAAGGAAACCCCAGAAATGCACTGCAAACTTTAACAATGTACTCTAGCTGTTGATTGCTCACACCGTCGCTCGCTACTCGTTTCTGAGACACAGTTGGTGGAGGAACATTAATTTGTCCTTGTTCTTGAGACTGGCAGGTGTCACTTTGCCCAGTGTGGGACGTGAGTGACAGATATTTTGCGGCTGATGAAATGAGAATGCAGAAATTCAAGAGTGCCTCTGGGATTTCACTGGTCATTTGTGGCCAGCGCAAGGGCAGGGCCCGCTGCTTCGCTAATGCAGGACTGGCTGATGCTGCTGTTGCTGCAGGCTGCCGCAGATTCACACCATTTTAAATAATATTTGTATTAGGAAGCTCTTCCCACACACACATGTACACACACACACACACACACACACTTGATGGTATTGTGTGCTTTGCTGCTTGCTAGGTGGGTACTGTCTGGCAAATTGTTCTAATTGTTTTTGGGTTTTTTTTTTCCTTCTGTCGTATGCTCAAGTCTTTCTCAAAAGGATTTTACCTCCATCTCCTATCTTTAATTCTTTGGATAACATAAATAGAATTGACTAAAAGCAAGACGTAAGCTAACCTAGGGGAAACTGATTAAAAACAAGAGCAGTATTAAAAACATGCAATTAATGAAATCACTTCATGATACAGAGGGTTATGAAGAGGCTGGCGAGAATTATATCAGTTGAACTATTTCTTTCATCTAATTTAGAAAAACAGAAAAATGTGTTCCATGTAGAACTGCACAAGGCTTGGTGCAAATAAAAAAAGGTACTAGGAGATGAACAACATCGCAGTGTTAAAGAATTGAGATTTGTTGAATTTTAACACTATCCTGCGGTTCATCTTTATCTTTCCTTTAAGTCTCAGAGCATTTTCTTTGCAGGCAATGTAGTGGCTAGGATTTCTAACATCCCCTCACCCCCCCAAATAAATTTAATTATAAGTGCAAGAAAAGAAATTGTCTAGAGTTGATGCCTCAGATATTTTCAACCTTAGTTTAAATAGTGTTGGGCTTTTTTTCCATTCAGCAATTTTACGTGAAAGGAGAGAAGGGGTTAAAGCATTCTGTAGTTTCTGAAATACTTTCTATAAAAACTAGAGTGTGTATTAAAAAGAAAATGATTCTTTAAATGCTATTAGCTTTTTATTTAAACTACGTATTATTTTGGAGGTAGTGATTTTCAAGAAAACCCCAAAATTTCAAGACATGGTCTTATTTTGCTAACCATGTTAAACGTAGTGTATATAGAACAGTGTAATCCAGAGAACCACTAACAGCATTTTCAGTTGTGATAAAAACTTATTAACATATTTGCTTCTTTAATGATTAACTGTCTTTGAATATTAAGAGATTTTTACAACCTCTTATTCACACCGAGGAGACTCTGCAAAAGGCCGAGCTTTTTCTTTATTTTATAAGTGAGGCTTCGTTTGATATGCATTCTGATTTTAAAAGAACCATAATATTTTAATCGATCTCTCTGTAAAGATCATGATTATTATAAATGAGATACAGTCGTGCACATCAAGCCTGACTGGTAGATAGGAGGTCATGAGTCAGGAATTATATGAAGAAGGGAAGTGAAAACTAGAAAATTTTCCAACGTGATTGTTTAAAGGAACAATTATGTACACTGGCACATGAATTCAAGACTTCAGTTACATGTGCAGAGTTATCAGACTTCATTTTCTATTAATTTCCTTCAAACTAGCCCTGAAAAAAACACCATTTGCAAGAAAATAAAATTAAACCCATACATTTATTATGAAAAACATGTAATTTCATACTGAACTCTTCACATTCATGAAATAGATGACATTAAAAATCATGGCAGAGAAATATATCTGATGAAAATGTTGATACAAACCTAGGCTGTGAAAACACTGGTTAATGTCATTTGCCAAATGTTATTTTATTGGGGATAATTACTTATGTTAAATAATTTGAAACACACATAAAGATAGCATCTGATAAGATACAAGCTTGCTATTTGAGTATAATTCCATTATCAGAATTGGAAAATTTCTTTTTAAATAGATTTTTTTCTCCTATCAAACCTCTAGTCTCCCCAAACCAATACTGTTTTATTTTTACATACGTGCAAACACACACACACACACACACACACACACACACACACACACACACACAAATATATCTGCATTTTTTAATTGATATTTCTCCCCCTACTTACAAATGAAAAGATATACTGTTATCCTTTGGAAATCGAATATTTTTTCTAGACAGCGTGCTTCTTTAATTAAACTGTATTCTTTATAGTGATCAAATATAATTAACAGTAACAAGTATTTAATGAAAACAAACTGCTTTCCTTTGAAATCTTTCCAACTGACTGTACTTTCAGTCCATAGCTTCTCTAAGAAGATCATTGTATCATAACAACTAAAAATAAGTATATGATTAAAAGCTTGTCGGGTGCTGCATCATTTCAGACAAATAAAAATAGAGAAGGTAAACACTAGAGATCCCGATTCATGTCAGGTACAAATCCTATCATTTAAGATATTGCTTCCAATGAAACAGTACTGTTAGTGGTTCAATGTGCTATAGATCTGTCTCTTAACTACCCTATTTGATATCATTACGTACTAAGACATTACCCCAGTATCTTTGATTATTACTGAGCGAGATGAGAAGAAAGTGCGCTTACGCTGGACTCATTGACAGCGAGGTGCTATAGCAACTCTCCTGTAATTAATTGTGAGTGAAAGGGGGTTTGGTTTTTGCAGCCTCGTAAAACTTTTCCCACATGGCTGAACCCACGGTCAGGAGACGTTAGGCAACATTAACTGCCTGCACATTTCTGCAAGGCTCTGGAGGAAGCGGCTCGGCACTGGGGCTCCAATTCTGAAAACCCTGGGACACAAGACATCAGCGTCTACCTTTCATCTTAGCTGAGATTTGGAGAGGGTTCAGACCACAGAGGCTCCTTAATTCTCACTAATTCATTTGCTTTCCTGATTCACTTGGCTTGGGATAACCTGCGAATGATAATGAACCTGTAAGGGGAGCGCTTAGTCCCTTGCCTTTGAATGTGCTCGGCATGGATTGAGGGCTTTCTGTGAATCTTGCAAGAGGAAAAGAATCTTATTAGCACTGATTGCCAGTCATGAGGTTGCCTCTAAAAATTGCTCTTGTATTTTTAACTCTTGCTTGCTTATAACAACCCCGGCTAAGGAGAGAGATGTGTTGTTTACACATCGAACACGGCATTGTTCTCATCATTTACTCATTTCTCTTTGCAATTCGATCTAATCATAACACATTTGCTTTACGTATGTCATTACTATACCACTATGAACACTTCATCATTTTTTCCATGATTATTCTACAAGTTCATAACTAGCCAAGTCCTCATCTCTTCACCCCCAGCTAAACATCCTCTTTGCATAAATGTATGCTCTCTTGAATAAAGGGTCTAATTTTCTTTTTTTTCCTTTTGTTATTAACCATTTCAGCGGAGCACAGATAGTACCACTTTTTGTCTTACTAGTGGATTTCTAGCAGATTTGGTGTTCCCTCATGTTGATTCTTACCTTTTTAAAATAAACTTGTGGATCTGGATACAAATCAGAATTCAAGCCCTGATGAGAATATCTGAAAAAGAAAAGCTGGGGTATTTTTGCTTCTCTTTGCAAAGGAACTTTCACCTTAAGACTAATCTTTTTTCCCATTAATTTATGTGAATTTAGGTAACTGTACAGAAGAAATGGATTGAAACCTAGAAATCTGTGTCAGGATGATTCAGTTTAGACCGTCAAATTCCTTCTAGAGGCAGCCTTTGCTAATCCAGATTGGAGGGGCTGAGGATTCAGAGTCCAGTTACTTGTGGGTCCCTGTCATTGCCAGAACCAAATCCTATCTTCTGATCAAGCCCTGGGAGATCCCAGCCTTCAACAGTGCATCCTGCTCCAGTCACCTCCTTAGAGATGTAGGTTGCTTTACTACAGAAATCTTCCTAGGAAGAACTTTCATAACATTTTCAGATGGACAACCCATCTTTTCTGCAAAAATGTGGTGTTTCGCTGTGGTTTCTTGCCTTGTAAATATGGCACGTGCACAGTTCTGGAAAACCAGTGCTCCAGCCTTTTTATTTAGTAGCAAGTTAAATGTCAGTCTGGTATCAGCCAAAAAGAGCCTTATACAGCTTCCACATCTGGGACATCTATTTGCTAACCAGAAGTGAATGTTACAGACAAAGATAAAATTCTTTGTGTTAATCTTTTTTCCTTGTGTCTGGGTGGGGGCAGTATGGCATTTGACTAAGTAAAAAAATTGCTTTCAGTTTCAGCTAATGAAATAATTTCCCAGATTCCTCTTCAAATATGAATTTTATGTTTTTTCCTCTCTAATTTGGTGCTACCTCAAAAAAACCTCTAAGTGACAAAATATTACGCCCACTGTTTCTCAGCAGAATTTGCCAAAAAGGATAATTATGTGAGACTGCTAGAACTCAAATTTGAACTGGAACTTCTTGTGTGGGAATATGGATTTCTATTATATTGATAGGCTCAACTCTTCTTCAAAGGGCATGAATAAGAGCTGATCAGCCAATGGAATTTATGTTGCATGGGAATTCTAACAGTTTGACATTTGCTTGTCGAATCATTAAATATTTCCGCAGGACAGTTACCAAAAAAATCCCAACTTGCTTTGGAAATGTCACACAGAAATATCTACATTTTGCATCAAAATGTCAAAACAAAACATTGATTCAAGCTGCTACGTTTCAAAATGTCAATTTGGTACTTTTTATCAGTATTTTGGCTGTATATCATGTGTAAATTTTACTTAGAAATTATTTTAGAAAATTTCATTGAATTTTACTTTTCCATAGTAAAACCCAGGCTTAGAAAAATCACAGTTTTTTGTTGGAATCTTTTGCACAGTTCTACGGACAATGGTGAATGGAAAAATACTTTTTTAATAAAGCTTCCTCACAGATAGTTTTTTCCCCCTTTTTTTAATATTGTAAAACATATTTCACTCAATTATTAAAAAAAAAACGTAAAATGCCCCAGATTTGCTAAATGTATGGAAAACACTATGGAAAGAAAAAAAAAAAAACCCACAAAAATCTTCACTACCACCAGAATATCCCACTCCCTTTTTTATTAGTAGTTAAACCTATGTAAAGAAAGCCATTCCAGTCTGAACAATGTGACTCAAAAATCCCATATTCATCTCAAGAAGAGCAGGTCCTTGAGAGTCTGTTTACAGACAGTCCTAGCAGAACATTAAATCTGGGAATAGCTAGAAGTACAGCAGAGAAATCGGGTTCAAAGTATCTCTGTACCCTGAGGACCAAGCTGCCCCTGATTGCCGTAAGAAGCTTCCCTACATGATGGGTATTTTGGTTTTTGGTTTCTCATCTGCTGCCTTGTCCCCGAATATAATCTTATGGCCCCCATAGCGTGACTGCATCTTTCATACAGCACCTTTGCAAATTGGAAACACAGGAGCGCTCCCATCTCTCACTGATACATTACTGTCCAGCATTTTGTTTATTTTTTTGGCTGTTTTTCCCCCCACTCGATCTCTCTGCTTATTAGAGATTCTCTCCTGGGACAATCTTTACTTCTAGCCCCCAGGCTCTATTTTGAGCCCATGCAAGTCCCCGGGAATTTTAGAACAGGACCTGGATGGCTCCTGCTCCTCTATTAATCAGCAATTTCCGCCAC
Source organism: Chionis minor (assembly GCA_013398295.1). NCBI lineage: Eukaryota > Metazoa > Chordata > Aves > Charadriiformes > Chionidae > Chionis > Chionis minor. The sequence continues at coordinate 320,157 of VZSF01002036.1, read as the reverse complement.
ATTTTCCTCACCACCAACTTTCACTCATAGCACTTCCAAAAATTTTGCACAATGTTGAGCAGTTTTACAGCAATAAAACACAGCCCTTAACTAATCTATTATCCCTGTATGTCTGCAAATGTGAGCAAAATTGGAAAGTGGAACTCACCCACATTTTTCAGCTCAACTTGCAAATGTGCTAGAGAAGAAATTATTTTCTCCTCTAACACTCTAGTCAAAAAGCATCAATTGGCAAGTTACGCTCATTTACATACATTTTCTATTAAACTTTTCTATCATAAAAAATTGCCTTTATGATCCAGACACATAATTTATTATGCAATGCACCACCACCATCATCACAGTGAATTGCATTTTACGTGTTTATACTAACAGGGAAGGTGATCAGCTTTAGCCTTCTTTTCATTATATGCATCATTCATCCTCCACCACCAAGATCTCTGGATTCTGTAGCATATCCATCATTATCTAACTGCCAACTGTTTTCAGAGGTTCCACCGCTTTAAGCTCATTATTTCTTCAGATTGGTGAATCTACAGAGAATCTTTCCACAACATACAGCAGGCAGCATGGCACATGTGTACAGATGAATGGTAGGGGTTTGTCCTTCACAGTCTCTTTGTACCTAGTTTTGCCCCAGAACTGCAGCATGTAATGAGCAGCAAATGCATACTCATGTGCCTAAAAATAATAAAAAGTTAAATGGCATTAAAAATAATAACCAAATAGTGGCATCTTTGCGTGGATGGGCTGTTGTGAATAAATCTAGTTTACAGATTGCTCAGTAGTTTGGGGTTACTGTCTCCTTGTAACGCAGACTAAAGCACATAGACAAAGAGCTGTGCTACGGTAAGGAATTTCTTTCCTGTCCCCATTTACCTTGCTGCATTTAATTTAATCAATAGCTGAATGGGGAAGAGGAGGAGAATTGGATGGTTCAAGAGACTGATAATGGGATATTGAACCTTTCATCTCTATATCATTGATTCGACATAGGAATTGACACACTGGATCAGAGCAGTGGTCCATCTCCTCAGATAGTCTCTCCGACAGTGGCATGTACTAGATGTGTTTCAGGGAGAGGTGTCAGAAACCTAGTAGTAAGCATTTATGAAATAACCTGTCCGTAGGAAAGGTTTCTTCTTAAATCTCTTATTTACAATTTGGCTAACGTTCACACTTGGAGTAGCCTGTAACTCTTCAAAAAATCTTTTAAATCCTGTGGACTGCCACACAGATGATATGTTTAAGTACATATCTAACTGAAGTCTGCGTTCAGCTGAAGTCTTGGCCGCCAAGTTGCAGTGAGTTCCAGAAGAAAATTATGTATTGCAAAACTGACTAACTTCATTGCTTTTATTCTTGTTGCCTTTTTAAACAAATAACCTCTCCTATATACAGTGTAGCCATTAGCACTAGTGGCCCACCTAAGCCATCTTCTCTCTCATCAAAATAATTGTAAACTTTTCAATCTCTCTTGAAATGAAGGGCTTTACATGCTTCTAATTATTTACATTGCCCATCTCTATACTTCATTTATTTCCGGTACATTGTCTTCGATACAGGATAACCACAACTGAATATAGTTCTCCAGGTCAGGGCATACCACTGATTTATTTAATGACAGTGTAAGGTTTTTGGCATTATTTCTCTCCCAATCCTTTTGCATCCTAACAGTTTGTTTGCTTTTTTGACCCTTGCTCCATACAGAGCACAGAGTTTCATTGAACCATCCAGTATAAGGCACAGGTCTTCTCTTGAGTGACAACAGCAATGTATTTGGGTAGCTCAAATTATTCCTTCTTATGTTACATTTGTCAATGCTGAACCATTATCTTGACCGTTCAGCTAAATTTGTTAAATTTTACTGGTTTACTTACTGTGTTTTTGATCTTGAATTTTCTGAAGCATTTGCATTTTCTTTACTTTCTTTTTTTACTTGGAAGTATCATGTGCATTTTGCTTAACTAAAATAGAGGAAAAATGCTAGCCCTGCTATGAAGCCTGGAAATCCACATTAACTCACTCTAGGTTCATAATGGTTTTTCTCTTCATTGTTCTCTTGTACTTAAACAGCTTCTAGTCCCTTCTTCTATCTTCCTCCTGTGGCTATTTCCTGGCAGCAGCATCCAAGGAGATTTCTTTTCAGAAATTCAGTTAAAATACGTTGTTTGGTTGGCATAACGCGTTCTGGTAGATCAGAAAAAAATGGGCTTTCTTTATGTGAATGCGTCACTTTCTGTCACATTATTATGTCACAATTATATAACACTAAAATCATGGTCTTACTATTCTAGTCCTAATTTTAGTTTAGAAAGAGACATACCGAGTTGGCATTTCTAGGATCTTTTCTAACGCCATAAAAACCAGCCTCAGCATTTGCTATTTTATTGACAATGGCTGCATTTAATGGGATATCGCATATTCTTGGGAGTATCTCAAACACTTTTTTCTTAAATAGCTCTGCAAGTCTCGGGTGTCCTATCCACTCCAGTATCCTGAGAAAAAAAAATGATGAAGGCAGTTGTCCTTGCTGGCCTAAGTGAAATAAGGCTAATAGTCTCAATTCAGGTCTTAACACAAAATGCAAACCAAAAACCAAAGAGATGATCTTGTTGGTAGCCTTAGCAAAGACATGTACATACAGTATGACCAAAATTAACAACCCTTTCACTGTGGGGAAGGTTATGGTTCTTTGATATTAGAATTAAGGAGTTTTGGCATTGTACTAAACAAAACATTTCAGCTTTTTTCTTCCTAGTTCTTTTCCTGTGTGCAGAAGCAGAAATGCTGAGTCCGTCGAGCTTTTCATTATTCTTAACAAGAAGCGTAATGGTATGACACTAAGTACGTTAAACTAGGCTGCAGGTGGAGAGCTATTCAGTGTCAGTCTGTGTCTAAGACCAACTAAAATGCTTTGTGTTTGTTTCTTTTGTAAACCAAAACTCTCTAATCCATCACCTACTGTGAATGTGCAGTTCTGGCTCTGTGGACCTGAAGGCCACCAAGAGACAGCAGCTTCAGATATGCACAAGACCCCACCTTCGTCCTCTTCTCCAGATTTCTCCGGACTGACGTGTTCAGAGCAAAACCGTCAGCTGAAAGAAAAAAGACAGCTTAGTTTCATTCAAGGTTTGCATCTCTTCAAAGACGTTGAGCATCAAGGAGGCCTCTGTATCGACACCCTGCACCCAGCAGAGGGGAGATGAAGGGACTAACAACCTGTGATGTTCCATGGGAGCATGTCCTCCCTCTCTCAGGACCAGCCAACTGTTCTCAGTGTACACAGGCACCGGGCACCTCAAGGAGCTGTGGGCGTGAGACATTTCTGCTTTACCTCTGTATACACATCCCTCGCAGGCACGGTCAGCTGGACTGAAGATTTAGCCCGTAGTAAGGGAAATGTACATCATTCTCAACATTCTCAACGTGCCGGCAGTGGTTTGGGGCTAATTTGTAAAAAGATATGACCTGAAAACCTAAGACTGACTTTCAGATGAGACAGTTATTTTAAGTCTTGGTTTAATAAACCTAATTTATTATATGAGATAACAGAGTTCTGCCATCGACTGCATGGCTTCATGGCTGCAAGTTAGTAATTCATGTGAATAACACTGCTAAAAAAAAACATGTTATGTGATCAGTCCATAGCAATCAGGCATGGTGCCTAGACAGCAGCTATCTTCACTGTTTTTTGCTAAAATGGAGAATAGCCGAGAGGACTAGTTATCTCAGCTGTAAATATCTGAGTTATAGGAGCACAGCTGGAACGTCACAGCTCCCTACCCCTGCACAGCCTTTCCTATAGCTATAGCAGCATGCCACTATTGAGGGCTAAAGATGAAGAAGTTTTGTAGCTTGCTACTGTCATGCTTACAATAAAGCATAATCTCATCTTTAGCATTTCTGAGTCTTTTTGGTGTCTATGTTTAAAGCATTAATGTAGCATTCCTGGATGCCACCCTCAGTAGATAAAAGCATACAACGTTTTCATAAACAGGATAAAACATTGCAATTACACAGAATGCACTGACAGTGCCAGATCCAAGGCCAGGTGAATGTGAGTGCACTCTTTGACTGCTGGGCACACCAGAGGATACTTAATTCCAATTGATTAGAGTAGAAGATTGGAAGAAAAAAATGATTACTTCAAGCAAATAGCAGTGGAGCTTTCTCATGCATTAGGCCATAAAATGACACTCTGTGGGAGTCAGAAAGTAATTTTCCTCCTTCAGATAAGATGTTGCACAACTGGCCAAGCACAATTATGAATGATTTACCTACAATGCATAAGGTATTGCTTTTAAGTCACATGCAGTGGTCATCTCTTCTGCTATAGCATCTTCTCTGTCTCCTGTCTCCATATCTTACATTAATATGGCTAAAAGGTAGTTAGCCCTTTTGGAAGTATATCTAAAAAACAGCATTAAAAACATTTTGAAACATGCCCTGATATTCTTGTCAAACTAATACCTAGGATGCTGGGATGAATGCATCAAGCCTTTAGGAAGAGGTATGAATACTTCGCTTGCATTTCAGCTACAGCAAACGTTGCCAGACACAGCTATAAAGGGATGGAGAGGGCAAGCTGCTACAACAGTGATTATTCATAAAAGAAAGTAGTTTAAAAATGAAGAAAAAAAAAACCCAGACAAAACCCCCTCAACTTACATTTGTACTCTCTCTCTCAAGGGAATGCATAATACTTATTTCACAATGTACAACTCATGCAATTGGTGGCTCAATAATAGATAAGGACATGTAAACAGAAAAGGAGAAGTTTGGTGGGGAAGGTGTCCAGTAAATGTCTAGTTCTTCTAGTATTTTATCAAGGACATTTGTAAATGGAGAGAGAAGAGTCAGAAGCTGAAAATATTTCAGGAACCTCTCCTGAAGCTCAATATTGGCAACAGCTGCATCGTGGCATCATCTAAAAAGCATGCTGAAAAAGCTAAAAAGGCATTGCTACAAAATCTTTTAAATCTTTGGCTGAGGAAAACCTTACCCCAACCCCATGGAAGATCTTCCAATCGCATTTTCATTGTAAACATAGGCAAGTACACGCCTGTCAAACTCACAGCCAGGGCTATCTGCAAGGCGCCACACTTGGAGAAAGGAGTCCCTGCAGGACGGGGTGTTTGATGAGAAGCTCAGCAGCATCCTGGACCCGGTGGACAGAGGCTGCTGGTGTGCCCGCCCCACAGTACAGCTGGACAGATGGAGTAGCTGAGCTGGGGATGGCAGCGGGAGCAGGGATGCTACAGGGAAGGTGGCTTCTTAATAACACTTCTGCTTCAAGCAACTTCTTGTCAGCAGTCAAAGTTTCAGGTTCATGGAGCCGTGGCCTCCTGAAAACTGCTGCAGGATTGACGTAACTTAGTTTATTTGGCAAGCTCTAATAAATGGATGAGATATTATGAGGCTTGCTCAGGGATGCTGGCTCTCTGCATGCCCAGCAGAATGGCTGGTTTAGTGGATTTTTGCTAATTTCCCATTGCTTCAGCACGATACAATGATCCTGGAGAAATCTAGCAGACGATAATCAGCTTCCCATTTCTCAATTTAAAAGCCTCTCATTTCTGATGTGTTAATAGTCTCCATAACAAACACTTGCTAATATTCAAACAACTGAAGAAATCATAGTAATTTCTCCCTATTTCGTTCATAGTTGGGCGTGAAAAAATTAATTGGGCATTCAAGCCTAAGCTGCACAGAAAACAAGGACTTTTCAGCACATTCAGTGACAGTAAATCTTTGTCTTACCCTTCCAGGTGGGAAAGTATTTGTAGCTCTTTTTCATGCTCTTAATCAAACTGCAGACCTCTCAGCTGACAGCCACTCATCCTTTCATGAGCCTTTTTCAAGAGAGGTATGGCTTAAAGATGGTATAACCTCTTAATAACCTTAATCAGGTTATTTTTTATTATGTTTTAATTCATTATAATCCCAATAAGTCTGTGGAAATCTAGAATTAAAGTTTGTTTCTTTAATGACTTATCTTTAAAACATTAGCCACGCATGGCATTAAAATATTATTTACCAAGGAATAAACACATACATTGGTAAGACAACATTACTATGTTGGATCTAAAGGTTTTATTTGGGGAGAACAAACAGAATCCATAAGGAGCTGCCCTTTATCCTCAGTCTGAGTGCAGAAGGTAATGCTGATTTGTCACTAACTCTTCAAGTTATTATTTTATATCTACTCCAACAACACTTTTTTGGCAGCATATAATATGTCCTGCTGCCTACAATTAATCAGTATGCTGCTCGGGCAAGTAAGTCATACTTACTTACATACTTCCAGTATGTGCATCATGGTCATCTTGTTCTGTTGCAATGCAAGTGCAGGGGGCTGTTCTTCCATATGCTTTGGGCCAAAAGTATGCTATAGGAGCCCACAAGAAAAAAGCTTCTGCCTCCCCCTCTGCTCCCTCCCCCCNCCCCCCCCCAAAAAAAAAAGAATCCCCAAAAGAAAAGGTCTCAAACAGTGTGCAAAAGTAAGATTCATTTTTGTGTACCTTAAATATTTGCGGATCCAGCCACAATATTTCACTTGGTTTTCCACTGAAGAAAAAATAATTATGGTAAAAACCACATACTACCTTTTGTGGCTTGTAGGGAAGGAAGTGTGCCTGGAGCTCTGGTGTCCTATGGTCACCAAGCAATGGGAGTTTTTGGTCCCCAGCATAACTTGTGCTCCAAAGATGAAGCAAGCAGATCTTCGTAATGCAAACAACATATATAGCTGGTTACTGACCTCCTTGCTGGCACCTCATACTGATTAGTTCATGACCATCAGTCACAACCAAAGATCAGGACGCAGATATAAAAGGGACTTTGAGGAAGGTTTTTGAGGTAAGGCTCATCAGGTAGCACTAGCTGCTATGCTCAGGAAATGCGTTCATGATCTTCAGTATACAAGATGGCTGGCATCTATCTTGTATACAGAATATAATATTTATTTATTGGTGCAGGATTTAGTTTATTGTAAGATTATTGATGCTTTATTTTTAGAGGATGTTTTTGTGAGATTCTGTTACTAGTCTACGGATTCAAAATAACAATACTACTTGTGCTTGTGTTGGGCATTGTAGCTACAACAGCACGCCAAGCGAGTAGACAAATCTCAAGCCTTGAGAAATTCACTGTGCCATGTTTTCATTTCAGACACCCTTTGCCAGTCCCATATGATTCAGACATAGCCCAAACATTCAACAACTTGCCCAATTAAGCCCAAAATTCAGAAGGCATCACACTTCAAGAGACCAAGAGCCAAAGATATGCAAGAGAGAAGTGCAAGGAAGAAGCAAGGAGTAGGAGAAAGGCAGGATGGTTTTGTAGCTAGGTTCTATATGTTTAGAGAAAAAAAAAAAAAGCACATTTAAAACTCTATTTGTGCCATGGCCTTCTGAAGTATTGGCTATTGTCAGAGACAGGAAATTGAGCCAGATGAACCCTAATCTAATATGGTTTCTCCTGTAATCCTATTTCCATGGAGATCTGTTATTTTACTGAAGGCAGCAGAACTAACAGATTCTGTTATTTGATAATTGTGAATCTGTTTTTGAGGATCTAACTGCAATAAATTGTCTACTTTCACTTCCTCAGATAACAGGCCAAATTCCGCCTACGGGACTTTTGAGTCAATGTGAGACATAAATGTACCATTAGGGCAGACCTGCAGGCTCATGGCCACATAGTCCCTACAAGTTAGTTTGTTTCGTGCATTTCTGTTTATCCCGCTTGAAATAATACAATTTTGAGGAATCTTAACTTTTAAACTCATGACAGCCTGCATTTAAAACAATGCATTTTTAAAACAAACCAGTGGTTTTAGTTGTTTTTCTGAATTCAAACTGTTTCCAAAGACATGATAGAGACCAATTGAAAGGACGGGGTTGGGAAAAAAATAATAATAATTTTAAAAAAAACCACAACAAAACAAACAAACAAAAACCGCAAACCAAAAGACTTTGTGGGCATTTATGTGCAACGTTATTATCTACTGTTGTAACACACAAAAAGTGTGAGTTTGCATGGTCAGCATCCTTTTAAATCTGCATTGCTCAGGTTTCAAAAAACAGTCTTCTGCTGTTTCTGCCTGGTCACATACACTAAAGCGGGCTCCTCTGATGAAACACACTCTTGGCCATGTATGAGCACAGTAAAATGCTGCGGGCTTACGCACAGGCAAGTGAGCATCACAGCTGCTCTGGAGAAAATGGAGCTCCGCAGTGTCACCCTGCTCTGGGTCTTAAAGTTTGGTGGATGCAGTTTTCGTTTGCTCTTGTTTTCTCACCGATGCTGTTATGAGGCAGTTAAAAAAATAATGAATATTGTTAAACATGTATTAGTAACTTGTTTTTAAGCAATAAGAGCTAATGGGAGGACATTTCTGAGCAGTTAATGATTGGCCAGAGGAGATGACTGAGGTCCTTAACAGTCAGTCATTAAACGTGAAGCAATGCCCTTGCTTTTATCCACTATTGCCNTCGCCATTTTCCATTTCATCCCCCCCCCCCCCATTTACATCTCCAGTTTTCTGCAGTCCATTGATGTGAATTTAATTTTCTTTTCTCAGGTACCTACCTATTCCCAGCCCTTAGTAATTGGCACAGAAAATCTCAATTCACAATAGTCCATGAGGTTTCCAATAAATTATGCTCAGATTGCTGATTAAATTAAGATCATTATTAAATAATAAAATTAAGACTTTCTCCACATTTTAGCTATCACAGATTTAAAAACTACACAGGTCAGTGTAATCCATTTATAGGTTTATGGTGGAAAAGTCCTATAGGGAGTGTCACAATTCCCTGTGCTGTCCCTGAGTGCATTTTGCATTAGGACCTGTGATTTAGCTGAAAGATATATAAAAATCACACACAGTCGGACAGATCCCTCCTGGCTACACATCTGAGAAGGCTCAGGAGCATAAGGTTGATACACAGGAATTTACGCGCACAAAATGAGCCCAGAACCACCTGTTTCAGATGTTAGTATGCAAAGATTTTCAAGGTCTGGAGCTTTTGACCAAACCACACCATTCCTGGGGGATCTGGGCTCTCTCTCCCTTCCCCTCCCTCCTTTCCTTATCCTACCAACCACGCACACAAAAGCAACGAAAGTTAAAGGACAGCAATCTACTTCATGGAAGCATGTTCTTAGTAAAGTAGCTATTTATCTTATTCAAGGAGTTTGATCCTGAAGTGGTTCAGCCCTGAAAAGCAGTCCTTTGAGACCAGAGTCATCTCCGGTGTTACTATAGACTGTCTTGTCACTAATAGTTACCTGGTTGGAGCAATACCTTTTTATTTTCTTTTTTTTTTCCATCCAGTTTTTCTGAGCACTGCAGCTTAGTTCAAACTTGAAGACAGCCACAGTGCATTTTCTTAATTACACTGACTGCATTTACATAAAGAAAAGGTTTATTTGCATTTCATGCAATCTCTACAGGTTATTACTGATTTTTATACTTATAAAAATGGTCATTTAAAATAATGAGAACGCTGCTCTTACTTTCTTATTAGGAACTTTGCTATGCATTTGTAACTATGACCTAGGACTGTATTAGAACGTCTGCAGACAAATCAGTATGTTAGTTATGGATGTGTTTATTCTTTTTCAATAACCACAAGCCATTCTTATTTTTAAAATCTACCCCTTCATAAATCAAGCTTAAAAGAAAGGTTTGTTGGTGGACTATTATTCATCAAAACTGTGTAGAGACCAGAGGAAGCAAGCAATGGTATTCCATGGGATCATAATTTCCTAAGAATGCAAATGAAATGTGTGAACATAGAAAATTTGTGAAAGAGCAATCTAGTGTTTAATTTCCTAGTTGACTATTTCCTGAATTCTTGCAGGCTCAATGGGGAAGCTGTGGGGTTTTTTGGAAGACATTTTGGCTGATCTTCAATTACAGACTGGAGAGCTGCTTACAGCAAGGAAGGCAATGGCACGAGACCAATTTCAACGTGCTTTAGGTGTTACGATGCCTGGGGTCTTCCTTCCATAAGCTCATTAATGGAGGCATTACATGAAGACAAGGCAAAACAAAACCCCTCAATATTGACCAAAAAAAGCAAAATGAATCAGACTTTAAAACTAAGTAAACTATACAAACACCTTAGGTGAAGAGCTAAGTGTCAGAAGCTCTTGGCTTCCAAGGGCAAAAGCGATAAAAAGAGAAAAATAGTATTTCTTTAGATGTCCAAGGCACTGGGAGTAGATATGGTGTTCAACTACTGATGCCCTTCACTTTTCCTTTTCTTCAGTTCAGAGTGATAGTGATTACTGCTGACAAAATCACTGCATTTCACAGCTTTTCATCTTTGTAAGCATTCCATTAAAAATAATTTTACAAATATTTTGTTATTCAAAAATATTTAATGAATGTTTTGACTAAAAAACTGCTTCTTCACAGCCTGTATTCCTGTCATTAACTATTGTCATTACGGCTGTAGGAAGGTCATGACTTTTCCCCCAGTTGGATAACAATAATGAAAAGAAGGGGAAGATCAAGCTGTGGAAGTTTTGTAGCAGAGCTTTTTAGTGCCTTTTGGAGGGGAGCAGTTTGTAGAGCAGGAAGAGCTAGGACAAGGGAGAAGGGTAAGACCATTTTAGGACATGTAAATACTCCTGCAGAGTAACTTGGCTCAAATACTGCCCAAAGCTACATTAGTTTATTAGAATACTTAATGGCTAAAATAATTTTAAAAGTAAAATAATCATGTGGAGGAACTGTTTGGGGTGATTGCGTATGCAGTTTGGGAAATGTGATGGTGCATCTACCACTTATGGGGGCAACCAGCACTCCTACTCCTGAGCCCCCACTGTCAAGTGCCTGTCACATCAGTAACTTCATTTTGCCTGCTTTCGTTTTGTGACTGAGTATCTCAGTTTCAGTCATGTCTGTATGGCGCAGGAAGAGTCAGGACTTCCTTGCAGTAGGTGCTTTTCACAGAGATTGCTCCCTGCTGCCTCAGTGAAAGGAGCTTACGTGTGGGATGAGTGGGTCCACCTCTAACTCATGGCCTCTGTCCTTCCGCTGACACCTGGCTCTGCCGCTCCTTCTTCCCTATTCTGTTCTCGACCTCTTTTCACAATTGCCCATCTTCCTCTGCGGATAGTCTCGCAGCTGTTCTCTCACTTGATATGGATTTTGATTTGTCACAGGGAAAAAAAAAAAAAAGACCCATGGAAAGGTTGACTGTGAACTCTACATTTATGCTTCCTGAACAGAAACTCTGCCTGCATGAAAATCAAATAGGGGAGGGAATAAAACATGGTGATTTTCAGACCAGATTTTCCCTGATTCCCTGAGAAGCCCAGAAGTCAGGAAGTCACTGTCAGCTCCCTGTTTCTGTGTTTCAGCCTTATTTTCAGCACAGGTTAGAGCTTTATGCCACCACTCTTGGCTCTTATTCTGCCTTTCCTGGAGTGGGAAGCATATGGGAATGCATGACAGAGCTTAAGATTCTGCAGTCCTGAGGTGGTGAATACTATTACAACATCAAGCAGCCCTGAAAGTGCTCCAGCTTCTTCCTAAGGATGGCCCCAAACCTCCTTACGATCTGCCCAGGCTGTTCTCAGCAAAGCTCTGCAAGACCCCAGGTTTTCCCCCAGGAGGTTCGCGGGGTGTTATAAAAGGGCAGCGCTCTGTGTGGCTAAGCGGTGTCAAAGTGAGACCATCCGATGACAAACACAACGTGAGCTGAAGTCGGAGGCAGTAGCAGGCCCCCCCTTAAACCGTGATGGTGCTTCTGTATCACTACAGATACATTATCTTATTTACAGAATTACAACCTAACGATAGGGTATGAAAATGCAAAGCACCGCGCTAACCTGGAGTTTCTCAGTTTCCTCCTTTGGTATGTTTGTCTCATAATTAAAGGATAGTTTTTGTCTGTGAATAATAAACACTTTGAGCTTGAATTAATTCAAATATTTGTCTCCTATCTCACTTGGTAAAATAATAGAGATATTCCAGGCTATCTCCTATTGCCCATTAATGTTGTGTATATAAATAAGCCAGGTTATCTTTTCCTTGTGAGAAATGTTTTATCTAACAGGCTCTTGTCTAGTGGTTCAGTACTCTACCACTCTAAATTAGGACACTTTATCTTAAGGCTTCATAATCTTACGAGACTATAATTGGAAAGTTTATAAAAAAAATCCTGCTTTGTAAGCTTGGCAGCTGAGATAGAAAGAGGGAATGAGAAGGGCTACAGCAGAATTACACCATCACTGCTAGCCTGACTCCGCTTGACAGAGCCGTTTAATATTTTGACAAGACAAAATATAAAGCAGCATTTTATTCTGTAGAGACTTCACTAGACACAAGCATGGAAGTGCTTGTGATCAATAAAGTTTGCGGTGGAGAGTGATTTATTTACAGCAGGGTATTATGTAGAGAAAGAGCTGTGATATTTCCACAGGCTTTGACGGCATAATGGGCCCCTCTCAATCCTTACATGGAAGGGTTAGATTGTCATGGTTGCTCAGGCAGTATTCAAAACGTTATCTGATCAGCCTTAAAGACTTCAGAACGAGACAGATGATTAGTTACCCTAAACGATCCTCATCATGCAGAAATTGATGATTTAATATAGTCAATGACAGACGATTCCATTTGTACTAGATAAAGTGTCTGCGGTTTGTATCAATCATAATAGAGTTATTATTGAGCATAAAAGAAAAGCATGTTTAATATCATTAATTCCAGATATGTCGCTTTCCACATCTGGCATTCATCCATAGAGCAGAACCACTCCAGGCTATCATTCCTGCCTGTGTGCTGGTGACTCCAGTGTTTTTTGTAATTTCAAAATGTTTTTCAGCACCTCCAGCTAGGTGCAATAACAGTTTACAGATTACCTATGTCATCACATTTTGACAAACTTCTCAATCTGATGTGACCTTCATCTTTAGCCATCTGCTTGCCTTTGTTTCTGCCTTTTTTTTCTTTTTCTTTTTCTTTTTTTTTTTTTTTTATAAACCTCTGCAGCTTAAAGCTGTACTTGTTTGTTCCATATTCTTCTAGGTCAACATTTCACCTGTGTAAATCCAAAAACACAGCCTGAACTGTACAGACAGTAACCTGGGTTCAAGTCTCAAGGTAGCTGACACTGGGCAAACCTCCTAGGCAGATGTTTTCATCACTCACATCAAATGCTTTTTAATTGTTAACAGTTATCAACGATACACACATAAAAATCAGTATTCAAAAAACACCCTTTGTAAAACCAGTCCTTCTGCAGAGCCTGTCTTTAATTCCTAGAAAATGTGGGGCAGAACCTGGATGTTTCCATAACCAGATCATAAATACCTATAACAGACCAAGCCAAAACCATGCTGAAAATGCTGCTCAGGCCACTGCACATGCAATCGGTTAATTCAGCCATGGAACCCCAACACTCACCAGAGAATCCAAACACACTTGCCACTGGTCTCCACAAGGGAGCCTAAATTTGCAGAAAAGTGCGGCATCTATGTACGGATATTTTTTTCTCGCTATTTTCCTGAATCCCAGCTAAAACTTCAAATGAGGAATGAGTTACCTATGGGATTTGTTTTCTTTACTCCTTCAGATGGACGATCGCATGGTTTTAAGTGATAAATGCTCAAAAAAAGAAAATTAAAAGGGTTGTAAAAAAGTGCGAGCAAGCTTGTTTTTAAACACGGAGTCCAAGATTTCTTGTTCTATTGTTCAAATCAGAAAATTGGCGAGGCATTCTTTTGCATGCAGTCATAGGGGCCTCCTTGCCCTTTTTTTTTTCCTGCTTGCATGGGTGTTTTATACCAGTGGGGAGAACAGTCCAAATGAGTTGGCTGCCTGCCAGTTCAAACAGCAGGAAGTTTACTGATGCTGGAAGCTTTATTTATTTTGTGTTTTATTTTGGAAGGAGGAGTAAAGAAGGCTAATAACATTTCAGGGGCAAAGAGTGAGTTGTTGTCCTGCACTTCAGGCTCTGCTATCAACCAAGCATTGCAACATCTCCTATACCGCAGAGTTCAATTTAAAGATCAAATCTGCTATTACCTCCTCCTCTCCTACTGTCACTCCTCCATGGAATGGGCAAGAAAACTAAATCATCTGAGTAACTACGACTGTATATACAAGTATTGTAACTACGGGAGGGAAGGGAATGGTAACTACTTCAGTAGATCCCAGTCAATTCTGTGCAGAACAAGAGACGGAATGTTAGGCACAGCCCCGAACTGACCTCAAGGCTCAGATAAAGCAATTACCACAATCATTTAATAACAGCAAAGATCCTGACCTTCCTACTTTATTTTTATTCAGTCTGTACCTAATGATATGTTTCCTTCAGTAGCAAAGCCATTTTTTCTGGCGGGGAAGAGCTTGCCGCTGCTAACCCCCAGCTGCTGGGTCCTCTCCCTTCAGGTGCTGCCGATTTTATTTCTGCGGATTATGGCCCATGAAACCAGACTGGCGAAAGGGCCCAGTGATACCACCAAACCACTCGGCGCTTCTGCCTGGCTCCTTTTGGTGACCTGGTTTGCAGAGCAGCCCCTCAAACTGTTCCTTCAAAGCAGCCAAGGGAGCAATGAGCTGCCCTGATGGGGTGAGAATAGGCAGCCAAGGGAAGTGGGGAATGTCCTAGCATTGCCCAGACGTTGCTGGCAGAGGACAGGCTCTAGCAGTTTGGTCATCGGCAACACCACATCTCAGGGACTTTGGGTAAAGACATGCAGCCTCACCTCAGATGGTTTTAACATCTAGAGCAGAACTCATGCATGGGAAACTGCCATTAGTAGCTGACCTTAATGCAATTCACCCTCCTGTCTCCAGTTTCTACATATAGGTGAAACGGGCCCAGTTTTGGTCAACCACTTGACCAAACAAAAGTAAGACATAACAAGGATGATACAAGTAGCAATCATTACCTTATTTTGGTAAATAATTAAACCACTTAATTTCACATTAAAACACTTTCATTGTTAAAATAAGATGAAAAGATAAGTATTCAATACAGGAAGCTATAAATATAAAATATAGATGCTGAATATAGCACATGGCATAAAGCAGTAGTGATCAATCATCACAATAACTCAAATTCACTAGACAGCTGAAACTGCCAGAGCA
Organism: Chionis minor; assembly: GCA_013398295.1. NCBI lineage: Eukaryota > Metazoa > Chordata > Aves > Charadriiformes > Chionidae > Chionis > Chionis minor. Next base: position 305,039 of record VZSF01002036.1, on the reverse strand, counting down.
GAGTAACAGGTGACTGCTTCCTTGCTATTGTTGAAGCTTTTAATACAATTATTTCTTTCTGCATATAAGCATATGCATATGTGCATTTGTGTGTATGCATATTGTCATGGTTTGGGCGGGATTGGCCCAATCAGGCAGAGCAACAGATGCTCTGGCTCCTGCTCCACTTCAAAGGGAGGCAGGAGAGAGAGAGAAAGAGAGACTTAAGAGCTGAGAAGGAACTAAACTAATGAAATATTAATAACAAAATAAATAATAAAAAAATTAAATATATACACAACCATACCAAGCTCCCAGGATGACGATCACATCACCAGCAGGCATTGGGGAAGTCCCAGAGTGGACTCAGTGATGGATGGGAACTGGATTCCAGATCTGGATTCAGGATCGGGATCAAAGGCAGACAAACAGGTAAGTCCTCCTTGGACACTGGCCATTGAAAAAAGAGGGCTGACCCTTTCATCCCTCAGCTTTTATGACTGTGCATGAGGCAGATGAGATGGAATACCTTGTTGGTCAGTTTGGAGTCACCTGTCCTGTCTGCTCCTCCCCGCAGATGTGACCCCTCTATTCTTGTCCACTTCCAACCCTCCAGTGGCGCAAATCACAAAGTTGGCTGCCACTGGTTGTTATAGCAGTAAGTGTAAGCAAGAGCATCTCTGCACACCATGCCTTGGCATCAGCTATAAACATGCGTTTTATCACTCTGAGAGCAACCAGTTTCTGCACATGATGGTAACTTCAGCAGTTAGAAGAGGCCTGGCTAAAAAGTCCCCCATACGACAAAAGTTTTAGATCCCAAGCCACGACGTGTATATAAGGGTAAATGAGAGGAATTGATACCCATGAATTAAAAAATAATGCAAAATGTGTTTTCAGTTCTTCAGGCTAGACTTGATAAAAGAGAAAAAACTACTTTACTCTAAATGTGCTTACTGGAAATTAACATCAGCTCAGAGGACACCTATCTTTGGGCTTGGATTTCTAGCATAAGACATGGGGAAAGATGTCTGCTTCAACAGGTATCAGATGAAGTTAGCGTGCTCTCATGTATTCTCCAGGAATCATCTCATGGCAAACCTATCCAGCATCTTTTGAAGGAAAAAAATGAAACTTCCCAAAACCTGAAAGGAAAAGAATATTCAAATTATTCTTCAGCATATTAAAACTTCCTGTTAAAGCAAATGGCTATTGGTAGAAAAAAAAAATGAACTCTGAAGGAAGATTAGGAAGAGATGCAAGAAAAAGATATGTTGGATCACAGCAGTGAATATACAGGTAGAGACTTTTAAAGATGTGTGAATTACTATCTGAATAACATTTCTAGTCGTGGAAATTAAAAGGTTCAGAAAAAGCTCTTGAAATCAAAAATATTAGAGGGTACTGACAGTACCATATAAAATGCGGAAGGTGAAATTGTCTGTATTGTTAGGAGATAAAAAAGAGTAATGACTGCTTTAAGTGGGCAAGGTGTAGAAAAGGAGCTATAATATAAACCGAAGAGCGGGCCAAGAGGAGGTACAGGCACTGGTCACTCTGTCCTTTGCTGTATCTATCTGGTATACTCCACTCTCAGTGGCCACGTCCTGGCCACGGCAGGGATGCAGGTCTTGGTCACTGGAGAGGGCACAGAGATCCAGTCCCCTCCACCGTTGGTTCCAACTCAGACCATAATAGCAGCTGTGTGAACTCTACATACCACAGTTTGCAGTCACAGCTGGTCCCCAGGACTGGTGATCACCAGTGACCTTACATTTCCACTTGCTTCCCTGTCCCCACACTTTGCTGATGCCTTGTATCCCCTGACCCTCTAAAACAGTTGTCTTCTGCATCCCTCTGATTCTTCTCTTGAACACTAGATTTCTGTATCATCTCAGTATTTCCAAGTCTGCCCCCAAGTTTTGCACCCAACTCCCTAAATGCAGAACAGCAGCTACCTTCCTGGAGACAGCCTTACTTTGGGCTCCCTGAAACAGTGGGGAGTGGCAGGCAGCCACGTTAGGGACAGTTTCATGTCTGCATGTGGGTCCTGGTGGGATTGCTGATTGTCTTCAGGGACTACAGTTCAGCATTAGCCCTATTACAAGGTGCGCAGAAGGGCTTTCTTTCTGCACACAGAAAAATTTGTCCAATGGAAACTAAAAGTAATTAGAAAATTAAAATAAGGGAGGAGAAGAAGAAGAGGAAGAAGAAGAGGAAGAAGAAAAAGAAGAAGAAGAAGAAGAAGAAGAATTGCTATATAATACTGGTGGGGCCTGAGAAATGTTAAGGACACCTTGGGAAGGTGCTGGTAAGAAAAAAGCAGGTGACAGCTTTACCCTCAGATTGGTACCTGTGCAGCCCCATGCCCTGGGATAAAGATGGATTCCTTAGCCTGTCAGAGCCTAGCATCCCTCTTACCCAATTTTGCCAAAAAAAAAAAAAAAAAAAAAAAATCTGTTTTCTCACTAACTTTGAAAGCCAGCTGTGATTTACATCTCCTTCTCCAACAGCAGTATTTTCCATGAGAATCAATCTCTTTTCAGGTTCAGCCCTGCTTCCAAAATCTCAAGATGTTTGGTTAAAGTGACATTTCAGCCACTTTCCTTCAGCAAAAATGACATTGAACACAATAACAGAGGAACTGAGAGAGGGCCATATGTAGACAGGCAAGAAAATCGGACTCAAGAGCCAGTGTTGTGTGGAGCCACTTAAAGTCAAGACATATATTTTATTTCTCACCTTTCAAGCAAATACATGTCTTTTGTGTCCACTCTTTAGGGTCACATGGAAAAGCGAAACCTTGGAGACAGGAAAGAAAGAGAAAACAGATTATTACAGACCTCACTACTATCCTGAGCAATTCTTCCTTTTTTCCATATAATAAATTAGCTGCTTGTGCAAGAATTCAGTTCAAGTCTTAAAACATAGTGAATTACTATTTTAATTTACCTGCGTTATCTTTGTTTCAATCTACTGTTAATCACTTAGCTTTGTATGTTTTACAAAACCAAGACAGATATTTATAAAAGTATTGTGAGCCACATAGGGGTACATCTTGCATACTTACACATATCTATTTCCATAAATACATAGTTATTGAAATTCATCTATAAGAAACTGCTTAAGTTCAAATCCATCTTGTGGTCAACACCATTTAGCAATTTTGTTCCTTCTTTTTTCTTTTTTTTTTTTTTCTTTAAATACAGGTCATCTGTTCAGTTAAAGTTCTGTCAAAATCATGCAGTTGATCTAATTCCTGGTAATAAAAGTAATTACTTCGAGTTCTAGTTTGTTATAATTATACTGCTACAGACTTTGCATACTCTAAAATATAGGGGTATGGCATTGCAGCTCCACCAAGGACCAACTCAAGTCTATGTCACCCCTCCAGAGCTTTCCTGTGCCTTGCCATATTATCACCACTTCATCTTATAAAAATTTGTATGTGCACCCTTGCAGTTTAATGTTATTTTTCCTCTTTTGCTAACTTGATGTTTGATGTCTCAGCACGACTGAAGGCAAATCCACCTGCAGTATCATGCAAGGCAGAGGTGCTCTTTCTTCCATCACTTGGATTTGCACAGCTTCCCTAAGCCCTGGTCTTTTCTCCCACAGATTTCCCTCTTAGCAGTTCCTTGCTGGTGTCCTCCAGGAGGGTTTGTGCTGTGCTTTTTCTACCATTGGATATCCTACTCTGCCCTTCCAATCTGCACATTTCTGACAGCTTTTTTTTGCTTTTAAGAGCTAAAAACATAGGATCATCCTCCTCTGGCTGTCTCTCACTGGCTGCTCAGTAATGAAGGAGTGGGCTCAGAGTGAGCATCACAGGGAATAAACCTGCCAATGGATAGGACAGAGATGAAAAGAAATCAAGATATAAGTGCGTAAGATGGACCTGAATGACACTGTTGGTGATAATACGTATTTGCTTGACGGGCTCAAGCTTTCTGGATACCTTTGAAAGGGTGGGTTTATACTGCAGTGGACCTCAGAAAAGCTTTCTTCCTTGGTCTGACTGTTACTCCCAACATGTGGAATAACACCTGTAGTTGAAACAACTTGCAGAGAAATCCGCTCGTATTAAGAAAATGTGAACAAAGTTGATTAATTCAGAGCCTGAATACTCAGCTGAGAGACACTCCTGCTGGCAAATTATCTCTCTGAGAATATAGGTACAATCCCTGGCTTGTTCCAGTCTACTGGGTCTTACTCACAGGGATCAGTTAAAGCAAATCCCATTAGATGGGTTCATTTGCCTTTCCTGCACAGTCCTGTGTTCCCATGCACTCCAGCTTCCTGGGTCCTGGCATGTGGGATGAGAGCTTGTCGCCACATCTTTGGATGGGATTCTCACTGGCATACTCTCCAAAAATCACAACCTAGAACTCAGACCTCATATCCTAGGATGCCCTTAAGCCAATATGATATGCATACATTCGCATCCACACAGAACAAAAGCTCAATAAAAAAACATAGAGGGGTCCAATTCAGAGTATTAATCATCCCTTCCCTTCATGTGATTAGATCTTTTTCACATAAAAATGCACTACAATACGTATTAAAGCCAAGGTTGTGAAAAATCAAAACACCTTTGATCAAACTTGTTGGAAATGAAACCGCAGAAAATGAATCTTAACAACCCAGATTATATAAACAGATAACAAAGTACAAATGAGTGTATTCGCTGCCACCCCACTTTGCAGGAAGCACATGTGTATACCTACTGCACAGTAATATACATTACTGAATAATAAATCACACTTTGATCCAAGTAACCCAAAGCATTTTACAAACACTAATTAAAACTTGAAACATCTCTCTGAGGTACTTAAATAACAATGTACATAATTTGTAGGTGGGAAAAGTGAGCCAAGGGAAGGTTAAATTAACTCACTCAGGATCAGAGGGGGAATCAGTGAAAACACAGGAAGATGCTACAAGTCTGTATCCCACTCCTCTATACAAACTAAGGGAATCTTTCCTCCTTGAATCTACAGAATATGAGTGTTATTGTAATGCTAAAAAGGTTTTCCAGAATATTACTTGCCAGAGTTAATTTAATTACTATGAATTCTAAGTATTTGGTTTTAAACTACTAAGTTGCATCACTGTTTCCCAATATCTCAAGACTCTTGGTGGAAAAAGCAATCCCTGCTCATAATAGAAACCACCCCTGGATCTGACTCAGTGACAACTGGGTACAACCGCGTGAGTTCTCCTGAGATGACCACTAATTGGTCCTTCATGGCAGGTACCGCTGCCTCCAGGAATTTGCATTGCATCACACAGAAACAGAAAAACTGTGAAATAATTACAGAACAGCTAAGGGGAGAGAGTGTTGCCACAAGCGACACTCTTGCCGCTCCTCCTGGGCTGTGCCGGGCTCTCCTCAGGTGGCAGCGGGGCTGGCAGAGGCGACCGCCCCGCCAGCACGGACCCCCAGCCCCCTCCACTGCACAGCGGCACCACTGATGAGCTCACCCATCCTCCCCCACCCCCCTTCTGGGGATTAACATCTTGCCTAATTATGTCTATACCTGCCCCTGTGAAATGATCTGAATTGCAAAATAACCAAACTAAAGCAAAAAAAAAATTACCATCCTTATTTTCTAGGTTTCGCCCCCAGCTCTATTAAGAGGGGTCATTCCTCAGCACCAAGCGAGGAGACAGGGGACAGCAGGAGGCAGATCTCTGCGTGTGGAGGGGTGGCCGCTTCGACAGACAGTTTTCCACTAGAATTGTTCATAAAACTTGCACAGCATTGGGGGCAGCTTTGTGACATTCCTGGGGTATTTAACATTATTGATCTTTTTTGACAAATGAGTAATGTAACACGTTCATTACCATTAATCATCCTTTTTCTAATTCAGGTAAACAAGGGGTAGTTTGGTTCATGCTCAGCTATTATCTATTTTCATAATTATTTTTACAAGGATCCTGTTTGATGAAATTCAAGTATGTATTTATTTGGAAGAAAAATATTGATGCTCTTTTCATTTCAGCAAAGTATCCCATAAAGGATCAACTTTCCTAGCTGTGCTATTAAAAACCAAAAACCAAATATGCTATTATGCCTTAGAACTACATTTTAAAACTGGGTCTGCTGTTTTTGGCTGTATTAGCGTGGAAGTCAACTGTTAGCTTCACAACAATGCCGGGTGGAGAAGAATCACATTCCTGTCCCCTCGCTTGCCTTTGGCAGCTGGGTTGTTATTACATGTGATTAAAACCCCCATATGTTCCCATCACCCGAGCAATCAGCTCACGGGCTGCCTGGTGCATACGCTGCTCCCAGAAGGTCCTGCTTTTCTCAGCAGGTGCTTGCTGTGGGTGTGAGCTGAGAGGACCACACGGAGACTGGCTGCGGCACTGGCCTCTGCCTTCCTTTCCACCGGGAAAGGACATCACAGTTCCCTGGCCCTTTCCCCGACTCACCGACATCCTCTTTCCCAGGTGTGTCAATGACCGTGAAGGGGACAAAGAAACACGGATTGCTATTTTCCCAGTATGTCCTTCCTATTCTGATATATTTCAATAACATTAAAAGTATCTCCTCATTATCTGCTCCAAATCTCTCTAGTTAGAATTGTCAAGAGTTGGTAATTGTACTTCTCATGCTGCTGTTAGCTGGCTCGTTCGGAAACCCTTCATCTGCTTATGCTGGCTTTGCTGCCTTTTCACATCTCCTTTCAGTGGTGACTCCTGGCCTGCTCCCGCCGGCTTTTAAAGACAAGCTGATAGATTTTGAGCTGGGTTAGTTCTTTTTCACGCTGATTGTCAGCAGGACTATTGCAAGCTGAAGCCCAGCGTTTCCAGCCCTGCTGTTGCCTGGCTCCTACAGGAACTCTTGTGCACCTCTGCCGACAGCTGCTGCGATGCTACAGCACGAGCAGTACTTGCCATGCCCCTGCCTTTCGAGTGCTTGCAGCAACACTACTGTTAGAAAGAACAAAGGTGATATTGCTATTTTCCCTATTATTATTTTGGTACTCCGAGCCGCTCTGCATGTACTGTACTGACAGGCTCATCACAGAGCAATTTAAATAGAGATGTAAACCACATTTATTTCTCCTAATGAACATACCAATAACGCTCTTGCAGTGATGACTCTGTTTCCTGAAACCAACAAACCCTGAAATAATATTGACAGGACCAATTGCTTGAAACTTGGTAGAAACAGTGTATATTGAAGCTACAAGAAGTCACATTAATAGGAATCCTGTAAGGCAAATGACTCCACAGAGGATGAAAGGTATGAAAAACCTCACTTGTGTTTTAAAAATAGAGTTTCAAGAATTTATTGTGTCATTTAAAAGACTGAATAGAGGTAAATATTGAGATTTTTTAGGGAATAAAAAGGAACTATTACTAAAGTGTACCATTAGATAACTCAGAACCATCATTTCAATTTCAACAGCCTCGGTTTCCAACAATCACAATACCTAGTCCTAAGAATGTTTTTTTGTTAAAGGGTTCAACAAAATTCTCTCTTATGCCTTTGAATGTAAAAAAAAAAAAAAAAAAAGAAAAAAAGAAGGTGAAATTGGCAACCTGTTCTTAGTGCTCTTGAGAACACGTGAAAAGAGTGTTTGGTGGAAAGTGAATTTTAAAATTCATGTACTCATTACTGACATAAAATCTGTTCAGTTATCTAGTTCTAGTATAAAATCCTGATTATAGTGGAATCACTGAAAAAAACCCCCACTGTTAAACACAAACTCAGTTAGATAAGGTGTGTATTAATAAATATGTGCCATAGTCTCACACCATTTTCTGGTAAAAAAGAAGATTTTTAGGGCACATGAAGAAGGTTTCCTCCACTGCCTAATCCCTCTCCGTTATCAGATAGTGAAATTAGAATGAGAAAAAGCAGCTTACTGCTACTTCTTGGGCCCTTGAGTGTCTGATGGACGGTTCAGAGAGAAAGAAGTTTAAAAGTGGATCATTTCAGAGGAAAAAAATCTAATAGATGATAGCTCTGAAATGGATTGGCTAGTCAGGAGAGAAAACAGGGGCTTCACCAAGCTTCAGATACCTCCTACAAGATGATGTCGGGGAGTTTTAGAGACACTGCCTTGAAAATTAAGCTTCAAAGAGAATGATGGAGTAGTAAATCCCAGAAAAGGTGGAAACTGAGGCAAGATATAAAAAAAATTGACGTGTCAAATAGTCAGGGGGCTGATAAGAAATGATACAGAGAAGCTGTCCCTGACAGCTGACCTGGTCCATGCAGGTAGGACTGGAAGAGATGGAGGCGGCACAGCTCCTCTCCTTTTCCGGCCTGTTATTGTATCAGGGACACCAGATTTTGTGACTCTCATTTGGTTAAGGCAAAGACTGGAAATAAGAACCCCAAATCATGAAACTGCCTTCAGAAAATGTTTTCGTTCTTGTGTCTGTTTTTACACGCAGCACGAAGGGTCACTTCAGTCCTTAGGCACAAATGTGTAACTTTTCAAGAACAGAATTCATCTGAGAGCATGAGGTGGCCGGACAATACTTTTGCTAGTCCCACTTTTCAGAGATGGCAAAATAAGGAAGAAAAGAGCAGGTGTTTTTCTTCCACCTATGTTATAGCCCTCTGTTAAATAACAAAGTACTGAGTAATTCTAGTCAGTTTTTTTAACATCTAGGTTGCTCTACTTTCTTCATCTAATATTATTACTGACTGCTGTTTTCCATTGCCATTAACATCTACCTATGACTGTAGACAGGTAAATAATTGCTATACATCATAATCACTTTCTTACATGATTGTCCTCTAGAGACTTCCATTTTATTTGCAACAGCTTTCTGTCTTTTCACAAAGCACAAGAACATAGAGATAGTATAAATCTATAGGAGAAATTCAGATACATGGCATCTCTGTTAAAACATTCCCTGATTGTCTTAGGTCACCTGCTGGCTCCATTACAACCTTTCAAAAATAAGAAATCAAAGACTAGGGAACTGTTCTCAGCTTTGTAGTGTTCATAGTGGGCTTCTTCGCAGCTTCAGAGAAGCTGCAACATTTTAGCAGTTCCTATCACTGACCTTCCCTATATTTTTTTGCAGTTTCAGCTTGAAGTTTGCTCTCTTTGATATAAATCATTGCAACATTGCATCACCATGGAGCAAAATCACACTACACGCTGTAACAGAGGAAGCTGATAGCCTGGGCTTTGGCTGATTATTATTCTTTGCCTTGGTAGAGGAAGGTACCTTGAACCTTAAAACTCCCCAGCATAGGATCTTCACATCTGAATAGCTTACCAAGTTATTATTTTTAAAATATTAAGACACTGGTAAGCATGATAGGATTGCCAAAATAAAAACAAATTGTTTGAAAAAAAAAATTTGAAAACTTTATGTATTGACATGTTCTCCTGTTATTCTTCTTATTCTGTTTTTAATGCAGTTGAGCCAAAGGTTTCAGGATTGTTTAGAAAGTGACTTGTAGAGATTTTTGCGGTCGTGTATAAGTTCTTCAATGCTTGTTTTCCTTATAGGGTGCTGCTCAATTGTGCGTGGTAACTTCAACAGTTTACAGTCTATTTATTTAATATTCCTGAAGAAAGAGACTTCAAAAGAAGAATAGGATTATGTGCCTGACATGTTTCCTCCACAGAGTACAACTCACTTTGGTATTATTGCAGCTACAGCAGCCAGACTTCCAAACCCAGATCTTGCTTATATGAATTTGTAATAATGATATGCAGCTTATGACTGCCTCTTTTTCAGATTTCCTTTTCCAAGCAGCCCTGTTGAAATTAAAATTGCAACTCAGATCAATTTCTGCAGGGAAATTTAAAAAAAAAAATGAATAAAGGAAGATTTCTTATACACAATCGTTTATACTTCTTAAACTCAAACCGTTGATTGCTGACCTCTGAAAGGTGGAGAAAGTACCAGTCCCCTGAGTAGATATCAGAGCCTAGACTTTGTCTATTGTGACTTGGTATTCAAATAGCAGATTATTTTTTTTTCCCCACACAATAATTCTCAGATGTGTTAACCAGTGAAGAGAGAAAATTGGATGTATTGTGTATCATGGAAAAAAGACCTGGTGTAGAGCGAAGACAGAGGATAAACGTTCAAGGGAGTAAAAAGATTCTTAAACATTTCCCTGATTTCTCTTTCGTTAGTTTATATTTGTGCCTGCGAAGACAAACTTTGCACTAGTTTCTGAGGTGTTAAAACTTGTACATAGCGAAAGGAGATTCAATTTGAATAATAATCACCAGTGACTAGTTCTTTCCAGTGGGTTAAGAGTGATTTCAGATACTTGCAATGACCAGAAAAGCTGAACAGTCAGTATCATGAAACTTCTGAATTTTTAACCAGGATCTCTATTTAGCAGGACAAGTTACCTGAAGCTTGCTGCTGTTACCCAATAGTACATTTGGGCACACAGGCAGGTGGCAATGGACTGAGCTTCTGCAGCTTGAGCATAGGATCACTACTGAACTTAAAGAGCATGAGAAGTGATCCCCATTCTTGCAAGCAACCAGACTTTTACCTTCTACGGCTATTGACGAACGCTTTCATGTAAGGTTGTGTGGAACATAATAATGGGATTTCCTAGTATCTCCTAAAATAATTTCTTCCATATCACATGCATCTACTTGCAACTCTGCAGAAATTTCAGAACAAGATTGTGTCGTTATTACTATTCATATTCCTGTCACACATACGGGTCCATGTCATAGATTGGTGAGCCACTGTGCTTAGCGTGGTGTGAGCCAAGGGAAAAGAAGATAATTTCATGAGAAAAAGCTTGTACAATGGTCCCCCCTGCTTAACATTTTCAGCAGAAAATTTGCAGTGCTCCACGTACTGAAATGAAAAAAAATAAAGCCAGGTTTTGAGTCAAAATCTGAATTCCACCCTCATGAATTCTCCTGCCCCCACGCCCCCAAAAGACTAAGACACATGAAAGGAGAGTCCTTAGAAAACTTAGTAGGAGAAAACTCCTTCAGCAATTGTCTGGGAACACAAAAATCAAATGAGAAGTGGAAGACTCAGTTGAGATGAGTACAGATTCACACACAAATGTCACTGCCTAGGTAGGTGAAAACCTCGGGTCTCTGGACAGATATCTCAAGCATCAAAAGCCCAAGCTTTACTTGCTCCCGGGGCTGAGCTGTAGGGAACATCTACACATTACAAAATTGTTTTGATTTCCTCTTTCCTTTCCCACTCTTCTGTAAGAGCGCTTTGCTCATTCAGGCCAGCTCTGATCCTTTTTTCTCTTTCTCTTTTGGCTTCTGGGCATCTTTAATATGCACAACAAAGTGTCAGTTTCATTACCAGCAATCTGTATTCAAGGATATCAAATTTGTGTAAATTCCACAGCATTGCACAATGTTTCCATTTAACCTGAATGAAATTCAAGTGCAAATGAGGTGTTAGTCATTCATGAATAGAACTCTTAATGTGTAGACATGTTTTTTTAAGGTGAATTTAGTACTCGGCAAAAGGTGCCAAATTGACAACACTGAAAACTGAAGTCCTCTATGAATTCTTGTAAAAAGGGATGATGGGGGAAGGCAAGCCACACTGCTGCATTTAAGTCTGCTGATAAGTAGCACCAGAAATTGAAAGATAATTCAGATATTGTGTCCCTTTAAGACTTCACTCTCTGTAGAGGGAGTATTAGTCCCTACACAAATCTAGTGGGTTTTGTGACACAAAATTTCAGGGCATGGAAAAACTGAGAAATGCAGAGCTCCAAATCATTTCACTTAAGGCACTCTGTAATTAGATCTAATCGACTTTGAACACCTACGGGTGAAATTCCCCCTCCTTTCCATAGATGGGTTTTTGTTATACTCCCAGGACGGTCTCCAATTTGTTATTGTTAAACAAGTGATGTCATCCCCAACTAACCAAAATGATTGGAAATGCTAGAAATAAGTATTACAGAAAAGGTTAAAACAGTACATTCATATAGAAAATACCCAAGGCTGCTTTTTGAACACACACATAATCCTGCAATGTAAATGCCAGGTGACACCCAGCCACTGGAATAGGTACTGACTGGGAACGGAAAGAAAGAGCTTTCACATTCACTTACTGTGTGAATGTGGCAAATCCCATCCTGCAGTTTCTCACCTGTAAAGCGTAGGCTGTAACTATCCCTAGCTCAAAGTGATTTGCCATGTATGAAGAAAAGGTTGTACACAAGAACGACATATTTTCTCTAAATATCTTCCATAATATCTACACTCAGGCAAAACACAGTTCTGCATTTACAAAATGCAGGATGCTGAGGACAAAGACTGACTGCCAAGAGTTGCAGCGGGACCTTACAAGGCTGCATGGCTGGTCAATAAAATGGAAGACAAAATTCGCTATGAATAAAGAAAGACTGACGCACACAGGAAAAAGTCTTCACTTCAAATAAGAGTGAATAGGTTCTGAACTGACAGTTATAATTCAGCAATAAGAATATATGATAGATGCAAGGAAGAATTAGGTCAGTGCTCATTATCAGGCAAAGCAGCAAATAAACTGTTACGAATTTTTAGGAGGGAATAGAAATAAAACAGAAGCAAGCACTATGCCTTTGAATAAATCTATGATTCACACACATTTTGAATACTTCTGCAGCTCTGGTCTTGTTTCAAAAAGGATATGGTCAAACCAGAAAAAGCCAACAAGGATGATGCACATCTGTACAAAGAACTGGGTACATGAGGACATCTCAGCTTGGAAGGGGGAGCTAAGGGAGAATGCACAAGTCTAACCATGAGCAGCCAGAAAGTGTGAAAGGGCATTGATTCCCATGGCATCAGTTGTTCATCGGCTCTCCCAGCAGAGAAATGTAGGAGGCAACAAACAAAATCCAGGTAGAGAAGAAGTTTGAGCACTGGCAAGAAAACCTGTGGAACTTGCTGCCAAAGGCTGCCAGGGTTGCACAGGAGTCATAAGGGAAGACTGGGCAAATGCATAGAGAAGACATTCTTTGAAGTGTACTGCAAGAAACACATGCAGCTCAGGAAATACCCTGAGCTGAAAACTGTTGGCGGCTGAGGAGCACAAGTGGTAGCAACATACCACCTTTGTCTGACTGGGCATCCATTGTCAGAGGAAGGACACTGGACTAGATGATCTTAATCTGACCCAGCAGGACTATTTCTATGTTCTTGTGTTGCTGTCTTTACTTCACAGCATGTAGCTGTAGCTTTCTGATAGCTGAGCGCAGATAACATAAAGCTATTAACCAGGTAGCTTTGGTGGTACTGACTGCACTATCTGTCCATTCAACCCTATGGTGCTTCTTAAGTGAGCCTTGATGCCTGCCCACACTGAGTGTCCCATGGAAATACCAGCATATCCGCACGTGTGTGTATATTGGGATGAGTAGGGGAGGGGTAATCGACAATATCACTGTCATGCGGCTATCACAAGTGACCCATTCCCATTTACTTGTTATTGCTGTGGATTAGCATGAACAGAGGCAGGAAGGGGTTTTAGCACAAAGTCAAATATGGCTAAGTAAGAGCAGGAGGAGACTGTGAAGAAAAGAAAGTCTTCAGCAGCCTAGGTTGGCACAACTTCTCAGTAAAAGACACAACACCTTTGGGACAGTCATCCACAGAACATCTATTTGCAATAAATACAGCTTGCCAAAAATGCAGTAGTACTGACTTTTAGCATACACACAGACGTATGGTGTCCCAAGCCTCACTTCCAAAGCGCACAACTAACTTCTACAAAACCAAGAGTCCCAAGTCTCCCTGACTGCATCAAACCATGGACTGTCAGAACATCGTGTTACTCCAAATATTTTTTTTTTAAATATACGGGATTTTTAAATAAAAATCTCTATTACACATTCACTTATTCCCTGGCTTGTTTTCTTCTTCTTAAGTGGTCTCTCTGTTGGCTAATTCTAAGGGCTGTAAACAGATAGATAGAATAGTTTTCTCTTTGAAATGAACATTAAAATAAATACGGAGGTTCCCATCTTCTATACCTTGACACAGTTGCTCACAGCTGCCATGAAGTGCCTCATGAATTTGCACATCATCTTCATACAAAACCCACGATGCACCACGAGGATAAAGATGGTGCAAAACTGCACACAACTCCCTGTGATTCCTCCTGCTTCTGTGGAATGTGGAATGAGATAGGGAAGAATTATCACTGCCCTCTGAAGTGGCCAGAAACATGCAGTGGTAAATGAACCCATGCAATTGCAGCAGAATGAGACTGTTGGTAACTCAGCCCTGCCAAGCAGTAAGCAGTGCAGGACTGCACCCCATGTTTGTATCATCTCTGATTCTTACTATTTTCTACAGAGGTAGCTCAGTAAAACTGAACTTCATAGAAATCTTAATAGAAGTTATATCCATGTTAAAATGTTACAGTAAAAGCATATTTGATCATTTGATCAATTTACAATGTTTCAGTTCTATTAGTTTGAGAAGAACAGGACTGAAGTATTACATGCAGCATGAATAAGTTTTAAAATTTGGTGGTCCAATAATCCTGAGCCTCCAAAATTGCTTTGGAATGACCTGGCTTAGAAGCATTGCTGTTATTTTGGCATTTCTAGCTGTTGAGCTGAACCTGACAGGGAACAAATGTAGGTGCCCAGTCTGCCCAGCCACTAGGGTTTGCCTCTTCTGCAGTACGCATGTGCTCATTCCTTCAGTCATTCAAGTCCTTATAATGTTGCCAAAAAGTTTAACCTCAATAAAAGCTATGTGCCAGCCTAGTTTTAAAAAGGATCAAAATAAACATTCATGCCTCCCAAAAGACAGGGGAGACCAGATTAATAGTTAGCCTTTGTGACTAAGGTAAACCTTTCCTCCGTTTAAAAATGGCAGGACTTGGTTTATACTTATTATTTCAGAACCTTGTCACCCATCATTCATTTCACTTTCCTGTAGACCAGAAGTTTTCCGTATCCAACAGAGACTCTATCTGGATGTTTTGCTGCTGCTTTGAATTAATTCTTAAATTAGTTCCTGCCCGCTTCTCTTTTAAATTTTGGGTGAGGAAGGAGAGGTGATTCCAGCTAGTTCTCAAGGCAAGAATAAAAACTTTGTGTGACCATTTGTAACTCTCACCCAATTATCATAATCATACTTTCTAATATTTTTTAATAAAACTAAAAATCCATATCTAAACAAAAGCTTTATTCCTCTATCAGAAATGAAACTTTATTCACAGTTATTAACCATTATAGCAGACATACCCCTTGTATAAATATCTATAAAGTAATGAGTCTTTCCTGGAATAAGATGCATATTAATTAGATCCTACAGCACTTGAGAGACTTTGGTTCAATTCCCACCAGTAAGGTCAGGAAATGCATCCACAGTAGTTAGCAGCTAGTTTCAAAATCTCAATGCACCGAGCACGATGGGGTCATTGAGTGGAGCAGGTACCCCAAGGGAAGGGTAAAACAAGAGCCAGGGATTATTTCACAGCACTGAACTGGTACACTGCAGGAGTGATGGACTTTCCTTTCAGAGCAGAAAAGCTTGCCAGCATACTGTCCTTGTTGCCCACTCTTATTACAAAGAAAGTAGCATGAGATGCAATTAATTGGGTGATATGGGCTGGAAAGAGCTAAGAAAACTGTGTGCACGCATGTGTGTATATGCAGGGGGAGATGCTCATATAATACAGGAGCACAACACTAACATATCCACACTAAAACAGCCCTGCACAGTTAGATATACACCACCTCGCTAAGACATTGAAGCTCCAGTGCTGAGCAGAGTAAAATAATGCAAAAAGCCTTCTACCCACTTGAATTTTAAATTCAGATGATGATTCACTATTATGGAAAGATGGATTAAATATCTCATCTTTGCCCATAGACTGCTAATGAACCAGGCTCTAAACACTAGAAGACTTTACGCAGAATGTGGAATTTCCATGGGAACGAGATTCTCTGAACACCTCCATGCTATCAGGACAGGGTTGGTTTTTTTAATGTCTATTCCTGCTATTCTATCAGTTGTGACAAAGTAAAGTGATAGGAATCTGCTCTGTAATCTTTGATTTTTGTTTTGTTTCCATTTTGAATCACAGCACATACACGCATTAAAGATAAAATAGTCTTACAGTAGATTTTAGAAAGTTTTAAGAATTGATAACTTTTGTTTTTAAACAGAAGATAAAATTCTCCTGAGGAACTCACCGCTGCAAAGAGTGGAGAGAAAAATGGTTTACCAGGCTAAAAAGTAAAAATATTATTTATGTCAATAGGAAAAATTATCTGAAATTTTTTCACTACATAAGTAGCTGTCATAAAAAAAATCCCAAGCCAATGAACACTCTCAATGCTTAATAATACAAAACACATGCTAGAAATGACAGAGTTAGGGAGATATCTTTCCTCATGGGAAAACTACTCCATTACACTCCTTGTAGAGGTGCTACACTTTCCTCTGAAGCATCTGGTGCTGCTACATTTAGAGACAGGATACCAGGCTATCATGACCTTTGGTCTGCTCTGGCATGGCAATTCCTGTGGTCTTAGATTGCAGGCTGCATTAGCGTATTATTTGAATGAAATCAGTGTTGTATATCAACACAAATCATTTATAGGCAAATCTTTTTTTTCATGGTTAATCAGAAATTTTAGAAAAAGCAACATTCGATCTTGCAGGCCATAGATGAGTAGTATTCTTTTTAAGTATAAACACAATCACGCAGACGTTATTCAAACCCGTATCTGCATGTGTGCACATCTCCTCACATGTGTGTTACACAACATGCAAGTGAGAACCGTTTGCTCTGCAAGCACAGAATACTGCTATTAAGCTCTGGGTAGCCTGGAGAGCCAGATCTTGTTCAAACCGTTTTCCAGGATGTGGCTGTTTCACCATGTGGGTATGGCACATACACATGGTGCATTATACTGGCTCTTCCATTACACTTAGAGAAATAGGAACCTACACTCTGAGTGGGGAAGAGCATAACTAACATATGGCACTTTTTTTCTTCACGTCCATCTTAGGTTTCTTGCCGCTATTATCTTGAGTATCTACGTGGCTCTGAGGGCGAGAGTCAAGGGCATGGGGGTCCAGGAGGTTTTCTCCTCACTCCTGCCAGTGAGGGAAATTGGCTTGAGAAGGAGTAGAGGGATCCTGTGGGTCAACAACCGGTTGCATGGCTGGAACTGACAAGAGGGCTGTGACTTTTACCACCATGGGGTCCTCTTTGAAGATTAAGGACTGCTAGGAATAGATGGGATCCACCCAATCAAATGGTACAAAAGCTTCTCTACCAACAGGCAAAGGTCCATGGGATCTGGTGGGATGCACCCACAAGTGCCAAATGACCTGACCAACGTCATTGCAAGGCCACTCTCTATTATCTTTGAAAGGTCACTGTGTGTTCCTGAGGACCTGAAGAAAACAAATGTCACTCCTGTCTAAGATAGAAGAAAAAGGAGAATCCAGGAAACAACAAGGCAGATCAGCCTCACCTCGATCCAAATAAAGGTGAGGGAGCAAATAATCCTGGTAATCTGGTGGTCAACAAATTGAATATAAGTCAAAAATTTTGCTTTTCAGCAAAGAAGGCCACCAACACCATGGGCTGCATTGGGAGTATTGTCAGCAGGTTGAGCAAGGTTATCCCTCAATTCTGCTCAGGCCTGGTAAGACATATCTGGAGTGCTAGGTCCAGTCCTTGTCTTCCTAGTACAAGAAAGATATGGACTTGCTAAATCAAGTACAGCAAAGAGCTAAGATGATGACTTAGGCACTGGAGCGTCTTTCATATGAGGAGAGGCTGAGAGAGCTGGAGGTGTTCAGCCTGGAGAAGGCTTTGGGAGTCTTATCAATGTTTATAAATACCTGGTGTGGAAGGTGAAGACAGACTCTTCTCAATGGTATTTGGTGGAAGGACAAGAAACAATACTTCCCAACTGGAATACAGGAAATTCCATCTAAACATAAGAAAACAATTTCTGGAGGGTGGTCAAACAATGGAAGAGGTTGCCTGGAGAGGTTGTGGAATCACCATCCTTGGAGATAATCAAAACGCAACTGGGCGTGACTCCTGGCAACCTGCTCCAGGTGACCCTGCTTGAGCAGGATGGTGGACTAGGTGATCTCCAGAGATCTGCCAACCTCAGTCATTGCGGGATACTGTGAATTACAGTTCACCTGCAAAATTCCTCCCCGGTAGTAGTCCATAGAACAATGATTTCTCTTTCTTCAGTATATGTTACATGCAGCACAGCAGCACAGAACCTTTTCCATACCATGCTCCTATCTCTGCCATCCCACATTCTTTTTAAGGGTGATTCGCTTTGCTTGAACACATTTTCACTGCCATAGAGTCAAAGAGGAAACTCACTACAGCTTGTGCATATGCACAAGGATATAACAGCTCTTGATTATGCTGAGACTCAGGCTGTGAATCATGGGGAAGATTTTGAATGTCCAGCAGCTAAATGTGTTAGCCATGACATTCCTGAAGTTCTATTTTTATATACACACCAGAAAAAAATCCACTTCTTTGTATCTGTTCTTTACCACAATATTTGTTTAAGTACAGCTTTGATGCTACCACTATATTCTGCTGCACATTCTTACAGCTACAGTTTTACAAGCTATACAAATTATAGTTTTCAGAGCTAGACTTCTTTATCCAGGAATTTGTACTCCTAATGAGAAAATAATCTACAAGCAGCATTCTTACATCTCCCATAACCTCTTTGCTGTTAAAAGGTTTGTTTAAAATTTTCTTCATAGGACAAAACACAATTCCTATCTGGTTATTGTCCTAATGAAATCTCTTTCTCCTCCTTACAGAGCTCTTATCTGAGATGTTAAAATTTAACTCACTGGAGTTATAAATACTATGTGAATTAATAGTCAACATTGTTAGGAAGGTTTTTTAATTGGCCTACAGGGAGACTTTCTGTATATATTAAACAGATCATGTGTCTGAATTGCAACTAACCCACCTTTACATTTCCTTTGCACACATTAAACTCATAACTGTTTAATATTTTCTTACAAGTATTTAGGTTTATTGTTCACGTTAGGAAATGACTGTTAGCAGTCAACGTAAACCAAGGTTACTGATTGGTCCTCAGTGATGTCATACCAGTGTCATAATGCCCAATAAATAAATAGGTTTGGCTGTTCTTCTTATTTTTATTTATAAATTCTGTTTCATAACAGCAGTAAGATGCTCCAGGCCATGCAGTTCTTGGGGATTATTGCACTTGTCAGGTGTTTAAAATCACTCAGTCCTCTGCCTGTGCCTTATAATACCACTGGAGGCATATAATCAACCAGAAATGCACTGCCTGGAGTGTCTTAATGCTTTATTATGACATATCTAACTTTCAAAATAAATTATTTATTTGGAAGCTTGGAAGTGTCATAATGATATCCAATCAGTAGCCGAGAAATATATATGAAATCAGGACAACACATCAGAAAGAGAAAAGACAGAGGATAGAAAAAAATGCCGGCGCATCAGTCATCCCAGGCCAAAACAATGTGTGTGTACGTACGCCTGTAGACATAGTTATGTGCGTATACGCACTAGTGGATGCATTTTCATTTGTACATAATTTGTATCTAATGAGAATCACGCAATATATGCATTTATAAGTCCGTAACCGATTGTTGATATAAACCATGGACAGCCTGTATTGAGTTAATATCCTAAATTTAAAGAAATAAGTGGTCTAAATAAATGTTAATAACTTAAACCTCCCATTAAACAGAAATTTAGAACATTCTATACTTACTCAGTTAAGTCATTCCATATTTAAGAATCAGCCTCTGTATTTCATAGAAAGGAAGTTGAGCTACATCAGTTGACATTACAAATTGCATTTGGCATCATTATCATTACAATCACTAAACTACACACATTATTCAAAACTGAATTTTAAAAGCAAAACAGAAGAAAGCAATGCCATTTTCTAAAAACACCTGCAAAAACAAAACACCAACTAAAAACCCCCAAACTAACATATCAACTGTACAACAAGCAGAGAAATTCAATACTCTGGGGTTTAAATTTCTAAATTAAATTCCAATTTGTAAATTATTATGTGGAAATAAGGAAGTCTACTTAGGCAATTGTGCTAAATAACAGCTCAAACCCTGCAGGGGACCAAATTATCTTTTAGTGAGGGAATATGAAAAGTTTTTTGGCAAAGGGCCAGTTTTAGGTAGGGGGTGTTTAAAGCCTTGGGAGTTACTGTAGCAATAGAAAAGATTAATAATTTGCACATGTGAGACTCCTGGCAAGCAGGACGCAGCTGTAAAGAATTAACCCCTCCTGAGAGACATAAAAACATGGAGCAGCTGAGAAGAAAAGGGTGAGGGGAGAATGCAAAAGTATGCGGAGTACAGATGTCCTAGAAGAGAAAAATATGTAAAGCAGGGTTGGAGAATGTACAGAGATTTTTATTATTGGGGGGGTGGGGAGAGGGGATCTTCTTGGCGAATTCTAGGTATATGGGAAAAAATGAAATACCAGCAGAAGACAAAACTAATTCTCTGTTACTGCCACGAGGCGCAGCTAATCTGAATAAAAATCTGAAAGCACCACAAGTCCTTATTGAAAGGACAGTCTCAAAGTGATCTGGCCTAAAACTAGACCAAGCCGGCTTTGTTTTGGTGTTCATGCATGCCTGCCTCCGCTCTGCGTGCTGACTCCATCATTCTTGTATGCGGGCAGGGTGCTGAAATACAGAAGATGCTTGCTGAAGTGATGGGAGGGCAGGCTCTCACACACACAGAAATCGAGCAAGCAAAGCAGATCTGGGGGTGAAGCATTGTGTGATTGTGGGTCTGTAACTGTGGAGAAACCCAGCTCCTGATATTTGTTCTTCCTGGCTGCCTACCAGATTAATTTCTATTGTGAGGGTCCAATTTTGCAGCTGCTCAGCACGGCAGAACTGCGCCCCTCCCCCAGCCACATTCAATAGGGCCTGTGCATGGGCAACGGCATGGTTGCACCCTAACTCAGATGATAACTCTTTTATAGCCTGGTAGAAGGCCAAAGCAATCCAATTCTTAGGTTGTATTAGAAATCCGAGACTATTACCCTTCAAAAGGAGAAATTAGGCTTTAGAGAGGTGAAATATGTAATCCCTCTGCTGATCTTTAGTTGCCGAGTATTTTTTTTTTTTTTCTCTTTGGAAAACCAAATTGGTAAAGAGAATGTTTCAAGTGATCATTAACAGAGAGAAACAATGGAAATGTTTATTCAGATTAAGTTACAGCCAGCAGCATCCTTTTCTATCAAAAGAAAGAAGTGGTCTTGAAAGTAATGCATCTTTAAATGTTACATGGATTATCTAGAATCCAGACAATGGATTTTTTTTTCTTGTTTAATAAGAAGAAACATAAATAGATTACTTTTCTGGGTTTATTGTGTTTAGATTTAATAACGAGCCCCAATCTCTTAAATGAGCTAAACCACATTCTATTATAATAAGAGAAAACTAAAAAGAATACACTTTTAACATAGTAACTCGGAGTTACTGAGTTTCAGAGAGTTTCAGCAGAGTACTTTTCAAGTAAGTGCATTCAAAGGGGCCTTTGGAGGCCTCAGGAGATTAGGAACAATGGGTTCAGGAGGTGAATATGGTTCCTTGCTTTCCATGCTTGCTCTCCAACAAACAAAGTAAGTTACAACTTCTCAAGTGTTTAATGGTCCCTCAGATTTCCCAACTCTGTCCTCTTCTCCTTCCACAACTCCATGTATTCATGCACCTTCAACAGATCTTCCCTATCCCTTTCTCTCTGTATTTTCCCGTGTGGTTCCCACAGGGTTTGATGCATGCTCTCCCTCATTCCCCTACAAAACCCTCCCCATGTGGAGAAGCCCACCAAAACTGAAGTTGTTTAGCTCGGCACCAGGGAAAGGTGGAGCATACAGCTAGAGGTAGTGCTTTGGAAGCAGCACTGCCTGCATCGGTGTAACGCATGCATGGAACTGCAATGTGATGCATCCATACATAGTTAAGTTCTAATCCGCTCCCATAAATAATCTGTTTTCTCAGATGTTCCAGTCCACAGGGTGACCCTGTCACTCACACCAATTAGGTGGGCACCAGCTCACACCAACACTTCCGTATTAAAGCTGCAATGAGGTCTGGCAGATTCCTTTTACATATCACATCTTAAATATGGTCTTTTATCCCCATATATTTAGCAATGCATGCAAAACTTCATCTTTATCACTGCACCT
Source organism: Chionis minor (assembly GCA_013398295.1). Lineage (NCBI taxonomy): Eukaryota > Metazoa > Chordata > Aves > Charadriiformes > Chionidae > Chionis > Chionis minor. Next base: position 282,875 of record VZSF01002036.1, on the reverse strand, counting down.
TGTCTTTCTGTGGTCGAAGCAAATGTGACCTTTTTGCTTCTTTTCATTAAGAAGGATGTTGCAGAGATCCTAATTCCTCACATCCCCTTTTTCTTCTCTCCCCCCGGTGTCTTCTCCTTCTCTCACACCAAAAGCCAAAGCAACTTGCTTGTGTTGCCTTCACCTGCGTTAAGGCCAAGTCTTTCTCAAGTCCACCTCCAACCTACCAATCCCTCTTTCAATGGCAACTTCTGTCACAGATCCCTCTTCTTTTTTCCAAGCTATCCTCCTGTGCATACCAGCTGGCTGAAAATACCATACAGCTCCCCTGCCTTTTGCTTGCAAGTATTTCCATAAGCCTCACCTTACCATGGCATCATGTCCATGTGCCAGTTGGTGGGTTGAGGTTGCTCCCTGTTACGCTGATTACCATCGGGTCCTTACACTCCCACAAATGTATCCAGTCTTTATGACTTACACTATTCGTGGTTTGTAGGCTCTTTGGGACAGGAGTGTTTTGGTTTGCGTTTGTATGAATACCAGTATAGGCTGAGTTATCGGGGCTGCTACAGATGCAATCTTTTCAGTGTAGGTACAGAAAATTGCAACTTGGCTGTATTTTAAGTGAAGAAAGATGTTTGTGACAGAATAAACCTACAGTTCAGGTTGACCAGCAGGCACTGAACCACTACCCATCTTTGCACAGTCCCCACCCTTGCTACAAGATTATATATTAGGCTCTAAACAGATGTCCACAAACTATTCTAAAAGACTAAAATATTTTGGGCTCATTTACCTTAAACATTGCAATTAGCCGGGATACTTCCAGTAGCTTCTCTTTGCAGAAAAAAAAACCACCAACCCATATTTTGAAATGGAATAATTTGTTCAACTGTGCAATGATATTGACATTGCCTCTGTAAATTAAGAAACAAGAACTACTCAACAAAAATTAACCCCAACCTTGGTTTTACAGTGCATCTCTTTAAAAAATGTGGAGTATTTTTGTATCCTTTCTATTGACAAGAGATATACCAAGGCACACAGTGTATACTCTAAAATACACGCACACACACTTACATACATGTCAGCAAAATTGGCAGTCAGCCTTTACTACAAGTTACTGTAAACCCCTATATCATTTTAGGCTTAATTCACTGGACTTCTACTGAGTGATCTGAAGTTTCTCACATCTGATAACATTTTAGTCCTCCATTTTAGAAAGTTTCAACTGAAATAATTAACTTCCTGGGAACAGGTATCTTTGCGTAAATTGAATTTCCCAAATGTCATGTTTGAAACTCAAAAAGGTCCTCTGTCCTTTAGTTCAGAAATTGGTGTGCAGGTGAGTTTGTACATGAAGGCAAGGGAAAGGAGGGAACTCCCTGGCAGAGACGCAGAGGTAGCCAAGTCACACACTGAAAATTACAGTTTTCCTCTGACACATTTTAAAGGGCTTTTAAGAGACTGTCTGCTGGTGTCTGCTTAAGCGAGACTTCCAGCTCCACTGGCCCTTCTCAGTACTGGGTAGGATGTGGCTCCGCACAGGTCTTGTTTGTTGGCAGGTAGCCTGCCAGAGGGGATGGGGAACAGGAGACCGTGACAGCTCCCACCAAACAGTGGTGACAGCTTCTGCTGGCCTGACTGAAGGTGTTCAGATGTTGGAAATGGGACTCGCGCAGTAACTCCTTGCCTTTCATAGTCCTTCATGTAAGGTCAGCAAAACCAGAAGTATCATTCCTTGTTTTAGAGATCTCATGGCTCAAAGTTTGCCCAAAAACTCCTCTGGGAGAAGCATGAGGAAGCGTTTCTGATATCCTGCTCCAATGGAGATGTATATTACATACCTGCAGTAGTCTCCTCAAAACCATTTCTGGGCGCTCTAGTTAGAAAGCTGGGAGGAAATTTGGACACATCTAGTATTTAGTACCTCCTTTGGGATGTTTGTCATGTGGAAGGACCTGATACCCTGGGAAGCCTCCTTCTACCCATGCTGATGGCAAACAGAAATCACTGTTGGTGATCCTTTCTTGCAGAGACCCAGGAGGCCACATGCCAGAGGGCCCAGCGGAGCTCGGCTGGACTCAGACTGCAGGGGATGAGGCAGGGGACAAGGCAGGCTCCTCTGGTCGCAGGCGTGGGAGGCTTCTGTTTGGATGGCCAAGAAGAAAGCCATTGAAGAAAGCCGTTCCTGGAGCGGGTAGAGGAAGCTGCAGAGGTCGGGCAACAAGACTTTTTCTCACCCCAGATGAGGAGTAACATGCCATTCTCACTACTGTGATGTTTTTCATTTTATCTCAGGGGCTGGGGTAAGGACAGACAGAAATGTCTAGCTAAGAATTACTAAGAGATAGGGGCCTTAAATAAATAAATACTAACCCAATTCTTTACTTTGTGAATATAAATAAAATTCACAACTAGCAACTGCAGGAGTACCAATAGAGTAGTTAACTTAGTAACACAGCATGTTATCCTAGCCTCCAACAATCACCCAAAGGCTTCCTAAACGAAAAATTCACAAAGATTTCTGACAGCTTCTGTGAGATATTTATTTCTTCTATGAATTTATCTAATCATCTTTAAATCCTTTGTATTTTTTGGCCTCTGTACATTCCATAGCAGTGCATTGTAATACCATGTCTTTCATAAAAAGGTAATTCTCTGTGCTTTGCTTGTTTTAGCCCCATGCCTTAACGATTTCCTTGTGTGCACCCTGATTCTTCTACTGTGAACAAACCCTAGTTTGTGCCTCTTCTGGCCAAATTTACTGAATATCTTGTGATGAAGCACATTTGACGGACTTCAGATGAATTCTGAACGTTTTTCAGAACTCTCTTGATTTTTCAGTGTTATCATCAAATCACAAAAATCATAACGGAGCACACTGGTCTACTTTATTTTTAGGCTTTATCTGCATCTTAATTTCCTGGTGTTGTCAGAAAGGGACGTGCAGATATTGCAGACACAATTCCTGTCACACAGTAATTTTGGCTGTTAATAAGTTACAGAATTTCTTTATCAACACTTTCACTTCTGAAAGCAGATGTTATATATGTAAGGATCTATGTATACAAACTGTGTAGCTCCTATTGTTATATCGACACCCAGGGTAACATTGCAGCTACACAGCTTCCATCAATTAACACCAAAATCTCTTTACAATGTGAATACCATGCATATTTCAGATTTATGGGAGAAAAAAGCAATGTAGGTAACAGTGAGTTTCAAACAATCTGCGCCACAAGATACAAAGACATGATAGCCACCATGACATTAGGGGAAAAAGTGACCTTTTTCTGCTCAGCATTCACCCAAACCATTCAGATCTTCAGTGATTAAAACACTACATAAACGTGTATGTTTAGGGTTATTTTCTTCCAGATGTTGAGTGCAACAACACATTCCAAAATCTGTGCCTGCTCCTGCCAAAAGATTGATATGATTTTCACAAATAGGCTTCATCTTATTCGTTTCAGAATTGGGACCCAAAGCACTATATTTCATTATCAGACTGTCCAACGGAAAACTGCAAATTAAGTATCTTTAAAACTGCTCAGTCAGGTAGTATAAAGGTGCTATGCTTGCAAAGGTTTCCAGATAGACATTTTAATTGCATTAAGTTGTGACTAAGAAATGAGGCTGGTCCTGCAGTGAATATATTATGTAAATACAAATCATTTAAACAGAAAATTATAAAAATTAATGGAAATAAAGAAATCTTTTAATTTGCAACTAGGAATGGTCCCTTTTGCAACTATGTAATAAAAGATTCATTTAAAAAAATGTAAAATAACAAAAAAACTTGGGAAACAAGTAAAAAAAAGTGTAAGGAACAATTTAACACCCTCTGGAAGATGAAACCAGGCCATACACTAAAGATAAATAAGTGAAGAGATACTGTTTTAGCAAAGATGACTATAAGCATATGCTGAAGTATTTCCTGGAACAGGGTCTGCAGGCCCTAACACTTATCTGCTTGCAATTCTCATTTATTTTAAGTCATTTCTGAATAAAATCTGCCTGGATATTTCAAGAAAATAAAAAAAAAATAGGAAACAAATGTTAGTTTCTGTGAATGCAAAAGAGGAATTAATAGCAATATGAGGCCCAGAGTGTAATTTAATGGACAGTAATTAGTTTCTATTGATATGCATTTTTTAATAAAAGCTGTAATAGTTGTTTGTTGAAAGAGAGATACTTTATGCTTCGTATCTAAAATCCATTTCCTGCCAATGTATTTTCTCTCCGTAACATTGTGGGAAATGTTCTGTGAAACATCCTCTCTCTTTAAACCTTGATAAAATTCTTGACTACGTCAAATGTAATAAGTTTTAGACAAATGACTGTCATCTCCTTGAGCTGGAGAGTTTGAAGAAAGCACAGTAAGCGTGTTTATTTGCATTAAACACATGCATCAGTGTGGTGTGTGTGAGGAGCTCTAGTATGGCTATTTTGCAGCCACTGTAAAGAGGTTTTTTTCTATGTCATGTTAAAAGGCTATAAACCTTGGTGATGTCTGTCTTATGCAATTTAACTCATTCTAATTGTACTACAAAAGGTTCTTTTGACTTAGTAACTTCTTCAAGTCAGTATTTTCATAAGACATACAGAAAAAACCCTCTCATGATTATTAATAATGTAGCTAGTACGAAGAAAGTCTCAGAGTAGGAAGGGAAAAATTTCTTTCAGCCCATAGAGACAGAACTTAATTTTACAGTGGTTGGTAGTACTTAGTTTCATTTTCTTAAATGTTCTAGCCATTGAATAAAGAAATAATTTAAAAAGGAAATAGCATCTACAGTGTTTGAACTTGCCTTTAGCATAAAATGTTTTAATGTTTTGAGTCTATCTTTAACAACTGAAGCAGACTTTACTGAATACTGGTAAGAGTTCACTTTGTAATAGAAAAGTAGTCACTCACTGTGATCACTGTGTCTTTTTAGTATGCAGCCCAGAGGATTCAGAAAAAGATTACATTTACAATAATTAACATATATGTAAATGGAGATCATGGCTATGAATGATAAATTTTCATAGCAATTTAAACCTTGTTCAAATTAATCAACCATACAGACACTTGATTAATGAAAGGCAGCGTCACTTTAAAATGCAACATGTTAATATATATTACTGTTATCACTGATCAAAGAATCTTTAAACATAAACCAATTAAAACAAAGTTCAATCTACATTTTTTACTGGTTTAATTCCTGCAGAATTATAAGAGTATTATAAAAATTTACGTATTTTATCCTCCTTCATATCTATTTACTCAATTGACTGTAGTACAGAATCACACAAGTAATTCTGCTACTTCATTAATATGATTGGATCTGAAAACTACCAGATTAGTTTTTCAATCTAAACATATACATAATGGCTGATTGCAAAGTGGGCAAAATGCATCCAATTTCATTCTTCATTTGTAAAACCAGCAACTTGCATCTCATCTCTTCTGTTTTCGATTCAATCACCAACAGACCAGTCAGACGGGAGGACGGAGTGACTGGTAGCAAGGGAGCTGTTTAGGAAGACTGCCTTCGTGGCACCTTCCCAACACCACCTGTCTTCTAGGAATAGCAAGGCTAGAGGGTTTCATGGCAATGCTAGATTTTGGCAGAGGCCATCCCAAGTATCTAAACAGGTTTTGCATATTTCAGTTCTTGTCTTATACAATGATGTGTACACTGTCATCAACTCTGCTTCAATTCACTGGAAAATTTTACGTGCATTTTGCATAAATATATTTATGTAGTGGCATTTTTTTTTATCATTATTGAAGAGAGTCACTAGCTTCCAAGCTGTACAATGTTGCTCACTTTACCTCATGATCAGGAAAACCTACGAAAAATACGTAGCACATTTCTGAATTGTAGCCTCAATGAAGACTTAGATGCTATGATCATGAGCAGAGAATATATGCCAAGAGGGGATTGAAGTGATTAGATTATCTCTGGTTTTTTACTGAAAATATATTTAAAATGTGTCTGTAACACACATTACATATCAGCAATTTGTATGTCCCAATACTGAGCTTTTCAGTAAGTGGTAGTATTGCTACAAGAATACAAGGTAGTAAAATCATTATTTTTACAAAAGAGCAAAGACAATATACTGTTGAATTTGGAAAATGGATCCAATCAGACATACAAATAAAGTATCCTTGTCTTTGTGGGAGCCCACACACCTGTGCACTACTCTGATTACAATATTAGGAACCAAACATGCAACCAAATCAGTTTACTAACTATAAGCACAATAATAATTGACCTGTTCCCTTCCTCTGTGGCAAAATAAGTGTCTGGTGCTAAATACAGTTCCTGGGAGAGGAAATACCTGTTGATGTTTTTGAGACACAATGAAAATAAATAGTGCATTCCTGCAGACAAGCTTGCAGAGATGCAGCCCACACTAGCGACCATGGCAATATACAGTGTGCAGAGTCCCACAGGAGATAGCAGTTATTTTACACATTTACATTTTGCCAAAAATCTGCCCACAAGTCCATCAGTCCATTGTAGCACTTCAAACCAGTGAAGAACTTCAAATACAGTAGAATCATAGAATTGTCTAGGTTGGAAGGGACATTTAAGATCATCAAGTCCAACCATAAGCCTAACACTGCCAAAACCAGCACCACGTCTGCCTGTCTTTTAAATACCTCCAGGGATGGTGATTCCACCACTTCCCTAGGCAGTCTATTCCAATGTTTGATAACCCTTTCGGTGAAAAAAATTTTCTGGATATCCAATCTAAACCTCCTGAAAGAATCCTAAGACTCAAACTTCCACAACTACAGAGAGCCTCCCAGAATTACATGAGCTGAAGCAGTTAACAGCTTCAGACAGCTGTGGACCAAATCACAGCTTCTGGACCGTGTAACTTATCCAATATGTCAAATCTTTTTGAAGATTGAGACCGCATTTGATTTTCTCTAGTCTTCTGGGCAACATCTAAGTGGTCTTGAGACCAGTCCTGAGGTCAGTTTTGCCACTTATTGATTTGCTGACGTGCCTTTTATGTTTGTCCTTTGGCACCCCAACTTCTGCTTTTGCAAGAAAATCCTTGTCTATGTCCTGCATCCAATGAAGCTTTTACATGCTGTGTGGCCAGACCTTCAAACACCACTCCTCAGCCACACGTCTTCCATCTACCTCCTCTGGCTTTGCATATGTCAGACAGCCAGCTCTGGGCAGCCTTCCTAGAAAAGCCCTGGCAGTGGCTGCTGCAACAGCCATTGGCATTTGTAGTCAAGCAGTCTACAAGCAAAATGACAATAGGAACAGGAGCTCTAAACTGTGAAATAAATGCAGAAAAAAAGCCGATGCAAACTTACGGCTGTGCCTATAGGAAAGAGAAGCCTTGCTGCCTTCAGGTTCTCTATGGCTGGGGGAAAAATCAGCATGTTAACATGTGCCTTTTAATAAATAAGTTATGTGCATTAATTTGTACATTCACATTTTCTACAAATTTTTTTGCTTAAATTTTTTGAGGTTTTTTTTCATACTGCAGTCTTCTACATATCCAGGTGTTTGACAGGTTGGAGGAAGGGTTGTAAATGCTTTGCACAGCTGAGCTACAAAGTCTGAAGAGGCTGAGAGGGAACCCACAACTATTTCATCTGACCTGTTGGCCAACACATCCCTCTGAAAGTCCTGCAGAAGGTATAGCTAAGGACAGCTTGCAGGCTTTAGAAAAGCTCCACAGATGCTGCTGCTCACTTCTTTTCATAAGGTGAAAAGTAAGGATGTTTATGCTTCAGTTGGACACCCGTTCTAGAATTTTCTTGAATAAATATTTTTAAAAAGGTTACAATATCCTAGACATTTTCTAATTGCCTTTGATTTTCCACTCCTAGTTGTATATTGACCTTGTACTCCCTCAATCACTTCTTCATCCTCAATGTAGTTGGAAACCCTTTCACTAATATCTTATTTAGCCATTTGATTTGGAAAGAGAGTTCTTGGCTGGCAGCTGGGTAGGGTTATCTTACGTGTTGTTTTTAGGCTGGATATCTGTGTTTTTGCAATCTGTAAGTGATTTTGCACAAACTTTTTTTCCTCCCACAAGTGCCAATACAGACTGCTGAAGAGGGAGGAGAAAACATTTGTTTGGGGCATTGGGAGAGGTAGCAGAGGGAATTTTCTTTTTATTTTCCTATTCACAGCACAAAATACACTCAGCTGCTACAGGTGTGTGTGTTTGTTGGCTTCTATTTTTTAAGCATGTGTTTTACCAGCAAGCAGAAGAGGACACATGGCAGTAGTCTAACATACAAGGGTCCATTATCTCTACATCGGAGGTTTTTTTCTCCTTTCTACTAGATTTCAACTTGCTTACTAATTGGGGAGCACTAGTTTTCAGTAGCTGGAAAATACAGCTACAACCCCATATCAATCTTCTTTTGATGGAAACCAATAGTGTCTATGGACTATTTTGACGCTTGACTACCTGTCACCTAACATTATTGTATTGGTATCCAGTCTTACTAACCCCTGCCATAGCTGCAACCACTTTTAATGAAGGAGGTTTTGAAACAGAAATATTGACAACTCATACAAGACTAGCCTAAACCACGAAATGACGGCATTGACAACATCCTGACTGAGTGCTACAGAAGTGTTAGAAACATACATTTTTAATGTCTCCTTAAGAGTAAAATGTAGGCTCCAAAAATTGTTCTTGACAAAATTGGGAATATGTGTTGATATCTCAGGATCAACTTTTAGTGGATATAGAAAGGTAGGGTCATTGGTCAAGCAGATATTTTTCCTCCATGCACCTACATTTGAAAGTCAGCAGGAGGATTTCTCAGCCCTGTTTTTTCATTCCTTTTCTTAAGCTGAGAAAACCATTTGAAACTCAGCACTTCCCATTGTATTTCTGTATCCGAATGCCAAAAAATCGGATGTGTATTTTCCCAGATGGTTTCTTATTTCATTAGACAGTGCTGTGCTACCTTACTCAATTGAATACCAGTAATTTTTACTGCACTTCTATTTGCCAATTTTGTGAACATTTGGTGATGTTACTCTCTAGGTGTTGAGCTCTGCTACATGAAAACCCAAATTCAGTGTCTCTGTATGAAAGTTCAATCTTTACAATAAAATTTAAAGGATGTTTTCATTAGATTCCAGGGGAAAATAACATGAGCAACGAGAGATACAAATTTAATAGATGTAAGCCTTGCTTCTTGAAAGCTGAAACTGTAAATGCACTGGTCACTAACTAGGTTCTGCCAAAAGGAAAACTCATTCTGCTTCCAAATATCTACATAAGGAAAAAACTGCAATGCAAGCTACCTAGCTTGAGGACACTGTTGGCTGTATAAACCAAATTCCTCTCAATCAGACTTCTTCAGCTCTGTTTACATTAATTTTAACACACACCCCCCAAAGGGCCAAGATTGTGAGCTGAAAAAGAATTATACAAGGTGAGTAGTTTCAATTTTGAGTGCTGAATGAAACACGTGCTTCTTAAAATTCTGTATTATCTCACGACCAATGAACTCTTCAAAAGAAAAGCTCTAAGAGCATAAAAATAAATCCACTCATTCCCTGAGAAAAACAGTACTAGTTCTTAAAGAAACCATTAAATTTTACCCATGGACACGGGTATACTGGCGTACCAACGTGGCTGCAAAAGATGGGCTATTATAGTCCCAGCAACGAGAGCTGTCTCTTTACCTCAGCCTTCTTGGGTAGGTTCTCCACCTCAGGCTTGTGTGTTAGTGAAGAGTCTTCTCACCCTCCGTAAAGCTGAGTCCTGGAGCAGATGGTATTTGCATGAAGGATTCTTCCTTGATGAATCTGTAATCTCCCTCGCAGGAAGTTCTGAGTCAAACATAAAACCAATAGACATTATTCTGCCTGCAGCAGAAATGCAGAGTTCAAACAGATTTGTTGAAATGTATTTAAGCATTTTGGTAAGATATTTCAGAACATACCAACGCACATGTGTTAGCACAAAACCAGCCAATTAAGAGTAAAACATTCTGGATGTTTTATTCTCGTTAACCCAAACATCAACAAGCAATCTCTTCTGGGTTACTGTGTTCTTAGGTTTCCATTTTAAGTGCTGAAGGAAAAAAATGCTGCCTAAAAGTTTAGATTAAAGGACAATCCTGACTAAAGTATATCAAAATTGTAAATGTTGTATTTGAAAATATTTTAGGAAATCATTTTCTATAAAATATGTTACTGGGGAATGCATGTAAATATGTCCTTTTTTCTGACTTCTTAAAAGAAAAACAGTATTCTAAATGTTAAAGTCCAAAGCTGTGTTTTTATATTTATGATTAAGAAATCTTGAATTTAGTAAAACTTAAAAATTGTTTAGGTATAGAAAATCCAATTAATTTTATTGCATGTTATTCATAAGTGAAAATACCTCTTACAGTCTTTGCAATCCTAGATGATTCTCTCTCTCCCAAAACTTTTCTAAGAGCCACACTTTCAAATGCTATCCTTTATTTTATTGACACACAGCATCGCTATGAAAATTTTATTTATTTAGCCATTTAAGATCCTAATATATATACCCCTGGTTATGTATTTATGACTATTGTCTTAAGGGCAGAAAAGCAGCACATATATCCGCCTCTCCATCTCTACGGCACCTGGGGAAAATAGGTTTTTCCTCAGGGCTGCTTCCCGGGAGCCCCAGCCGAGTGCATCCACAGGCAGGGGAGCCCGGGCACCATGGCGCAGATGAAGCCGAGTGGCCAGAAACAGAGTTACTGACATACAGTGCTAGTAGGAAAAAAAAAAAAAAAAATCTGCTAGGTTTGTTACCTACTGTATTTTACAAAGGAGACTGACCCCAGCAGTAAGGAAAG